>JASTWQ010000352.1:0-209550 GCA_035220615.1 Leptothorax acervorum | reverse complement strand
GTGCGTGTTATATACACACGATACACCTATAATTGCACGTAGGGCAGCTTCGTCGTAACGCTTCGTGGATCGATAGCCAGGAAATGGCCGGAAGCCAAGTCCGACGACGACGTCGTTTCGAGTTTTGCCGTTGTCACAGTGCGCGCGAGGGCCAACCCCTTTCGTCACGCGAGTGTCCCACTTCTGTTACAGTAACCCCCGACGCACAATTCTTCACCGCCCCCTCTCAAAACTGCCCCGGAGAAATTCTTCCCGAATCCCGTCGTCTCCTTCTTTTTCAGACTGTCGAGATGCAGCTCGATTCGGCGACGATGCCGAAATGGAACTCACCCGAGGCGCAAACACACATATACAAGTTCGCCGCGACGGAAATTAAATTGTCCGCGGATATCCTATAATGTATTCGCAGATTGTTGCAACAATCTGATATTCGTGCGGATCTCGTCGACTTTCATCGATTTACGAAGAGTAAATCGATCGAATTTTCTCTGACAAACATGCTTGAGAAAGAAATCTGTCGAAAGAAAGTTTATTAGCTCAAGTTAATTTATATGATAACCTATCCTGATGTTATTAAGACGTTGCTCGATTTTAAATAGATGATCCTACTCTTTTACTGACTTATTATAATACACACAATTAACATGCATATTTTTACGGTGAAAGCTGAAAATTTTCGCAACCTCACTGTCACTTCTGTCATATACGGGTAGCTTTCGAATAATTTAGAATGCATGTAATTATCAGATTAAGTATTGTTTATAATTTTTATTATACAATAAAGACTCACGAATGAGTTATCATGTATATGTGTAAGCATAAACATCGGAGTTAAAAACGAGAGAGATGGGAGGGTTGCTACACCTCAAGAAACATTTCTTGAATCCTCGATTGAAAAGTCAACGGCTGTAAAAGGAAAGGGGACGTTATGGCGCGTGCCACTCCGAGAGTATTCACTTCCTTATTTTTGGAAGATCGCGTGACACAAGGTTTCACGCATTTCTTTCAGCGGTGTGATTGTACCTGAAGGAGGTGTCATTTCAGAATAACGGCAGCGGGCACCGTAAATGATGCGTGAAAGCAGCTGTCCTTCTAGTTCTCCGTCTCCGATAGCGATCTACTTTCATTCATGTGTGTGACAATTTAAAATAATTTATTAATTTCGACAACGATTGGCTAAAGGATGTTATCTAGAATTTAGAACCAAGTCGGCGCGCAGTTTTCTAATGTTGGAACAAATATATGTGTATATTAATTTGTTATTGCGATAAATATTACCACATGCCTCAGTGGTCGAATTGGGAGGACGCCTGCACGGATAGCGGGAGGTTCCAGGTTCAAACCCTGGCTGAGGTAATATTTTTCGCAATAAATTCTAAATTCTGCATAACATTCTTTAGTCAATCGTTGTCGAAATTAATGAAATATTTTCTCGTTAATCATTATTGGCGGAATAAAACCATTACCTTTCGATTTAAAATAAATAAAATCATGCAAAATTATTTGTGGAAAAATGTCGCTAAAGAGACGAGAAGTAAAAACAAATAGGCGTTAGCAAAAATGGACATCAGAATGCGAAAATAACATGTTTAGAGGAATTTACTGACGGAACGTTGCCGTTTAATAAATAAATTTTTTCATCATTATTTATACTGTTAAGAAACAGGATTAAATTGAAAAATAAGATTGGAAAAAATTCCATGATGTACAATTCACATTCGCTGCGATGCAACTTAATATTGGCCGCAACTGCTCGTTCAATCGTAGTCCATCTCACATCTGTTTCTATATCGCCCTCCTCCACCCCCCGTTCCGCAAAATTTCAATTTTTCGATTTAAAACGGAAAACTCGATGTCCTCTCGCTTTTACGCAAAAATAGGAATACCGATTTATAGTGTACATACAGAATCGTTAGTGTGAAACCACGCGAAAGAGGGTACGAGGGAAGAGGAGAGAGATGGTAGGAGGGCACATAAAAGAGAAAGAAAGAAGGCCCACGTAGGTCGCGGGGTCCCGCAACAACAAGTTGCAGCCACCTGGCGAGGGTGATGCCGGCCACCCAGTGGTCCCTCCAGGTGCTCCCCCTGCAGAACCCCCTGCTTCGCGCTGCGTGTGCCTGCTGGCCGACGCTGACGCCGCCGCAACGTGAAGCGGGGACGAAGCAACACGAAGACAGCATGCACGAGGAGTCTCGCCGCGCCGGTATCTCAAAGAACGAGCCATGCGATATCGCATTCGTTTGGGGATACGCGCGAATCGACGACATCCCGAAATCGATACGCACATCTGCCGCAAACGGAGAGTCTATTGACTCCTGTCGGGGGAACGGGGATCCCATGCGAATTTTGGAAGTCCGAAATTAGCCGGGAAATGCCCTCGGTCGCCGCGCTGCGATCGTTTGCAATCACCCGTGTCGGAGTACCATAATGTTTTGTTTTTCAATGTAGAACGTTTCGGCGAATTCGATGCTTCATATAATTTTCAAATATTTTATTAACTAAATGTATTAACTAAATCTTATGTAAGATTTAGAGAGATAATTGGATCGCGGTAAATACTTATACGGTGCTTCGACAAGATCTCAAGGTAGAAACAAAATAAAGACATCTTTCTTACAAATCTACATGAATCAACATTTATAACAATTATTATTTAACTTTGGATGTTATTAAGAGCTACTCAGCTCAGTTACTTTTTTAATCTAATTCTTTCTTCACATGAGAAGTCTAAGTTAGAAAGTAACGTTCTCGACTTGCCGAAATAATTCTTGTTGGCAATGTTTCACAGAATACAGCATTTTCAGTTAAAAAGAAACTTCGCTGTCCGCAGACATATTCTTTTTCGCGTAGCAAGAGTGCCAAAAATGCACGAATAAAAGAAGAATATCTGTAGATCGATTCAGTAGACTGCGAAGATAAGCAAACATTGTAATATAAAATTGTGATTTATATTGTTTTTTCATTACTTTCTTGTATTATTTTATCCTTGTATTACTTTTACTGTAGGCATCGATCAGAAATATCCTGAATATTCAAATCGAATTACCCGCAAAGAAATATAAGCAGAAACGTTTTATATTTGTCGTCGCAGCAGGGGTACTCGTATCTGCACCGTTGAAATGCAACCGTATTGCATTCTCCACTCTGTTGCCTCGTGCAGGGTTGCTATAGTTTCAGAAAATTCTATCGCTCCACCTATATGCATATTCACGCGATGCGATAAAAATGAAAAAAAAAAATGAAAAAACTTTCCTGTAAACTCCGGACTCGATATTGCGAGCGGCATATATTACTTCTTATTACCCGCATATATGTATACGCGCATATTATATAGATTTTTAGGAAGAAAGTTCATATTTTAAATATATCTGCGCAATATACATATATATATATATATATATGCTGATTCCAAATTCAAGAATCTATAATTCGAGGAAAAAAGTGCGTGAATCGACAATATATTTCTTTTATATCTGTTCAAAGACGGGTTTTTCTATTTGGCAAATATAGGGGAAACTCTCTATTTCTGTTGAGTAATATGCTCATCATGTAGAACGAGGCAATGCATATTTAAAAGCTTCGATAAATCGAAGGAAATTCCTTCCTCAGGATCTCGCCTCCTGGCACGTCTCTCCCATCCAATACTTTCAACGGATCCGTGTATTTGCACGTGCGTCCGACTTCGATTATGTACCTATACTTATATGTATGAGTACCTCGATGGATAATGTGTGCACTATAAGCTGTATTGCCGCATGCTTGTGTAACACTTTAGACACGTACAACGTGACCAAATTTACACATAGCCATAAATGTACATTTATGTTTGTGCAATATACGTTTACATAGTAGCAAGTGGTGTTCATAATCTTCGTGCACGAGATTGTATGCACGGGGTGTTTTAATTCTAAAACCGGAGACTTATAATTTTCTAAAAGCGGAAATACGAATAAAGCAGAATCGGAAATTCGTATGTTACGAGAAAGTTTAGTGTGTTTTATATTATACTCTGTATTGTATTTTAAAATTAAATAGATACAAATCGTAAATAACAAAAATTATTCCATTTTACATTTTAAATCTCTCTCTCTCTCTCTCATATGATATATTGTTCAGATATAGATTTTTTATAAGCTATTCTATGCATTTCTTATAGATTCCTGACATGGAATCTTCTTTAAACTCCATTTAAACGATTAAAAAGATATTTAAAATTATTATCAAGTTTAAAGAAAAATAAAAAGAAAGAACGACAGCAACTTTTCAAACATTTTCAAACGTTAACCGGTCTTCGTGCAAGCCGAAGAACGCCGCGGGGCAAAATAGGACACCCGGTATCCCCGCGCCGGGGGTAAGGCGTGTGTGGCCGTGGTGGCGGTGGTGTGTGGCACAGGTCGCGGGGGTGCCGCGTTTCAGACGCCTCGTTGCGGGGCATCGATTTCGGCCCAGGCCGATGGCATCGACGAGGCGCTCCTCCGCGGGGCCATCGCGACGTCGTCGTCGCAAGCGTCGCGGCGGCGCTGCTGCCGCCGCCGCCGCCGTCTCCACCACCACCGCCGTCGCCGCCGTCGCCGCCGTCGTCGTCGTCGTCGTCGTCGTCGTCGTCGCAGAGAGCGAGAGAGCGAGGAGAACCACTCGCTGCCTCTACCTTAGCCGGCAACCGCTCGCTCTCAGCTCCGCCGACTAACGGCGTCGTCGCCGTTCCGCTCGACGCACGCCGACGCCGACGCCGCCTGCGCGCGAGGCCGCGCCATGCCGCGCCGCACCGCGCCGACACGGACGGGCGGGCGGGCAGTCGGCAGACACACACTTACGGCAGTCGAGGGCAGTCGAGAGGCTGTCCGTCGTGCGTGGTGCTGCTTAGTAGCTGGCCGTGTGCTGCTAGAGAGCTTCGCCACTGCTCGTGCTGCTGCTTGCCTGCTGGTAGCCGGCGCGAAGGCGCGTTACCCCCCTAAGTCAGTGGAAGCGAGAGAGCCGCGGCAGTGCGCGAGCGAGAGTTCACGGTGACGGATCGCGGGTCTGCTCCTCCGCGGACAGCAGAGAACCGGGGCGCACCGTTTAAGAGAGGGAGAGAAAGATCCTGGTTAGAAAGAGGGAGAGAGAAAGGGCGGTCAACCGGACTTTCCGCTAAGAGACTCCAGCTGAAAAGGGGGCTGGATCGTTGTCCGTCGAGGCTGTCGCGAAGGAGTTGCGAACGCATACTCCGGGGCGAATTGTTATATACGAACTGAACTTTAGAAATGCGTGAAAGGGGGTAAGCTCCCGCGCACCGCGGGGTAGATCCCGCTCAAACGAACGCTGAACCACTGATTTTTTGGTCTGTCCGCTACTTACTCCTTACTCGGGTACCACCACCGTGCACGAGCGGAGCACAATTGCTCCGATGCGCCGGTGCACCACCAGCTGCAGCTGCCACCGCCGCTACTACCGTCTTTACGGTGCTACCACCACCTCCGGTGCTGCTGCCGCCGCTATAAATTGCCGCCGCCGCCGCCACCGCCACCGCCACCGCCGCCGCTGGCAAGACCTCGCAGAGGTGTCCACCTCGTGGCAGCCGACACTTCCTACCGGACGGTGGTAGTGTCCAGGCGCGCTGGACGACGCACGAGCTGTAGCAGTCAGTAGTCGTTCGCTTCTCGACAGAGAGGGTGGAGGTAGAACGTGCCGATGGCGCTTGGTGGTAGTTCCTCGTCGCGCGAGCAAGGGTGGTCGTCGAGTTTCGAATAGAGAAAAGCGAAAGGGGACACAAAGACGGTCGAAAGAGAGAGAGAGAGGAAAGGGTGCTAAAGGGGACAGAGACAGTCGAACCCTTCTTTTCTTCCGCGCTCGACGCGTGTCATCGCTAATATACGTATAGCGCGTATACGTTTGGAGGGTTTCTTCCCTCCGACGCGGCGGATATAATACGCGGATTCCTCGAGGCCTTCACCCTCGTCCGCGTCGGTGCGTCACGCGTCACGGTACTACGGTACTACGGCACTCCGGAGCGTGTGTCACGTGAAAAGGAGCAGCGCGGCGCGCTGCAGGGTCGTCGTCCTGACGGCAGATATACGAGAACGGAGCGCGGTCGTTTCGCTGTCGTTTCGCGAAACAGGGATTTGTCGCAGGGATAGTACAGCTTTCGAGATATTATCGTCGGGGCGGGAATACAGTGATCGCGCGGGTAGCGAACTCGGCCAGGACCAGAGAGAGCGACCGGCTCTGGAAGTCAGTGGTTGATTGAGCGGTTCGATTCGATTCGGTTCGGTTCGGTTGGTTGGTGCTGCGTGTGCCGGTGGCTAGTGGTGGCTCGGCTCGCGGATCGCCCAGGTAGCGGTAATGCCTCGTAGCAGCGATCGTGTCGCCAGGTCGCACGGTGTCGCAGGCAGGGTGAGGGACTGGGCCGCCGAAGGTAGTACTGGCGCGGGTGTAGTTGCGGGCACCGCGGGCAGGATACGTTGACGAGCGCAGCCGACCCCGGTGGCACGTTGCTGGCCACCGTCGTCGTCGCTGCACCCGCAGGCCATGTATCGAGGCGAGCCGGCGATCGACCGTGCCGGCAGCGGCGGCGGTAACCGCAGTGCCGATGCCGGCGACCCGCGCCGGGCGAGATCGCCGCGTCGACGTCGCGCATCGGCGGCCGCCGACCTGCCCGAAGACGCCGATGGCGAGGAAGAGTCCTACGGGGAAGAAGAGGAAGAGGAGGAAGAGGCCTACGTCGTTCTCGATGTGCAACCCCGACGATCGTACGGCGACTCCGCGGCGAGGGTGTGCTGCAACGATGATGATCCCTGCCGCTGCCGTGCAGCCCAGAAAAGGCCGGGTAGAAGACGGCGCGGCTCGGGAAATGCCCTCAGGATACTTTACGTCGCTGCCGCTGCTGCCTTTCTCGCGCTTGCCGTCTCACCAGGTATGAAAACGATATATAAATCCTAATCGAATGCAACGGCGTATCGAGCTTTGTTAAATATATAGGATATGCTGCACGTTGAGTGAGAATGGAAACGTCTTAGGCTGCTTTAATTTGGCAGAGAAAAGTTCCGTAGCACCTGCGTGAGAGAAAGACGGAACAATTTTACAGTTCTGTCGGATGCATTTCTTTCGTGAGAGAGAATTATTTGTTAGTGTCACGAAAAGTGAGAAACGGAGAGACCAATATTTTTCACGCAAATCGAATAATTGGAATTTAAAAATAATTGCAGTGGCAATTGGAATTTCATTCTCTCGTTCAGACGTCTTTCTTGAATATTTAATAAATTCTATTTTTGTGCCTTTTTCAATAAGACGCGCGAGGAATAATTCTTGATACTACATACGATTTCTGATAAACTTAAAACGCATGAAATTTTCCCCAAAAAATTTATTTCTCTATTTTATTCAGCTATTAATAATAAATAGATTTCCCTTTTTATATAGTACTTACAAAAAAATAGATTTTTCCTGATACCATTCAAATATTTACTAAACCAAGATGAATACTTGTCTTAACTTATGACGAATATTTACTCTTTCTTTACTTTGCTTTCTCATCCTTCGCCTGCCGAGTTACATTTCTATGCTAAAGAATAGACAATGAAAAACGTCGTTTCAATTTTCATCCAGCTGCGCTCCATAAAAGGAAGTTTCGTGAAAAAACAATAAAGTCGATACTTCCGTTCATCAGCACAAAAATTTTCGGATACGAGCGGCTACCCTTTTACTGCTTCCAATAAATATATTATTCATGCTTTAACGGATTAGGTGTGTCGCCCATTGATTTTTCAAACATTCCTCAACGTGGGAGTAATCTTTAAAGCCGATTTCCATCAACGTTCGATTCGCAGAACCGAATTGAATTGAATCGAGATTGACCGTTCGTATATGTCTCGCTCAGTCGACGAACGACGAACGGCCATTGGATTTATCTACGATTGATCAGATCCCACGATCGAAAGATGACGTGTATCCCAATTTCCATGAAAATTCGTTGAGATACGATCACCCCGGGCCGATGTCGCGCTTCACCCTGATCTCTTACAAAAGAGCCCGCGAGAGCCCCAGATCGGCTCACTTGAAATGCGAAGGATAAACAGGGCGGCCTTTTATCGAAATAAGACAAATATTCGCGGCATATACCATGCTGCGCCATGCGTCTGCATCGTGTCCACATGCGAGTATGCAGACACGCGCGTGTATTATTAAAACACCAATGGGGTGAGATTCCCGAGATTCATCTCCGTTTCTTCTACAAAGAATCCCATTCTCGCATCCGCACAACCGTATCGAAACAAACCATAGGTACCGACGTTGAAATTTCGATGAGACTGCTGATCGAGAGATCAGAGAACATCACTCGGCATTTTGCTAAAATAAATTATTATCGCGAACGTAAAAATTGTAACAATGGAAATGATAAAAATTGATGAAAGGGGTATCCATTTCGAATAATTATTGTTTAGTAGAAAGGTTCTAAACGTGTTATCCTTAGACCGTTCTGGTCCTGAAGCGGGTAAATGAACGACGATCGCATGACGCATTGCGTCAGAATTCAATTGTGTCGGTGGCGTGATTCGAGCATCTCGATTTCCGCTTCCACTCGACGACAGAGAGGAGTTGAATGATCTTCACGTTCAAAACGGAGGAGGAATTAATTAATCCATAAATGGTTAAATTGTTAAATTTTGATAACACTGTTACGCTTCGATGTATAATGACTTATATCGATGAATTATGTTAATAATTTCTGCTTAATTAGTTGAAAGTTAAAGCCAATTTTATTTCTCATTACTTGATTTCTTAATTAACAAGACCACATAAAATTATGAAAATATCAGAATAGTATAAATTGCGTAAAAAAATTGCGTTTTTTTTTATATTTTGTAAAATGCCGATGTAGATGTCGAGACATAGTATATGACATCATTATACAAATCAATTGAAAGTTATTTAACTACTAAAAGTTAATATCCCCCAGATTATTGCAATATTTATTAAAGAAACAATGAAAGAGCAAAAGATAGTGTATAATGTAAGAGATACTTTTGTACTTTCCAGCAAAGATTGAAATAAATCGTCATTGTATTCGATTGTTAAATCGTCGTTTCACGATCATCAAATATATACGCGACGATAGCCGCCTTGTGCACAATACGCGCTATATTTATTGGCTATAAATTATAGTTAGTCCGTAATTTGCCACCCGTGAGCTAATGACACGACGTCGTATAAATCACGAGACACACTCGGCAACTCGCACTTCGGCGATATACCGGAATGATTCGCGCTGTATAATGATTCATAATTGGCAATTCAGAAGCTATAATGCGGATTAATTCCAATAAAGAGATCACACACAGTGCCTTAACAAAAACCATTCCCATTTAACTGGTACACAATTTATATTTTATTTTTTTTTATCTATCGTTATCCATATGTGAAAATTATACATTCAATTTTTTTCTTTTTTTTTTTATTAAACAGAGTAAATAAAATAAATAGTTGGTAAAGTCTATTTTAATTTATCTTCTTTGATTGCCTCTCTCCATTGGCAAGTGAAAATTGGCAGAAGAGGTGCGACAAAAAAAGCGAGATAATTATCCACTTGAAAAAAAATTTATTTTTCCGCGTCAAAGCCGCCGAGATAGCTCGTTAGAGCATGAGACAGAGCCGCAGTCACAGCCTCGCTGCTAATCAGGTGAGATTTTTTGACGACTGCGCGCATATCACTCACGCGGAGCCGCATGCACCCCCACGGTTCGATCGTTAATTATGCTCTCTCTCTCCCCCCCTGCCCTCCTCCCCTCTTGCGCATTCACCGCCCCCGTTCGTCGCGGGCTTTTCTATTTATCCCGACAACGCATAAATATCCCCGCGAGACGACAATCAAAAGGGGACTGCGCGGAGTAATCCCGTAAGGGCGACGCGCATTACTCCTACCTGATGCGCCATTAAAACGTCGTCGATGCACTTAAAACGTGAGTAAGAACTCTCCTCGTCTGTGTAGCACCGGCGTGTTTCCTTCCTCTCGCCCTTCCGCTCGCCTTCGTTTTTTCTCGCTCGATCTTTCTTCCGTTCTCGCGCCGTCCCCCTCACGAGATTCGTATAGTTCGCTCGCTCAATCCGCTTGAAACGTGGCGTGTGGCCTGTAGACATCGTCGAGGCGCACCCACGCACGCTATTTATCTCGTCTGCCGAAGCCGAGTGCCAAGAGAGTATTTTTTCGCATGCCGCCTCTCGGGTCTCTCTTCTCTCTCTCTCTCTCTCTCTCTCTCTCTCTCTCTCTCTCTTTCTGTTTCTCGTTCTGGTTTATAATGCGACCGGGGTACCCGGGACCCCCTGGTCGCGCTTCTATGCCACACACTATCGCTTTCGCTCTCTTCCAGTTTCAACGTTTGTCTCGCCGTGTTACGAGGAAGCACAGATGACGGGCCACGCGACGAATCGTATCGAAGAGAGGATAGTGGTGCTGCTTCTTAAATTTAGATACTTTCTGAGAGCTATCTGGCTTCATCAACTGCTCTTAGCTGAGTTGAAATTGTACGTACAATTGTGCGAGAGAGAGAGAGAGAGAGAGAGAGAGAGAGAGAGAGGGAGAGGGATGCGCTACAGTTACATAAAAATAAACATAAATCTTCTGTTTTGTGATTTTGAGAGACTTGATTCTAGGGACCGCAGCAGCCGGGCCATCCCTCGTTTTCGTTGTCGTTCATCGTAAAAATATCATACGATTGCAAAAATCGCGTAACCACAAATTACTGTGCGCTCTCTATATTTTTTCGTGAATTTATTTACGAAAAAAAATCTAAAATAACGCGAACCCTGCACATGCGTATAGCAAAGAAGTGCAGGGGTCGTGCAGTTAATAATTTCGCGAAGTCATCCGTCTTTCTTAAGTATCTTCTTAAAGCAGGGGCAGGCTGCCGGGTCGCAACGCGGAGACGATCGTATAATAATCGCCACTGAGAAAAGTCCGCGCTCGTAAAGCCGCGTGTCTCTCGCGATTTCGTTTCTAGAAACACGATAAAACTGCGACGCTTGCTGCAGCAGCAGCAGAATTTGCGTGCAACTCGACCCGTGGCTTAAAAATTACCACGGTGACAATGTACGGGGTACAGCGTGATCTATTTATAGATCTAGAGGGAAAGATCACTTCCCATGTTAGATGCAACCGTTAGCGTCGGCATTATCCCTATTCCCGGGAGAAAGCAATTAGTGCTCGTGTTTAGCGCGTCGTAATAATAAATACTTTTCTCCGGGATCCGTGGAGGAAGGATCCTCTGAATTTTTATGAGAAGGTGAACACACTCGACGCCCATAATTCTCCGGATGACGAAGGGTGAGTCAGAGGAGGACGCGCCATCGCCATCCCCCTTGTTCCTGTCTCCCGAGACTGCGGGTTGCTTTCCCGATTTTATACCTCGTCGTGAATTAGTTACGCGCACGCGACGCGAAACGTCGATGGCGAGATCCATATCGCGACGCGATGCGCGATCGGATTTCATTGTCTCGCCTTCGAGTGCCTCGAAATCTAATTGAACGCGGGCTCCGCAATGGCTCTCGATTTTCAAGGAGAGCCTTCGATTAAAGCGGAACGAAGTGTTAACGGCAGTTGCTTTATATACATCACGCTCTCCAGAGTACCCCGGAGTCGCACCCTCCTTCACGTTCAAACAAATACGTTCGGATACGTGTAAACGTTTTGCTGGATGTAAATTAACTCTTGAAATACAGATGCATATTACGATACGGCCTTGAAAGATGTTAATTCGGTCTGCATGCAATATAACGACGCTGATTTAAAGCATCGTAATGCCACTATGTATAATTGCAAAAAAATATTTGGCTTTTATTACCGGGAATAATTTAGGAAAGATATACATTAATTTTATAATATACATTTATAATGTACAAATAGAAAAGTTAAACGTAAAAAGAAAATGCATTAAAAAATAAAGAGAGACAATTATAAAAAAGAAATCATATAATATTAAATTTGAAATATAGATTTAAAAAAGCAGCAACTTTGGAATACACTAGAAAACCTTTATTTAATATGTAAAAATATTTGTTATCATTAATCTTTTACTTTCACGTAAAATACTCATTAAGTACGGACAGTCGCATGCATGTAAGTAATATGCGTCAGTTCAAGGAGACGCAGATATTGGGTGGCTCCGCTTAACGCTGCATTTCCAAGACGCGCAAGACTATTACGGCAGTTAACAAGTATATCGTTAATAATAGTAATTATTGAACGTTTACCGTTATTGCGGTAAGAGGTAAGACCTCTCTTTGTGCGCCCTTAGGCGCCAGACAAACGACGGTTACATTATTGCGGCTCCACGCGCATTAACAATCGCGATCACTGTGCTTCCCTCGCCCTTATAATTTTATGTTCGACTTAGCTTCATAGATATCAGTGTCGTTCGCACTGAGATTGTGCCTATCAGAGGGTAATTGCCTCGTATCGTAATTGGTCATGCGCTACTTTATCGTGATTCTCGATTAATACGAAAAGTGATATCTGGCTTCTTTTTCGAAGTATTCAATCATTTAGTGCTTCTATTTCGATTCATAAATCGTCCTTGTTATAGTAAGAAGACAAAAAATCGGGCCGATGTTAAACGACGTTGGCAAAATCGGCCTTCAGCCGCCAAAGAAATTTCTCCCCACGCCTTTATCCGGTCGACATCAGAATTACGTTAACTACTCCTTGGAATTGCATGCGGCATGCATGCCGATCGGTCTGACGGGCGTTTTCTCGATAAACGACACGAATTTTCGTGGAAGAGGAAATTGCTCTCGTCGGTCAGGTCGGTCTGCGCGCCGCGTGATGAAATTACGCACCCGCAAAGCCCCGCTCGCAAAAGACGGCACTGTCTCGAGGGTTTTTTCGGGGTGGCATGACGTGGTGCGCTGCTGCCTCCACCCTCTCATTCGTCCCTTTAAGTGTATACTCTTCACGCACACCCGTGCGCTCACGAACAAACGAAACGAAACGCGCGCGGCGGTCGCTTGCCACGGTGCCCTTCCCACGGCACGATTTCGAAGTCTTTTCTGACCCTTAAGTCGGCCCCCCCCTATATCTTCGTCATTGTTCTTGGACGATTTGCCCGCAGGCGAGATCAGCTGTATCATCAATGCGTATCTCCCGTTTAGAGATACGTGAAGAAGCAGTTTTGCAATGTCCCCTCCGAAGGAAACTGGATATATATATCGTAATCCGAGATGTAGATATGTAGATATATGCAATAAGTAAAAAAAAAAAGAAGATATTCGTGTACATTATACTTTCTAAAATGTTATACTAATTAATTAATTTATTTATTTATCTCGTTTTTTAATAGAATTGGTAATTTAGAAAGAAAGGGTATAACTGCATTTTCGTATGCCTTTGTATTTTATTACGTCTAAATAAATTGTTCTAATTGGAATTTTGGTAACGTCAATTCATTATTTGACACAAATAAAGCATAATATTTAAAATTTGACAGATTTTAGTAGAATCGCATTTCGGCTCGGCATACCCGGTTCCACATTTAGCGGCCTTGATTAAACCTTGGCTTTGATTCGTACGATTTAATTCGAAGAAATGAGTAGTAACTTAAAATAGTACGCCCGGTATATTTAGACACTGCCATGTGTTCAAGGAAGTGAGCCGCTAGACGGAATTACCTATTCAAATCGAAATAGTGAAATTTTTGAGCAGTTCTATCATTTTTACGGAAAAGAGTTTTGTATATTTATATTTTAATCGCGCATATAAATGTCAGATACGTTATCTAAAATCTTTTATGAATTGTGAAAAATGTCTGTCATAAATGAGCCGAACATATTTCTTTCCACGTATTCTATGAAGATAAAAAAAGACTCGTGTTAATCAATGTAATAATTATGACACGGCCGGAATGCGCGGTCGTCAGTCAGAATTCATGGTTCTCCGTGCTTTCTCACATTATATAACGTAATCAAAGAAAATCGTATGATGCCCGTTTCGGCAGGCCACACGTTGATCCAGCTCTCGGATGTTCCAGCTCTGATTACTGTCGAGTTAGCATAAATTCTAGTGGCCTTATCCTTATAGTGACCCGTCAGCGAAACTGAAGCAATGTCCTGAGTTGCCGAGCTGCTTCGCGATTAATGTAATTCCCAGTTGAAATATGAATCAGAATTTCGGTTCATGACGATTAAAGAAGCACGGAATAATTTATTGACTTAAATCTTTGGGATCTCAGCCTTTATTTAAGAGAGAGGAAGAGAGAGAGAGAGAGAAAGGTTTTAAAATACTCTTACTATTTTCCTAAAGTATTTAACGAAGAATTGTTTCGTCAGATAAAGGGACTGAACGAGAAGTGCTTATCAAAATTCAACACACACACACACAGTACAGAACAATATAGAAACTTTCATAGAACTTTTCTCGTTATCTCATAATAGTGTTTACAGTTTTCTACCGTGGCTCACTACAGTTTAAAAGACTGCACTGCTCCTGCAAAGAGAGCATTGTTGTACGTCAAAGGAGCATGCACTCTACATCGAGAAGGGGGAGAGGGATAGAGTTTCCTTTATTCACATTCAATGCAGCTTCTCCTCCCAAAGTGTTTGAAGAAATGCAGGTCAACCCCTTCCGCTAATTCAAACGGTGTGACCCAAATTCAAAGTGTATAATACACGACGCGTCCTAAAAATATAAAATATCGTATCTAAGACAAGTTAATCTAAAAGTGCTACATTTGAGAAGGATATTTAATTATTTCATGACAAACATCCAGTAAAGAATTTTAGAAACGCTTCTTTTATAGATCCCAATTATGCCATTTAAATTTAAACCAGCTCATGAATTTACATTAATTGATAAAAAATATTTGTTTTATTCGGATTCGAGAGAATTGTACTGGAACGAAATTGCACAGAATATATTATATCGTAATTGGAAAATCAAAATATAAAGCGCAAGAGATTGCAAGGACAATGACGCATAAAATAGACGGATAGAGAAACGAGACAAAGAGGGCGAAACACCTGCAAATACGTGCCTATAGGAAGCGCCGTTGTGCGATATCGAAAAAGGAGAAAAATGGAAACGGTACAATGGTGTTCGTGCGCTCGGTATATGACAGCTGCTGTCACGGGTAGTGCTCCGACCATGTGCTCGGTGCACGCCGAGCATTTTCAACATCCTCCCTCGACGCATTGCGAGAGCACAGTACGCCTCAACTATGATGAAAATCGCGATGGGATTGAATATTTGATGCAGTTTATCATATCAAACTCTGGTGTATTTTCATACACGTAATTCTGTGCGTTAAAGTGCTTAACAAATTCTTGATGAAACAAAAAGAAAATTTCAAATCCGTCAAATATTATTAGTGCTATTGATGTGATGAGAATAATAGTGCACACTGTCATGCGAAGTAAATTTTGTGCATATATAAAAGACGCGGAAATACAACAAAACAAATTTTCCGTTGAAATTCGCGGAAACAATCACATGTTAGAAATGGGTTTTGGCAATGATGTTTTGTTTATCGTAGAGTGCAAAGTAATTTATCACGATCTAGAAATAAACGTAGCCAAATAGCAATGGAAATGTTTACGTGTTCGACTAAACGTTACAATTTATCTATCGATATTTATAGGTAAACGATTTGTTTAACGCAAAAGCAGATTTCGCGAAATATTGAGATTACACACGAACTCGCAACCGATAGTTAAAATTTCTTGAGTTAAATTAAAAGTAATCGCACCAAAATGTGCACTCGCGACCGGGTATCGTTCGTTGAGCGCGGTGGGCTGGTATAGCCTTGTAAGAAGACCCGGCAGTCAAGGTAATTAGGATCGGTAGGATCGAGAAAACGACGTTTATTCGGATGTGCTGTATATTGGTATCGACTTTATTCTTTCGTTACAACGGTACAAAGGCTTCTGAGCGCGAGCGGTATGTCAGCTGAATTTCGGAGCGGTCGCGAGAACGCGCGAGGAGGGGGAAGATAGTTCGAGAAATAACGCGATTATTTTTAATTTCTTGAGTTAAATTTTCTTAGAAATTGTCATAATTAGCCGCGAACTCTTCCAGACTCTCCCAGTCTCGTTTCGAAGGTAACAGTCAAAACCTCATCTCGATCGCGTTGTAAGTAGGTTGGCGATTCGACGGAAGAGCTGCGGGTCGATTCCAGCACAACTCGCGCGGCCAGATAGGATCTCAATTCCATAATTGCAACAGAGGCCTCCTCGCCGCCACCCACGTGAATGCACAGACCGACAGTGCCCACACCCCTATCTACGCAGGGCGAGCAGTGTTAGGGAACATGGAACGTTTCGCAGTTGGCGTCTGGTGTTGCAATCTCGACTGAATTGTAAACAGCGTATCGATATTCTCCGATCGATACCTACTTTAGCGTGTTGTTCGTTTCATTAGGCACCGTAAACGTTCTATTGATCGTTAAATTACACCAAATAATGCCCTTTGAATCTCCGTGGAGCTTCGTGCTTCCTCGAACCTTTAAATTCTTGAAAATTGAGATTTTTTTTAGGTATTTCTTTCTATATTTCACATTTGAGAAGTGTTTTAGTTATGATTTTTCTCTGCGTAATGAAGAAATCGTTTCTGGCAACGTGTAAAGTTAGCGATGATTGCTACGTGTATCTAATATCAGCAATCTTGGTGCGGTTGTAAATAGCGTATTGATACTCTCCGATCGATGCCAGCTTTAGCGCGTTGTTTGTTTTATTAGGTTCCGTAAAGGCTCTATCGATTGTTAAATTATCGTGTTGTGTCCTTGAATACTACGAGCCTTTAGCCTCTGAATCTTCAACTCTGTAGTTACTGGGATGTCTTTAAACCTTTAATTATAAATTAGGACTCTTCCGAGAACTCCTTAAAAAACTCATTAGAAGTCTCCTGGTATATTACAAATACATCGCAACAGAAAAGTACACAAAATTTTTATAATTACAGTAATTAAAAAAACCATTTGTGTAATAAGTTTTTTTGCTAAGTTGTAACGGCTCACGAATCTTAACGTTATTCATGATTCTAAATTACAACGCATTGTAATTTAAATTGCCACTTTTTGCACTGTTCTTTTCAATAAAAAACCTTTTTGACTGCATTTCTGTGTGTGCCAAGTAAATGATATAAATTTACATTTCCTACCATCGGAATCAACTCGGTTATGCTCGCTCTCATCGACAGATATAGAAATAGGTTTGGGCCTGTTATACTACATAATCGCGTATCCAGTTGCAGGGGTGGTCGTGGTTCTAGATAGCTGTGCCACTGTGGCCTTGCTGGAGTCGCTCGTGTCGGTAATGGTGGGGTTGCTGGTGGTAATGCGTATATAGCTATATAGTGGAGAAAGAGAGAAAAAGAAAGAGAAAGAAAGAGAGAGAGCTTTGACTGGTCGCTCGGGAGGGTTGCATAATGCAGCGAGCGTCGAGCTGGCAGGGCGTTGACTTTATGCAGCATTACGTTTCTTTACCCTTTGGCTTTCTCCCTCTCCACCCTCGTCGCCGTTATCAGCTACGTTGCTCTTGTTTGTCTAGTTTTAATGCACGCGATAATTTACGCGCACGATAGTGCGGAATGTGTCCGAAATTGTTTTTATCGGATAATGAAATTTCCGTTCCGTTAGAATCCTTATTGCTCCATAAATGAAATGGTTAATAAATGATAAAGTAATAAATATCTAATAAAAGAATTAAGAATTCCAAGATATTAATTTAAATAAAATTTTACTTTTATTTTACAGCTAACAATAAGTTAATTTCATTTATCCTGTAGAAAATGTATTTATTTCATTAAGACATTGGATCGATAATTATAATAAGTGAGTCATTATAATTTCAAATAATTATTAATGCAAGAATAATATGAGTCTGTTTTTCATTTATATTACCAGCTACCCAGAACACATTGTGCATTATGCAAACATACTGACGCAATTTTCTCCAACAGTGGTAACAGTTATCATTTATCATTATCGATCCCCCGCACATAGTTTTTGTTTAGCGGAAAGTCGGTTACGTAACGGGAGGAATGTCCTAAGACTTGACTTCCCTGTGCATGAAATTGCATACAGACCTTAATCTCCCTTTCTATCCACTCCACTCATATTATCATTTTTATCGCTCCCATTTACTGCCTAACAGAGATAAATGATCATGAATTACTCCAAGTCGCGAAGTACGGGTTGGAAATAGGTGAAATTAAAAATGGCCTCGACAAGTGTTCGCGAGAAAGAGAATAGCGAATAATTATCAACTTATTCAAAGAAGAGATTAGGTAGATCATCATTATCAGATCATCACACGAAGACTAAAAATATTATTTACACAGATTATTACAATACGCATTAAGTTATACGAACTCAAATTGGAAATATTTCTGGCTTATTGCTCTCAAGAATTTATCGAGATGGCAATATTGCTTCCATTCTCTCGTGACATTGCTTCCGAGAATTAATCGCTCTCGCTAGAAACTTTCGTATACGTAACGTGCACCGAAATTCGTGCCCCTTGAGAACCATTGTATATATCCTTTCTCGATCGCTACTACCCGGGTTCTAATCGAACGCTTGAAAATCGCCGGGACGAACAAAAGGGCCGCGCCAAGCGATCGCCGATAATTCTAATTGCACAATCGCGCTACCTTTTCGCTCCCCTTCTTTGTCGGCGCGGTATGACGTTTATCGGCGTGCCCGCTCCTCCGTTTATTAATTTAATTTATTTAATTGCTCGCGTCACGTCGTTGGTGACTTCTCGACCGCGCCGAATTCCTTCGCCGATACGTCTCGATCCGCGCCCCTCCTCTCTCTCTCTTTCCCTCTCTCTCATAATCTTTTCGGGTGTTCTCACGACTCGATACGAAACGTGACATCATCCGCGCGGAATTCAGACGAGTGAGACGTGCTTTGATTTACCGCCAACTAACGACGGTACGGCCGTTCGATTGCCCGTCAAAGACCGGCCCGGCCTCCGGACCAATATTACCGCCATTTAAGAGCGTTTGCCGGCCGGCAACCTCTTCGCGGAATTCCTTTGAAATCAATAAGTAATATGACATCCAAGGAGGACACCGAGCTCGATTGTCTCCTTGAACATTTATCCTGCTCATTCGACCCCGAGTTTTCGCTCTGATTGTTCCTAATGGCCCCCCAACCGGTTCGGCCATTCGGCCGGGTCTGTTCCTTTGGGGGAATTCTTGGAATTGCAGATTAACCCCTGGGAATGCTTTCCGTTACATGCATTATTCGGGAAGATATTTTTTTTTACGATTGTTTTGACGGAAACAGATGGCTATGACGAAACTTAAAAAGTTATCGATATTATGTTTTTAGAGAGTATATAATTCCGATATATAGGCGAAATCGTGACGAGAGTCACGTGTTTGATACAATCAATTGGTAACTTTTCATCGTCGATTCCTGCTATATTACTCACCGCACACGTGACTTCAATATCTATCATATGCAAAAGCCACGGCTATCCACGGCTTTATTGAGAAAGCCTCCATTCTCAACGAGGCGAGCGAAACGTATCGACCTTTCGTCTTTAGCCAGCGATAAAGGACCCGCGTCTTATCCCAACCGCATTTCTCATTCCGTTCCGTTCTCTCTCGCCCTATTCTTCTCGGCCGAGTGCGGCGCATCGCATGCACGTGCAAGTCGCGCTATTTGCACAACGTCGAATACGAGAAGAGAGTGTACACACGAGGGAGAGAGCTACGTACGTATCACATACTCGCGAACTCGTGTGACCTCCTGCCCCCGGCCTAACACCCCCTGCCCGTCGACCGACCACCCTTCGCCATCCCCTCGAAGCATCCGCCCCACGGCTCTCCTCTCCCTTCCCTCTCGCCTCCTAGCACCCACCACCCCAGGCCTTTCCACGGAGGTTCATCGATCGCCCCCAATCACCCGCACCTGCCATCTTGCCTCTCCATCCCCTTGAAAACCACCGAAAGCTCCGATATCTCTTTGGCCCGTCTTTCTCCCTCGGGCCCTCGCCTCTCTCGCTTCATCTTCATTCGCGGCTTTTCGGCTCGATCGCTTCGTGCGCACGCGATAAAGCTCTTCGCGCGAGGCCCCCTCTTTGAGCTGGCCTTCCATCGAAATTAACTTCTGCGATCTCGGGATGACACTCGATGTTCGCCCTCGCCCCTCTCTCTCCTCCTCCTCCTCCTTTGATCTTCGCCGCCGCGCGTTTCCCTCGGCGCACGTTTCCGCCTCTTTACACAGGATCGTGCTGAAAGGGGATACCGATTGCTCTCTGGTGTCTTCATTTTCGCTTTCTTTCCGGCATGAGGCTTTTATCGGCGCGATAGGAATTTTCGCAGCTTTCCATCTCGGCTTTGGTGTCTTTTTGGGCGTCGCGTCGAACCCAAAGATCGTCCAGTTTCTATTAAAATTAGTTTTCGTTTCAAGTCACTTTCTTCATGTTGTCGCTGTCGGCTGCTTTCAATTCTTTCGAAGACGGAAGTTTGATTTCTTGCTTTTATTTTCTCCTTTCATCATCCTTTCGTATCTTGCGATGTTCTAGACGGCATACAAATTTGCGTAACTTGATATTAAACTAACGCTTTTTCACTTGAAATATGTGAGATCGTTGATTTAAAATATTTATTGCCCTATTCTTTAAGAATGGTTTCCAATAATTTTTAGTTAATTGATCAAATGTTTCTTTCTTTGATCACCCCGTTAAACTTCATCAACCTCGCCATGATTCCTCTTGCTCTTGTAATTGACTCGCGGACAATATCCTAGATCCTGCATCTTCTGTTAATTCTTAAAGATTTTCGCGTCGTCGCGTCACTTTGAACATCTCTAACAAGAACTCGACCCTTCGGAGTCCTTCCAATTTGCAACGAAATTGCATTTAGGCACGCGCGCGTCCCGTTGTCCTCGCCCCCTCTCTCCCACGATCTCATTACTTTACTACCCAAGTATATTCCTTCGTCGATTTTTCCTCAATCTCGTTGAGCTCCGTCCGACGATAATCCGGTGAAGCCACCCCAATTAGATTTACCGATGCATTTCTTTCTGCGAGCGGTCGATTCCACGCTTTCGTCCCGTTGGCTACTTTCCGATTCCCTCGAATTTCCCGGGGATATTAATTTCCGCTCGGCCGCTTGGAAGCCGTCCAGAACGATGATGAAAGAAAAGGAATTGGGTTGGAATGGAGTACCTACACCGGGATATACGCGAGTTCCCGAATACTCTAGAGATTCTACATGGCGGTTCGTGAATTTTCAGAGGTCTCGTTACGGCCCTGACCTTTCTAAATACGAGCCTAGGCCTCGTATCTATGTGCATGCTATGAATATGTAACGAAGAGGGTATCGGAAGAGAGCCGCTCGCGAGCGATACGACTTTAGCTTTGACTTCCGCGTCCGCGGAGTGTGGATGATAATTGCTTAATTGAATGTTGCAGCGAATAATATTAGAGAACGTAACGCGAGATGCTAGCTCCGGAAAAAGATAAGTATAATACACGAGGTGCAAACTGAAGAGTACAAAAGGTGAAACGCATTTCTTCTAAGCTTGCACCGTAGCTCGCTGAATTAAAATTAAGTCTTTAGAGGATTTCAAATAGTTGCCCACTTGAACTGGAGATATATCGTATACGAAGTCCAGATCAATATAGAGCGCCAGTATAGCAAGAATGAGATTTGCAAGAAACTCGGCTCTTTAATTCTGATTGCTATGTTGCTATAAAAAACGCTTGTACACACGCATAGCTTCGATCTCCAAGCTGGCACTTTATTTTTACTTTCCGTCATATTATTAATATTACTATTATATAATAAGCTCCATATATGTAGATGTGATCTTCGCAACAGAAATCTTGCGAAACTGTTCCAATAAACTCCATATAAAAGGAATCGCGCAGAATAGCTCACCATAAGTAATTGTCTCTTTGAAAAGTATGGAAAAATGTCTTTTTTCCTATCAAGGCTGACGATCTTAAGACACTCCATGCGCGATTGCCGCATCGAGTTCTCGCCTTCGCCTAATTTTCATTTCAGAGCGCTCCTGACATTTAACTCGCGTCTTAATTATGCGGAATATGAGAGTAGTGCAGTGCGAGAGGCGTCCGGTCTGCGGCGGCCCCAACGTCATACACTATACATGGCCCGGATACCGCGGCGCACGCAATTTTCTAGGTCGGCACGGCGGCAGGGAAGGTCAGGATTGGTTCAAGTCCAAGCCTTCGAAGTGGTCGTCGTGTTCTCATAGTCGTCGTTGCCGTCGTTGTCGGGCAACGTGAACGCGCGCCGCAGCGTCGACGGCAGTAGATCTATAATTAGCAGAATATCCGCGCGGCGACGCGGCATGACGGCGCGAGACGGGACCGAAGGGTATCGAGGTATCGCGCCTTCATCGGGTTCTACGGAAAATCGAGATTTGACAGTGACGCGAGATATATTAGACAGACATTCGTCTATTTTTCAATAAAATGCAGAAAATTTATATAAAAATATATTTACGTAAACTTACTTAATATAAAATGATATAATTGCACGTCTCTAGATATTACTCATATATACAACACACATATACGCCAAAAATCCTTCGTCTCAGAAAAATTGATATTAGATTCTGTTTCATATCTGAAAATAGTGAAAATTAGTGGAACTTTCTTTTATTTGCAAATTCTTTTAATAAATTGTCTTGTTTCTGTGCTAATGACGAGAGACATAACATATAACTAAAACATTCAACTCCTTTCTCTCTTTCAACTTAAACTCTATTTATTATCCGTATTAGTTAACATGGCCGTGT
Source organism: Leptothorax acervorum (assembly GCA_035220615.1). Classification (NCBI taxonomy): domain Eukaryota; kingdom Metazoa; phylum Arthropoda; class Insecta; order Hymenoptera; family Formicidae; genus Leptothorax; species Leptothorax acervorum. Next base: position 186,811 of record JASTWQ010000352.1, on the reverse strand, counting down.
AAATAATTGCTGTAATAGCGAAGTCGTGTCGATACTCTCGTTGAAATCCTCAAGATCCAACTTCAATCCCGAAGATGCATTACACTTTGCTGTTCCTTCTCCGCACTGCACTTGACGACGGATGTCTCCAGTCAAGATTGAGCATGGAATTCATAAATATTTGGCCACAATCATTTGCTCATGTTGCATCGCAACGAGAATGACAGCACAGCTTTCAGATAAAAGACGCCGTGGTTTATTGACACTAGGTTGATTCTACTCTCGTTGACACGCGCTGTCTCGCACCGCTTCCGCTTCCTCCTCATCCTCCTCTTCGCGTCATCTCAGCGACGAGAGTCTGCAAAGTGGCTAGGTCGCTCGAAAAAAAAAAAAAGAGAGAAAAAAACACTCTTTGCCTTGCGGCTGTCAGCCGACAAACGCACGATATGAAGAAATGTTAGAATTAGTTTTCAAATGTCAACCATCACAAATCCTAGACTTTATTTTAATTAATAACTATCGCCAATCCTAGGTTTTATTTTAATTATCAACCATCACAAATCCTAGGCTATATTTCGTATATTAATTGTATTATCATTCAACATATCATACATATTATTATTGTATAAAATCAGAGAAAAATATGGAAGTTTATCGCATTTGAACGTTCTGCAATTCGATTCTTTCTCACCCTTAACCGGCCTGATGCGGTCGATCGATCGCGCGTTGTATCTCGCTCGAGGAACCAGGTCGTTTCGTGCATGAGACATTGTCGAAGGAAGCTCCGAATTTAAAGCCAACTGGAACCTTTCGATCCGCAGTAATCACCTAGATAATATAGTCCGATAAGACCATCATTTGAATAATGGCTATATCCGTGCGATGAGCCATTCATGCAAGAACCAGAGGAGGGTAATCAAAGAGTAACCGGCAAATAACAGAAACAGACGAGCGGGGTAAGAAGGTAGGATAGAGCCGGAGGACCGAAAATAGGCCTAGACGTTTCGTATTTCCCTTTTCCGTCCCGCTCGATTTCTCCATCTCTCTCGAATATTTCTTGCTTCGCGCGACCGTCTACGCGATAAGAGCCGCTCTGATCTTCGCAGACCTGAGAGATCCGAGATAAATGACCGGCCCTGAAGCTCCCAGTATGCAGACGAAAAGGAAGAAATTCACGCGAGGCGCCGCGCCGAGCACGATTCGAGAAAGCGCCGTGCGCCGTTGTGGTAAGATATTTGAGCCTTTCTCGACAAACAATGTATAGTTATCCATAACAATACTTCGGCCATTCTAAATAGACAGGGGGAGACAAACATCCGAGCTCGGCACGACTGCAGTTCGAATAGTCGGAGTACAGTTTCGGTAAAACTTCACATCATAAATTTCTGGACCGTGTCGCCAATGCGCGACGTGAGTAATGCGAACGCGCGAAATGTAGAGGGTGGTCAGTGCGACACGCCTTTTAAACGCGTGGCAACGTGAGAGCCCCACGGTATAGCTCCTTTAAATATGAAATACGAAACTATGGGCGCGCTCGCCGGAAATTTCGGTCGTAACCCAGAAACATATCGTAACATTCTACCGGCGACTATGCGTGAGTTAACATGGCGCGAGTAATAATGCCGCTGGCCGCGACGGCGAGACCATTGCGCGACCACCTTAGTGCAGGATATTTAAAGGATCGGATCTGGCGGATCGCCGCCCACGACCAGCGGGAAATATCGTGCAGGACTAACGAACGCGCGCGCACGACCACGCTATGATGCTGGACATATTATATCACTCGCTTCGCGCGCGGATCGTACGGATTTTGCGATAACTGACCATTGACAATGCGCATTCGGGAGATTTCTTTTCCACCGGTGCGTGCACAATTCCGCGAATGTAAATCATCGCTTTGTATCGTAAAATTTATATCCCGCGTGATGCACGAAATGAATCCTCTATTCCGAACAGAATGACAGCGCGGGTAAGAATAAGAAATACGGATTCTTCAACATACGCGGATATTCTTGAGTGGTGTTATATAAAGTTGCAAAAGGAAAGAAAATATTGCATCATGCTTGACGCGATGAAGAACAGTCGAATACCTGGTACACGTCGCTGACCATTAACCTGCCAGAAGTGCTTCCTATATAGAATGAATCTTCTTATTGTTTCGATGTGACACAACAAATTCCTCTCGTTATATATTTCACGAGTTCAATAAAGGGCGAAAAAATCCTATTAGTAACTGCGTCATAATATTTATTATAATGAAAAAATATATAATTCAAGAAAAATTTAACACAATTTTTTCAGGACGAGGAATCCAAAACTGAATAATTTAATATTCCGGTAGGGCACATGACAGAGAAATTAACGTTCATTGTCATCGTTTGAAATCACCTTTGAGCGTGAAGGTTCTTTTGACTTGCTTTCCACATTCACAATCCTTTGACGTTCGTTATCGGATGAACGGTAATACCGTCAATGTATGAATATCGGCCTCACGCGAGGGCGCATTGAGGGTAACGCGGATCGGGGCACGATAATTCGTGCGCGCGCGCGCATATACGTGCGTGCATGTGCTCGGCACCGTCGCGTATAGTGGTCCATCAATTTCGCGGATTCGGACGTTTACGAGGCGATCGTAAAACGGACTCGTAATAGGCGCGCACAACTGTGCAGGCCGCCGCCGCCGCCGCCGTCGTTGTCGTCGTCGCCGGGTGGCCGGCCGGTCGGGAAATTCGATCGAGCGCAAAGGGTTTTACGTAAGTCGAGGTCCTTCGATCGACGATGTTTCCGCTCCTGCCGTAGGCATTCAGCGAGGTCCTAGCAGCTGTCGATCAATTTTACATGTGGCCCATCCGCACGAGCTACTTCTATCGATTTCACGTAAATTTTTCACGGCCCCTTTTAGCGATTTATGTCTTATTTTATAGCGAACGATAATGCGGTCGCATGATGAAGTTCTCGAAGATCTCATTGTACAATTATTATTGTATAATTATTATATAATTATCATAATTAGGAGAGTATTCTGATAATTCAATGAATCTTTAGCGCGTTGTATATTATTTACAATGTTTCTTTATGAAGGAAATTTATTTTCACTTTACGAACCAAGATTTTTGGATTTCTACATACGTGTGAATCTCGTTTGTAAATTTACTAAATTTACTTTTAATCTACTTGTATTTATTGTACGCGCGTTTATATGCTTGCAATGAAAATTCGAAGTGGACTCCCCTTTGATTCTTTTTTACTCTAGTACCGGGGAGCCGCAACTCCAAACACTTCTGTCTCGCTATAAAAAAAGATACAATCATTCGCGAACGAGTGATCTTACTCGACGAGGCTCGTAGACACCTTGATTATTTTCTGGTGACTTTACGAGTGGGACGGGCTGCCAGACGCCAGCCAGACGAACCGCGGATCGTTTAACGTAGATAAATCCAACGCACCCACGCTGTATCTTCGGCGCCGTATAGGAAGACGGAGACGAAGAAACGGAGACGCGAGAGACGCGCGGAGTCAGAGTCGCATAGATAAATCGAGTGTAAAAAGGGGCTATATTTGTCGGTGTAAATGGCCGATCTGATCGCTTATATAAACTCGCTGCGATCGCCGCTTAATAATCGCAGCAGTTACAGATACCTGTTATAATTAATCCTCGATTAACAGTACGGATTATCATTATTACTCGGTTCTCAATTAATAATTGAGCACTTTGGCTCGATAAAAGATTGCGTCATATCAATCAGCAGCATCCAATCCAGAGTGATTATTACGACCTTTATATCAATTAAAAATTTACCGATTTTAGCTACTTCTGACAAAAATCAACGTTGTTGAAAACGTATTGTTTGTAATACTCTCTTGCTGTCACAACACAGGCCAGTTACAAATTTACAGCAGCCAACATCACTAAGTGGCAATTATCCTCTCGGTCGTATGTAGAACGAAAATAAGCGTGCTAGACGACGCGGAAACAAAACTCGTAAGGCCAAGAGCAACTCTTCCCGCGGACAAAGGCCAGAAGGAAAACGTCCGTTCACAACGAGGACTCTGTGCACCTTGCACGGCAGCATAGAGGCCCGATTCGGGCTCGGCAAAGCAAAGATGCAAAGAGGCGTCGAGTGAAATGACGAAAGCTATTCCGAAAGCTCTACATGAGGCAACAGCCGTAGCCGTCCGCGTCGTCGACGTCGCCTGATATCTCGTCTCACGTCGCCGATTTCTCTCATGGAGTGGCGCCAGAGAAACGAGCAATTTTTCTTTTCGCGACCGATAAACATATTCGCGACGATTCTTCTCTTCTACGTTTACCATCTCCTCCCGTTCTTGCTCGCCCCCTCCCCTCCACCCCCGTTCTTTCCCCTTTCCTTTCCAGTTTCTTTCCGCCCTCCCCCCCCCCCCCCCCCCACTGCGATATGAGTAATCCCGTCGAGACGATGCGTAATGATGGGCGACAGGTGTCCTCTTCTGAATATACGAACGTTTCCATCCTCGACGACGAAAACGCGTTGTTCCCCGTACACTCGCGCCGGAGATCACAGCCGAAAAATTACGATCGACGGAAAAGAAAAATGGATTGCACATCTTGATTGTAAGATAAAATTAAATTAGTTTTCAAGAATCGTTTATTTCTGTGATAATTTTTAATAAAACACTCTTTTGTTATTCACAAAGTGTGAATAACGTATTTAATTATTTTGCAATTATTTCATAAACGTAAAGATTTTACGATATTCAACGCAGAGATGACAGTTTGTGGACGTAAAAAAAAAAAAAACAAATACGTTGCATCTTTCTCCGGGAGAACATCTTAAGAATTGCTCCGCAGCGCGCAGCAACGAGAATCGCAAGAGGCGCGTCGTCTAATTGGTGTATTTCATGTAAAAGCAGTCATGCTGCGGTAATTCTCGCCAGCGATTTTGTTGCACTCGGCAAAAGGAGATTCGTCAAGAATCATTTCGCCTTTTCTTATGAACGGGAACAGTGATTGCCAACAACAGCTGGTGGCACCCTCGGAACGGCCTTGTCTGCTCTCGTCAGAGACGATCTCCGTGATCGTCGAGCGAAATTTTCACGGACGGCGGAAGAACAATCCTGGATAATGCGACGAGATGTGCGTGGCCGAACCTCGGTCGGCGGAGTTAACGAGGTAAAGGTAAATAAATTATACAGCGCTCATCAGGTGTAATTTGCCGCGACCCTTGCGCGCTCTTTTCAAGATCGCTTCTTCTCTCTTTTTCTTTTCGAATAATCTTGAATTAATTAACTGATAGCTACGCAGTATGCGAAACAGGTGACTTTCGTCCCGAAGGTTGGCGCGCTGTTTTGTGAACGACACAACAACAACTACGTTTGAATATGATGATGCTTGTCGTTTTTGAGACACTCGATGGGGGACAAGTAAATAAAAAAATATATCCTAAATAGGTCTTATAGAAATAATTTCTATATTAGAAGAGAAATATCGGAAGTTATATAAAAATAAAGATTTTATTATTACGAAAAAGAGAGCAGAGTTTGATGCGTATAGAGAATTACAATCCCGATAATCAGAAAAGACAAGCGGAATGAGATTATAGGAATTGGCATTAGGTGCGAAGACCGTTCCCGCTGCAGAAGCTAATTGTCACTGACTGACTCGCTCCTGATTAGTGGTGGTTTTATCAACGAGATAACACATGCTCGGATATACCGAGTGACGCGTCCTGAAAACGTACGGGGAGAGTCGGCTGCACGAAATTACGGCCCAGTGAAGCCAAATGTAATTACTTGGGAACGAGGAGACGCGGGAAATAATGAATCCAAGCCCCGTTTCTCTTTCGTTCTTGCTTGATCCCGAAGCGGAGGCGACGGTGAAGGAGAATTCTGAAAGAGGAGGCTAGGATTATTCCGCGCCGTAGAATAACTCTGCAACTGCGACCTATATTTAAATTCGCCCGCCTCAAATTAAGGGAGCCCCGAATCTTCTCATGACCATCAAAATTAAGTTAACTTCTCCATGATAATTGATACGTCATACTCAAACAGCGACTTACAGTTAATGTAAAATTCTTGTCTAATTAATTTTATAATGTAACTTTTTACATTTTTGTTATATGCTTAAATGTATATGCAAAATGCTTTCTAAGCTCTCAATGTTTTCTCTTATTATTACGGATTTACTCGGCTTTTACCCGGAGGCAAAAATTAAATAAAATTTCTGAATCACTTGTCTCATATCTCCAATGTTCATAAAACGCCATACAATACTTTTACTAACTACCCTTAATATGATGAACAGGAGACGTAATAATGAAAGGGGGATCATTAGATTCGTTATCCTTTTTTTTATTTCCGTGATAAAACGTAGCGTTCCACTTAGGATATAATGGAGATCAAGGCTATAATGGAGATAGCCTTGACATCCTAGAGAAAAAGCTGTTTTCATTATGTTAGTCTTTTTGCAATCCAACAACTTGAAGAAAGGAAAAGAAGCGAAAAAAATAAGATGCTCGAGTACTTAGAAAGACAAGTAACTTGATGACCTATCCTATACATTACACCGAAGCCTTCACGGCGCCCAACGTGAGACTAATTTAAATTTATTTTACCGTCACCCAAACGCCGTCGCTTCGCGAATTTGACGTATCAAATGACGACCTGTTAATTGGAAAACCAAGTTCTCAGAGCTTTACGACGTTCGTGGGAATTTACTCAGATACCCCGTGTTCTCCATTCGTTAGCACTTTCCCGTTACGAATGCGCTAATTGATGGTGACACGCTGCGGGTCTCTGATATACCACCGACTGAAATTATTAATTCACGCGTACGACATCCCGTCGTAATTGCGTTTTGAAGGTTCTCGAACTGACATTCAACGTAGTCCGTTCTTAGTAGTGTACGCTACACGTAGAACGTCATATGGGGGCCAGGCCAGGTGTTGGCGTATCCGTGCGATCTACCTGCCCAACACCTGCCTTCGCAGGAGGTGCGCTCTTGGAATCCACATGAATTAATAGCACGTTATATATGAAGCATTGTATAGAATACATTTTAGAGAAGGAGAAATTCGGTTACTTTCGATGATGTTACTTTTAACATTCATTTAAAATATATCGAGATTTAAAACAATCTACCAGGCTTTCTTATAACATTGTCGAAATTATATTTATTTATATAAAATTCAAGCATTATGTAATGAACAAATAAAATTTATGCAGTTTCGTAAATCTCATTTCTTTATAAATTATTATAAAGTTACAAAAAAAAATCGATACTTCATACTTCAATCAATTGTTATTTAATGCGTATCTGTAGAAAGCTTTTTCACAAATCACTCGAGGAACTTAGAAAACGAAGATATACGACGAGAGAAGTAGGCAGTAGAACTCCCTTACTGTAAACTCCCCGTAAGATTTACGATTTCAATGGTACATTAGAGATACGGTTTAACGAATAAATATTACATGTGAATGATGATAGCCTACACGATCCCTAAATAAAACATCTGCAAATTTTAACAGTTTTATCAAGCTGTTATCTCCAGCGGTGGAAGAGTAAAGAAGAATTGTGAACAAGCCAAATTCTTACTTTTTGAAAAAAAAAAAAGAAAAAAAAGACAACTAGACTCACATGTATGTTGATGAGATCATGAAGATGATCGCCTTTAGTTTCTCGCACTATTTTCGGTCGAATTTATTGTATTTTCCGAGGCAGATGTGATACGAGGGTTTCATACGCACATATATACATGAATTATGGTCGTATTTGGAAATTTTTTCATTTTCTATCTATTGTGTACTAAATATTTGTATACACATTGTCTTAAAATAGTAGCTATAACTTTTTTAAACTGCAATTATCACATTTTCAAAAATAATCTGGAATTAATTTGCGTCATTCAGGATTTTATTGACTGTCACGGTATTTTTTATATGTATATTAGTAATTTAATTTAAAATTCCTAAACGAAATGAAAATAATGAAACGTATGGAGTTCCCAACATAAGATTGGATTTCGTGATTATATTTCCGTGCTTTCCTTGGCATTTACAAACGAAATAGAAATGTTGATACGATCGCAGTTTATTATTCTGGAAATGGTGATGAATAACAATGTGGTGTGGAACTCCACTCAGTTCCACTCGGCTTCATGTAATCCTTTCGTTTCATCGTAATAAAATACACGCCCGCGCACGGTCAAAATAAATAACGGAACTTACTCGAAATTACCAAGCTGATCACGAAACGTCGCGTCGCCCGACTTCTTCCAACCCTTTATCCTCGCCAAAAACTTCGAAAAGCGAAATACTATACTCAAGGGAAAATCCCATAAGGAGGATCGAGAGGCGATAATTCTGGACGGAGGCAGGAGCAGGACAAACGAAGAGATGGAGAAATGGAGACGGACTGATACTGCGGGTGGGTTACGTCCGGGATTTCGCCGAGTTTACTGGCGCAATGCGGGGTGGCCAGACAACATGGCGCGCCCTTCTTCCACACGTATATATACTACACACCACACACTATGGCTCGTCGAGGGCCACATGGGAATTAACGTACCGGCGCCTCTCAGTTGCTTTTTTTCTCTTTCTTGATAGGGCGCGTGCCTTCTTCCGTTTTTTTTTTTCCCCTCGAAGAGACCGGCACGCTCCTGTCATAGTTCCCCTTTGGGACAGGTGCGAAGTGCCTTGCGGGGAGCATCCCCTTACTCGTAATTAGGTATTCGCTTTCGAAACGTTACGAGGATTGAGTTAAAAGTATTTGTTAATTTAAAAACCCGTTTCTCGTTCGTTACATCGGATCATTAATATTTCTCTCTTATGAGTTTTCTTCGTAACTTTTTAATAACAGTTAATTATAAATTAATATCATAAAATATACCGTGCAAAAAATAAAAAATGCTGGCTTAAAAACATAGCAAATCAAGATTTCAGTTGCTGAATAACATTTCACGTTTGTTACAGTTAATACCCCCTAAATAGCACTTTCTACAAAATTATCATCGCACCCCGACTTCGATCAAAGCGTTCACAATCAACGACGATTACGCTTTTCCAGAAACGCGGAGCTTCCGCAGCTTAAACAGCCCTTAAGACTTACAAAAGGTTCGAATGAGCTGCAAGATTTGAAAAAGCCGGCGTCCCGAGGGAGGTGAAAAGCGTGGGTGATGGGCGACCGAGGGTAGAGACAATTTTCGCGCGATTCATTCTCGCCCTCGGCGAAATCCGCAATTTCGGGGGGTTGGCCCAGGCTCCCTTAAGCGGGTCCACACCACCGTGCCTGTCTCCGGAGGAGCCGCCGTGAAATCCCGACGGGACCTCGACGCCCCTTGCACGTCCTGACCACTCGATAATGAGCAATTCGCTCACCATTTCTCAGCCTTTTGTGTGCTTCCCCACACGCGTGCCGACTCGACCCACATGCGCTTGCCAGAAGGGACGCCGTATGTTCGTTAGGTTTGTTTCTCGGACCGGGCCTTTATTTGGTCGCATTAGTCGCAAACCTGGTGGAATCTTAACGGCGGTCACCGTCACCGGCGCCGTTTATGCCCATTATGAATCAAAAAGAATGGTAAATTGAAATTATATACACATGATAACACGCCAGAGTACATGAAAGAATATGCATATGATAGCACTGATAAAACAAGCTTCAATAAAATAAATTTACGCACAATAACTACTAATGTTAGATAATTTTATTATATTTATTATATTGCGCGCGCGCAATATTCTTAGAATATCTAGGTCAGAATCTTTTGAGAAGCAAACATTGCCATGCATTACTGAAACGCTTTATTATATTGCTCTTATGTTTAGATAATGTGAGAAGTAACTGAATATTCTAAAAATGATTTAATGTCGGACTTCATCTTTAGTATTTAAAAAATTTGTAATCTACTGTTTGTCGCACCATAAATGTTAGATCTTATCCTTCGGATCTTCGAACTCCACGATTCTGGTCGATCAGTGGAGGCCTGTATTACATATGTATCCGTTCAATTTTAGAACAGAAGAATAAATTGTTTGCACGGTAATTTACTTTCGCTAAAAACGTGAGCCGGTATATGATTCTCATAAGGGTGGCATCAATTATTTCCAGCTCGATCTCGTGGATTATTTATAGGGAAACTCGCGATTTCCGACGTTCTCGAAAGGCCGTTAGGCTCGTCGATTGTCCTCGATCGACTGTAGTGGTAGAAATGATGACTGGCAGATATGTCGGTCGATGAATGTGCTTCGCAATTCAAATGCGATTAGGTGTAGGTACACCTGTATAGATATGCGGACATTTTAATTAGTTAGCAGATATCGATGAGCGGAAGTGGATAGCGTGTTACAATTCCGTTTATTCTCCGTGATAGTGATGTTAAATCTTGATTTACATCAATGGAATGTAAAAAGGAAGTCAATTAAAATCCGATTACGCATAAATTGTATAATAAAAGATTTGACTTTTTTTTAGAGATTAATTATTACAGATATCGTTCTCTTCAATAAATTGCTTAATTGTGTGTAAAAATAAATTAGAAAACAATTTTCTTTAAGAAATTTGTTAAAACTGCGCTTTCTTGTATTTTCGAAAACCATAATGCAACTTTTCCAGTGACTTCGTTACAATTGCTTGTTAGATTCAAGGGTTGCATTCGTCCTCCACTTCACCGTGTATGATCAATCCAGTCTTGGAGTCATCCCCCGTTTCTAGCCCATATATATGATGAGGGCGGAGTGTAGCGACGGAAGTGATTCGTACGAATTTACGAAAGTGCATCTCTTCACGCGTATTTCACTTCCCTCTAAGCTGGGCTGGTACCCTTCGGCAGACACCACCCCCGCCGACCTCTTCTATCGATCGACCCTTTGCACCCCTTTTGCCGGAAGCTGTATACCCGAAAGGAGAATGACTGTCGATACGCGGCTCTGCGCTTCGTTCTACGGGGTCGCGGCTTAATGCACTCTGATTTCCTTATTGCGCTTCCTGGAGACGCGGGCGCGCCGGCAAAATGAAAAGCTGAGTCATGAAGGATCGGAAAGGAATCGGGAATTGTTTGAGCGTTGTTAATACTAATAAATTCTCTCCATGACACATATAACTTAGAATATATACATATAAGTAGCGTTAAAGATAATAACATCAGCAATTTAAAAAAAGATTTATTTCCATTTTAACGTATCTCTCTTTTTTATTTTTACAGATATTTTTTAGTAAAACTTTTTAATTATAATCATCAATGGTGATGTGGCTATGAGAGTTACGACGCGGTTCTTGGTGCGTGTTTTATCAGAAAAACTGATTTATTTTCAAGTTACAAAATAATGTTCCAAGTATAACTCGGAACGTTATTTTTTATAACTTGAAAATAAATGTTCCAAGTATAACTCGGAACGTTATTTTGTAACTTAAAAATAAATCAGTTTTTCTGATAAAACACGCACCAAGAATCGCGTCGTAACTCTCATAGCCAAATCACCATTGATGATCTATTATCGAGAGTTCTAAAGGATCTTTTTAATTAAAATTCTTATTGTCAATTATTTGTGATAATTTATGATTATGATAAATAAATATACAATGTTTTAAATTTTATTAAAGAATTCCGAAGAACTTGAACTTACTACAGTGATCTGTGATTAATAATATCATATAAACTATAAGTAAAAATTATAGGTAATAAAGGAAATAGCGTTTGTAAATTGTTGACGATTTATTGAAGATGATTATATTTCGCAAAGTATTGCAGATTTTACGTAAACGGAAGAGAGAATGAATGTTTAATCTGAGCTTTGCGGTTTCGTGTAAACTTCTCGTATAAGCTTACGTATTTTTAGGTTCATGCATTAATCAATTTCTTTTTCTTGTGGGCCGCATTACAAGAATTTTATCTAAAAATATCCATTTTCATGAGAAAGGCTCGTGCCTCGGCGCTTTCGTGCGAGGACGTCGATAAAATCAGCTCGTACTAGAAACGTTCGACTTTGAAAGTGCTGATATTACATCCTAAAAATTTTATGTGTATTGTTTTGCATTAAGTACTTAAATGGATAATCCTTTTAGAATCTCTATTTCCGCTTTCGTTATCAGAAATGACAAATCGTACGCCGTTTGCTTCGCGCGTATTTAATCTCACTTGCGAACTTGTCCGCGGGATAAAAAATATCGATAACCATGTGGCCATAAATATCAAATGATTTACGCAGATTTAACACTAATTTAGTTTGCAACAAAGACAGTATAGCGTACGTTTGCATTGATGAAATAAATCTAGATGCCGCGCGACAAATGCACCTGTAAATCTAACGGCTGCATTCCTCGCGGAAGTAATTAATTTCTCGGCACGCATTGCGGAAGAATTTTGACATTAATATCACCGTTAAATCAATCTTTCCAATGACGCATGCGAATCGAGCGGATCCTTAGCACGTGACAAATAAATTTGTTCGCTCGGAAATGCTGACTTTACGACGGACGCAAATTTACACAGCATTCTCAGCGAATACACATTTAACTTGGCGCATTTAATGTTGCGCTTCGCGCTTCTCGCACGAATTAAACGAAAAGTGAGCAGTCTTAAATCTCGCACAATCGTGCAGTTTGTGTCTACCGCAGCGGCGTGATTTATCGCGAAATATATTACACGTGGCGTTTCTCAAAAATTAATCATACACGTTCATAACAGATTTCAGACCACTCTTTTACAAATTAATAATTTGTAACTACACTGCAGTGAATATTTCCTGAATTAAATGCAAGCATTTATTAACAAGATGATAAATATCTCTTTAACGGAATTTTCTCCTTTAATATGATAATATAATCAAATGTTCAGTAAATTTCAAGTTATTCGGGTAACCGTTTTACATTTTAAAAGATACAAAAATCTATTTCAAATGAGCATGTATTATATAATCAAAGTGGCAAATGTGAATATGTTTTCTGGAGATCTGAACAGGGATAAGCGATCGAGCGCGAACAGGGCTTTGATCACGGAGTGGAAACATTGCTTATAAATCCCTCGAAAATAATTTTCATACCGTCTCTCGAGTTATCTCAGTTATCCATTTTTCCTTCATCTCTTTATTCTTTCTTTCGCATTCTCGTTATTTCTCCGACTGGCGCCTGTTCCAGTCGGGCAATTTCCTTCCACTCTGGCGTCAACCAAGACGTATGAACGTTATTATATTTCTGTTTTTGCAAGATTTTCCTAGCGGAGACACGCAAATTCTGAGGGGCTGGAGATGAATAATTGCTCGTATCACGTTGCTTTTCCGCGGTTATGTAAGATTATTATGCAGCTTCTGCTGTAATCTTACGGAAATTTTATCGGGGGCAACTGCCCTTTTCATGGGCGATTAAACTCATAAATAAGTTAATAAGTACTTAATATGAAATTCCTTTCAAAATATAGAAATATTTATATAGGTAATAATAATTTTAATAAAAAGTATACTGTTATTATTAATATAAAACATATTTTTTGTGACAAAAATTAATACTCATAATGTTAAAGTGAAAATTGATGTAATAAATTATAAAAATAATAGAAAATTATATTGCTATATATGTATAAAATTGTGTACGGTTTGAAAAATGATAATAAAACAGAAGCAGATGTTATATTCTTAATTTCTCGATAGTATTCGCAACACATACATATAACATAGAAAATAATTTCTTCCGGAGAAAACAACAAAAATGATTAAAAGAAAAGTAATACGTCTGTAATATAATATCGGGAAGTTGACTTTACAGTGCAGTTTATTCAGCGGAGGTGTGTATACTGTATAGTATACGATTATGTGAACGCGGTAGTTCGTATGTGAGCGGCGCCAAGGCGTCGAGACGCTGCGCGACCGATCGGTTGGTGTCTCGTGAGTTCGCTATAATCCTTCCTTCCGCCGTACTTAAGTCGCAATTAATCCCCAGATACGGGAATCGCATTTATTAAACGCCGCTCAAATTGCAGAAGAATTAGCCGCAGCGATTTTATTAATTTACAAGTAACTTGATTCTATTTTTTCGAATAATTTTGATTTAAATTTTTTACGAAAAATTAATTGATTTTTCAACAAATATTTATTTAAAAAATAGAGGAGACAAAAAATAAAAATTTTATCGGCTTTAAAGCGAAAGTCTGTTTTTTTTTTTGGATAGACATTTGCTGGCTTGTGTACTTAACTCATTTCCCCCTAACACGAATCGATACGCGCTTTAACGATTTCAGTTTGTCAAGCAACGGTGCGTCGCTTCGCGCGATAATAGTCGTGGTCGCAGGGAAGTCTTGCATGGTCGTGAAATATTAAGCGCACGAGTCAATTAATAATACTCGGTAATATATTGCATCGACGATATTATGACCGTGAAGCAATACCTTGTCGAGCGTGTCCTCGGCAACACGCGATATGCGTGGCGCGGCGCAATGACAATGGTTTTGACGCACGGTATCATTCCCGCGCGCCTCGAGGCACTCGGCATAAAGCGGAACACTAGTTTCATTGCTAATGACGCTTGGATTTACGATATCGTTACCGTGTCCGCGACAGGAGCAAAGCCAGCCGCAGCAGCGGCCAACCAATTACAACGTCGTGTGCACTTGACGCGTTGGAATATAGATCGTCGCGATTCGTCAAACCGACGACGACTCCATCCAGTCTGATCGTGACGGACCACGATATATACGAACTCTCTACGAAACGATGAAGCGACTATTAATCCCGGGGCGGTAACGAAAGTTCGGCAGAAACGAACTTAGGGTGCTATCTTCCCCTTCGTCGGTTGAGATTACCTAATCGTTAAAGGGGAGAAACGCATTTAAAAAAGTCTTAATTTAATGAGGAGCTTAAAGAGCACAGACAAGAATACGAGTCACACTGAAAAAAAATTTATTTTTTGCAAGAAAATTGATTTCTATGAAAATTTAGTTTCTTTAATTCAAAGAAATATTAGGTAGATTTGAGAAAATATTTTAAATTCAGAAAAATGTTTTCTCAAATCTATCTAATACTTCTTTGAATTAAGGAAATTAAATTTATAGAAATCAATTTTCTTGCAAATAATAAATTTTTTTTCAGTGCACAATTTTTATACAAGAAAAGCACGGTCTAATGTCACCGCTAATCTTAGAAATCTCGAATTACACAGCAATGGATTGTCAATCTAAAAGGTTATACGATATATCAGATCATAGATATATTCCCGTAATTTAACAATGTAGCTGCACGACGATGTCGCAGGGATATTTACATCGCGAAGACACGCGGGCGTTTCTCACGTGTCTCGTGGTGAACTATCATTTTGGAAGCACGTCACGGAGACTCGCCTCGTAAAGCAGCATCGTTGTAGCTGGCTTACGGAGTTGTCGCAAAAATAGTAGTTTGGAGGGCTCGTAAAGAGCTTCACGCGCGATTTTGTTGCCCGTGAAACGCGCCCTATTCCCATTCCTTCCTCTGTTACCCTTTTATTTGCTCCCTCCCTTCTTCCCTTTGCTGTAATCCATTGCGAAACTTGACAACTTAACCCTTCATTAGCTTCATAACACGCCTACGCTTTGCCGAAGTGGACCGCGGCTTACTTATAATATTCATGCCTGAGTGACAACGTTATTTCGGGAATGGAGTTGAAAATGCATCTCCTACGATTCGCGTTTTATTCCTTTTAAATGGGAATATATTTCTGCGGATGGAGAAGCTAAGCTGCATTATACAATCATTACATGTTTGTTGCGTTATTAATATATAACTTTGTCACGTTATTAATATAATGTCTCGCAGCGCTTTATTAGAGCCTTTGAATTCGGTTATTATTATCATGAAAAATTACTAAATTCTGTATATCTACGTTCTGAGTAAATTGGTTATATTATATACATTCTGAGTAAATTGATTATTTACTCTTATATTAAAGTTATATTTAATTCTTTATTTATGCTGCCATCAAATATCAATAGAAATAATTGCACTTTCTATCTCTGGAATTTTTGCAATGCTTCGTAACTGCCAATCGTTTTTACATATATGTATAAATTAATAGCATTAAATTCGTATATCCTTTAAGATATCTATAAAGAATTTTCATCAAATTTCACGTATAAATTGCACATATAAACAAACCGTCTTTCATAGTTATTTCGTCTTTATTTTTATCGAGTAATTCGATGATCAGGCTGGAGAAAAACCGATTGTCGGATCAACGAAGCAACAATGAACGCAGTACGGGGTTACTTTCCTTTACCGCCGGAATCGAGAAGCGATATAAGCGAATTATACAGCCGTTGCCTCGCGACCATCCCTTTAATTAAGCAGGGATTAAAGGGGTTGCCTCCATGATACATAATCCTCATCGAGTTTCGATTCCTTAAGCTTATCTAGCTCACTCAACAGATACACGTGACTGGAATATGGCAGTTGATGATATTGAGATAAAATCGCTTAATTGATGAATTTTTTTACATATTAACGAGATATAGATATATAATTTATTATACCAAATGCGCCGCATTACATTAACGTTTAGCGACACATTTTTTGATATATTTTGGAGATTAACTATTCCGGAAAACTTGAAAAAATAATTGCAATAATATTGTCGTATCAATTCTCGAATATGTAAAATTACTCGTTCTAATGCATTTGTCGATAATAGGAGAAATATCTGTGAATATACCAATAAATATCTATCTCTGGCTCGATGAGCAGCTTGATCAATAGCTGACATACACGGGATGGTTTTGCGATGGAACGTAAATTGTTCGGTAACTCCGCGTTTCGCGATTGGCGCTTAAATATTTTAACATGTTAAGAACTGACGCGTGCAAAAATAACGCGGGACTCGTAATTGTGATTTTATATCTCACCTGTTTACACGTATGAATCATTCCGTGACGCGTGTTCAATTGCTGATCGAGTAATCCGATAGAGATGCATGCATTATTTCCACTGTATTAAAATATTGATATTTCTCTTCCGATTTTGAATGTTTACGACACAAACGGCACTAGCGATATTTCTACATATTTATGCTGCATATATATTTTTATGTAAAATACAGAATATTATTCGTTCGCGATATCAAATATATAAAATTAATAATTTCCTATTAAATTTTAACATAGCATTAAACTAGACGGATATCGCGTGATATCATGTCTTTCACGTGAAGATGTTGAACAACATCGATGCTTCTGCATAAAAGCATTGTCCCATTAAAATTGGACGGCCGCGACGCCAGAAGGAAAACGAGCTTTAGTGTCGCGCGTGGGTTTTCCTTAGAGAATAAGTCTTCGATGCGCCATAAAGAACGAATTCCCCGCTCGAACGAAGTTGATCGAGCGAGAGAAGTGGAGAGAATCGCGGCGGCACCTCTATTAAGAATAGAACGGGGCGGATTTAGATATTCTCGCGCCGCAGTCAGACGCGGCACCTGACTGACTGGGATGTCCACGCGAGAGAGCGTGGAAAATAGCCTAATCTCGTTTAGACAAGGCAGTCAGTCGGAGTATCAAACATTGACGCAGCGCGTTAGCACCATTGTTCGCGGCGCGAACGTAGCACTGATGGATTCCTCGCATAGTTTCCCCATTACGCCCTTATCCAGTCGCGTAAGCTTATCTCACCGGGATCTTAGCGCGAGATTATTTGAGCCAAGGTAGCCCGAGCTGCCTCTCGCCGATGTGTGTATGCATAACGCGATAGCGGTAATCCCCTTATAGTCGTTTTTTTTCAGCCTGGTACCAGGCAGATGCACTTGAGTATCGTAAGAAAAATAATGCACCTGCATTCCTTTAAAAGTTCTCAAAAGTAAAAAAAAAAACAGATTCCATTAACAAAATATTGTCTCTCTTATTAACTGAATTATTAAAAAATTAAATAATATTCAATATAAGCTTTATAGATATTAATTTTCCTTTGTATGTAACATTATATGTGATGCATGTGCGGTGACGCGCGTAGATATAATGATTGCGTTATCGCACAGCGATTAGGTAAACATGGCGAATCGTTGTGTCTTCGTGGATCTCGGCGCGTGTTGGATGTGGCAATTCGTATGGTAATAAAATTCATGCGCTATATTGGCTTATTTATAATATTCTGTTATTCGGTCGTTATGGCCGACGTTATGGCAGCCGTATTAATAAAGGGGTCGTGTGTGTGTGCCGTAATAGAGGATTAGGTCTCCCCTTCATCGTGGATGCTCGCCATGTTACGCTTCGCATTTATCCTGCCCTGTGTACAATCTGCCGTATAAATTTCATTGCACAATCGCATAATCTGAGCCGCAAGCTCAACTATATACCCAGCATCCGCATTGCGTCACGTCAATTACTCTTTCTTCCATCAAACGTCGAATATAGGATTAAGAACGGACAATGTTTTCAACTGTAAAATAATAGACGTTAGATAATTCGATAATTAGCTTTAAACGCGTGCAGCTCGAGAAGTAAATATTGGATTCTCCAAGACTATATTCTTATACCGTTCAGCGTGACAGACGTCTGACATGTTCATGTACCCCTGTACGTACTTGATATTGCTAGATATATGCACTATATTGGATAGACGTGACAGATTCCTCAGCCGTTGAAATATTGAGTATCAGACAAGCATAGATGAGCTTATGCCAAGTTATACCTGCATGCATAATGTCGCGTGCTTTCTTCTGGGAATGCATTGTAATACGTCCTGAGAATTTCATTGCGTTTCTATTTAATCTATAATTCAAAATATTTTTCTTTCCTGTAATATACAATCGTGGTGAGATTCTTTTCGCACACGTATATCGTAGAAAACCATTTTCCAATTTATAATATGTTCTCATCAATATTACATATAAAAACAGATTATATCGGGCAACAATAATGCAATGAATCGTGACAGTTGTTTCTATGTGTAAGTGTATCAATCGAACAGCCGCGGTGCAAGAGCGTCGTGATTGAGGGAGAAATTGGCCTTTGGGTGATTCGTTGCGGCTTTTATGAGGCTGCAAAAGCGATTACTGCAGATTGCTCTCATTAGAGGCGGCCTTGTCGATCACGCCGCGGCCTAACCGCGGTCGTTTCGCATCAAAACGATGCCGCGAGTGCAATTAGATTTAATGCAAAATTTAATTACGGAAACCGATTGCAACGTGCCGCATTGTTTCACGATTAATCAATTGTCGCATGTAAAACATATCATCGCGAAACTATATGGAAAACAAATTACACGCATCAAACAAATTTGCGATTTTATTAGAAAGCAAATATATTTCCAAAGTAATCCGGATTTTGGAAAAAAAATGTTATTCGACATTTAAGGGGCGGAAATTCTTTTTTGCGTTTCTCGTAAGATTTTTTCTCACTCTCGCTTTTCCCCGCAACGCGAAAAAAAAAATAGGAAAATATCGAGGGAAGAGGGGCAACTCTAGCGTGAGGCGAGTCGTCGACCAACTAGAGCCGCGACCTTGACCGTTTGATGATCGAATGAGCACGCGCGAGGTGACGGCCGCGTAAAGTATATCGCACCGGCAAAATTCGACGATCCACTGCCGGGAAAATCGAACACGCGGCGGACGTCGCATGGCGAGCGACGGCTCATGTGCGAGACCAGACGTCGCTTTTTTACGCTGACGCCACGAAATACCGTTGTCCGGCCCGGTCAGGGGATTTCTGGCTTGCGATCGAAAAATCCCCTGATGCCAAAGCCAGTCGATCGTGAACTACCTCGATGGCAGCAAAGGCCAGATTTCGCCGGCGATCGATCACGGTTTGCCGCGATAAGCGACACACGGTGTATATCATTGATGTTCTGAGGTGGCCGGTGGACAGAATGAGGTCGTGAAAATAATGGACGAGCTGGATCTCAGCGGAATTTGTTATATCTTTGTCAACTTCTTTTGCTATATCTCTCGCTTTAACATAAGCTCAGAGAGCATGGACATTAAGTATTTATTTTGAATTACATCTAATATACAACAAGTAATATATAATAAAAAGCTAAAGAGTGAGCGAACAGTCGTGATGTGATTATAAAATAACTATGTCGTCTCTCGTGTTGAGAAGAACAGTGTCATCTTGGTGCTTTTTTATTTTTGTAACAATAGTAACGGGACAGTTAAAGATAGGAAACTTTGACAAACAGGAAGATGTCTCCAAACGTGAGTACTTCCATGCAACAATATCAAAATAATAAGATAATCTCTAATTCACCAGAATCATATTATATTTGTCATATTTATGAATTAAATTATTATCAGTTATCGTATTGTGTATTAAACTTTACTTCTACAAAGTTTCTTTTTAAATAATTATTCATAAAATAATTGCATCTTTACTATTATGTCTATCACTTTGTTAGCATTCTTATTAATTAATCAATTAATTTAAATAAGACAAAAAAGAAGTTTGTAAATGATGCAATCCTTATAACAATTTAACATAACTATGAATATTTTATTACTTGTCATCGACAGACTTGTTTCCCCGAGAGTAAAAAAATCAGGAAATCCTGTTATAGGTACAAAAATTCCGGCGGCAATGTTTTCAGGGTGAAAAAGTTTACCAAGTCTTGTAACACGGAAAGCATGGAAGAACAAACATCTCGATAATGTGCGCTCGTGCGTATCTGACGAAATTCATCGCCGCGCGTCTCGGTCTGTCTTGCCGGTTCCGGGCTTCCGGGTTTCCGGGGGCTGCGACCCCCTCGAGGAGCCGGCCGCGAGACTCGTGCCGGAGGGGACCGGAGGTCGCGGAGGAGCGGAAGGTGTCGATCGATGAGTCGTGTGCCGTACGAGGACGGGTTGGTTTCCGCGCGGCTTGACCGTCGCGTGTTATCGATTCGAGCGTGCACACACAGTCTCTGGCATTCGGTACCGCCTCGCTTCATCGTCGCCGTGAATGAAAGATACGGTCATGCGACGGTCAGCCGGTGCGATTTAACGACTCGATGTCGAATGGTATGATCCGTAATAGAGATAGGATTGCTCTCCAGCACGAGTTATTAAGCGAAACACGCACGTACAAAAATAAAAACATATAATTTCGGTGTCAGCTTGATATCTCGGTAGAGTTATCAACATTTTGAATTATATCTCTAACGTAAATATTATATATTAAATTTTTGTCCTTGCGAATTTATAGGATGGTAATTTAATTTTTATATCGCGCAAAGTGATCCAATACGATAACGTAAAAAAAAAATTTAGCGTAAAAATATAATTTTATAAATTAATTAAACTTTTACGATGAGAACGATGATGTGTGTGTCGCTCGACTTGACGTACTTCTCGATGTAATCGTAGCAGTCGCTGTGAATGCCAGAAATGTGACGGTGACGGTCGTGCCAGGAGAGACACCACGTGTTCTCTCTTACTCTTTCGCTCTCCCTCTCGCGAATTTGACGATAATGCCGCGTACGGTTCGATACCGGGCGTCGCGACGCCCGGCAGTCTGCCACTATTCCGTCCATCCTTCACCCAACGTCATCCCGTCTTACGAGACGCTTACGCGTTTTCTAGTACCGGCAAAATCTCTTTTGTGTAACGAATCACATAGGCGCCACATTTTCAGTTTCGGTTAATAGAAAGTTACAGATGACAAATATTTAGTGCTATAATTTATCACTTATAGATAAAGGGATATTTCATAAATACATTATATTAACGGGACTTAAATAAAAATAAAAATGATAATATGACACAAAAACACTAATAATATAATATGACTAAATTATTTTAAAACACCCATAGTCTTGGCTCTAAGCCCTCTAATTAATTGTTAAATTATTCTATTTTCAGCTACATAAAAAACAAAATATTTTTTAAATAAAAAAACAAATGATACGATTTGATTTCCAATTCTAGTCAATTGTCATTATTATATTAGATGGGAAAAATAGTTAATAATAGTCCTTCGTATAATGTAACAAAAACAATATCTACAAATGAAAGTTTCATATAATATTATGTTCATATAATATTATGTATATGATGTAATAATACCTAATTGCAATAAAATCAATCGTTATGTGCTCCCCTTAAATCTGTATTATATAAAATTTTAACATAATTCTATATTTAAATAAAATATAATAATATAAGCTTTTGTCATGGCGTTTATTAAAAATTCATAAAATATAATTGTCAAATTAATCAAACAGTTCATTTATTTTTGCACGAAAATATTTTATTCAAGTTAGGCATTATTATTATTAGGCATAATTATTATTTCTCTCCTAAGAAGGTTTATTGTATATTCAATTAAAGAGTTGGAACATGTATTATCAGATTATTTTCGTAAGAAATTGGGTCTATCGTTTATGATGTAAAGGAACATTAGTTTGATGTGTTTGTCTAGCGATGTGTGAATCTTCGCGGTGTTCAAAGAGGAGCATATGTGCGTAAATAAACTTTGAGGACGCGAAATGATCGGCGTGAACCTGCTTACAGACACCTGCCTGGTGTTTTCTTAGCGCGGGCTAAAAATATCATTCTAGATTTCGGTGACTGCATTTAAACAAATCGTACTCTTGGACGCACGCCTTCCTGTTGGCGGTGAATGTTGCCAACACTGTTTATGTTCTGATTTATTAACTTCGCGTTTTCCTCCGCATATCTACTTATCTTTATCTTCGATATTATTACAATCGATTGAAAAACCTTTTCTGCCGATCTCTTTGACGTAATTATTTTATTAATTCATTTCTATTATCCAGAAGGAAGAGTTCTTAATTTTTAAATCATTAGAGAAAGCTGTAATCGGATCACATTCAATATCAGGAAAAGTATTCACATCTTCATTATTATTAATGTTTAATCGATTTTATACTAGTACAGCCAACAATTTATCTATTAGATTTAAATACACTGTTACTTTAGTCAAATGTAACTACATAAATAAATTATAAAACTATAAATTATAGAAATATAATATGTCAGAATTATTCTTTATTACAGAAATAGCAGCAATTTTCGCAATCTCAGAATAAAATTTCATTCACGAATATATTCGAATTCTTTACGAAAGGAATTTTACGAAAATGAATTTTTCAGAGTAATGAATTTTGTTTAAAAATGAAAGATTTATATCTAGATATTATTTAAAAGAATTTTAAACGATTTAAAAGAATTTAAAAGAATTTTTCCTGTTTCCTATCAACATGGGATGCCCCATTATAAATATATCCGACTTCGTCGTATCAGTTCTACACATCTCCTCCATTAGCGTCCTCTTTCGACTTTCCACCAATCAGTCTTGTCAGAAGGGAAGACCAGGTTTTCGTAGCGAGCGTATGTCTCACGTAACTGAACATCAAGGGTTGTCGCTCATCGCGAAAGTAGCCAGTTCAGCCAAGGGGTTGTCCGCCCAAAGCGGACAGACCGGCAAACTTTTTTCCACGGGACTTCAATCATTATCAACGTGAAGTCAGCGCGACAGAGGCGGAATAGCCCGGATTTCACATATACAGAGAGAAAGAAAGAGAGAGAGAGAGAGAGAGAGAGAGAGAGATTCGATAGATAAAACAGGCTGTTTACGGGGCGGACGGTTTCGCGGAAGGGGTTGAAGGCTTCATGGAACGGGGAAAAGCACGGAAACGCCGATAACGAGCGTCGACTGTGAAGAGTCGATCAATACCACCGTTTCGAGAAGTCTACGTCGTCTATGATCGTTTTCTCCTTCTTCTTCTTTTTTCCTTCTTCTTCCTTTTCCTTGTCTTTTTGATTTGATCCGATGAAAGATTAGTTGTAGTTTCATCGAGAGATTAACTCTACTGAGAGACCTTTCTTTGCTAATAAATATAACCGAAAACAGTTAAAAAAAAATAAAGCGCAATAATTGTTTAGTGAGTAAAACAAATTCAAAGTCCTTTTATCACGCAGAGATAAATTTTGCGTATTGGATCGAAACAATGTGATGTTGCTCGATTACTATGAGCAACTACTAGCA
Source organism: Leptothorax acervorum (assembly GCA_035220615.1). NCBI lineage: Eukaryota > Metazoa > Arthropoda > Insecta > Hymenoptera > Formicidae > Leptothorax > Leptothorax acervorum. The sequence goes on along the minus strand of JASTWQ010000352.1, from coordinate 162,935 downwards.
TGAATACGGAAATCTTGAAAGTGGGATGGAATTGTCGTCTTCGATATAATTGATATCGAAGATCGCCCTGTCATTGAAGTTTTTGCGTAACAGTGATACATATAAATGAGAAAATATAAGGAAATTAATAGTCCTAATTTTATTTTTCATAGTCTTTGTATATTTTTTAATTATTCAATATTGTTATATCTTCATTCCGACTATGATTTATTTTGTCGTCAATATTCTTTCAATTAAATTTAGAGTCTCCTCTTTAATATTATGAACAACAATAATCAAATAACTGTTGTAACAGATGTTTTAAATTGACTGTTTCAGTGTCTGGAACGACGAATAAGAAAGAGGAAGAGACGGCGGTATCTTCGGTCACAGAAGGACCTACCACGAGAACAAGGACGAGGAGCGACCCTGGGGGAGGTATAGATCTATTAACAGCCCTGCAGCTTCATCACAATACTACTCGGCAGGGCGTTACGCATGTGACGGGTATGGTTGGATCTCTGACACCAGCCTATTATCTTCAGGGTGAGTCAACTTTGTTCGGTATTTTCGGCCCGGCTCGCCTTTTACGATATATATTTGAGGTATTCTCAAAATCTTTAATCATCGTCTGGATGACTGATAAAAAAATTCTCGGACATCGCGAAATAGTCACTTTAATCTTAAATGATATCCTGTAGAAAAGAATCAATCAATAATCAAACATCACTTGTTTCTTTTCTACGGATTCTATAATTGAATTTCCCGTTGACAATTTAATTTCTCAACAAGAAGTTGCCTTAGAAGGTATGCAATTTTAAAAATTTATCTCACAAATGTTTTAATATCTGAAGAACATAATCGAAATAGTAAGAAATGGATTAAGCACGTTTGCAGTTATGCTCGTCGTATTGCTTACAGATGTAAGAAGAAGTAAAGCTTTTTACTTGATTCACACTTCGGAGCTGCAATATATATTACGCAATAAATCGTGGCTCGTACACGAAGCTGCCACTTCGGTAATACTCTCTTAACCTGAATACTCTCTTAATTTGCATATCGCCGGGGTGTTCTTTACGCGAGCGATTCTCCTCTCGCTCCTCGTATAGCACACACTGCAATTATTATGTCTCGTAAAGACGATGATTGCGTTCTTTGAGTTATAACCCACAAAACTTATCTTTGTGCCATGAAATCCACCCCAGGAATTAAGTTGAGAACGACGCCATAAATAAAATACAATTAAGCAAATTATGTTGAAATAAGAATTCTCTTAGAAATTTCCGTGCCTGATTTTATATCATAATATAATAGTATCACGTTTTATATTATACTATGACATTATAATATTTAGAAAAAGTTTACGCATTTTGCAACAATCCGCAAAATGTGGAATATATAGGTATTTATATAATTTCTAGATAGATTTTTTATGTATTTTCCTAATTTAATGCCATGTAGCACTGTAAAGAATTGCATAATTTACGGGTGATTTACAATTCAATGAAGAATCCTGTTCCAAAATTAAGTTCCTTGAAAAATGACGAACGACAAGCAGGCTAAAATACGTTGCCTCTTGATGGATGCATTTGCCTCTCATTACACGATGCTGGTTATGCAACGTGCGATTAATCGATATTGCGAAAGGTCAGTTTGATAGCATCGCCTACGCGTCGTCTCCGCTCGCAGACGCCAAGAGGGTATTCCCCTGTGACGAGTATCGATTATTCCCTCGAATTTCAGGAAGTTACTCGTTTCAGAATACTTTCGACAGTCAATAAATACCTAATATTTATCTTATTTAAAAATAATACGACTGACGTACCTACAATATAAACAACAATTATCAACCATTGTTATTTTTTTTATACTTTACTTTTGCATGTGACGTGGAATGTATACATATATGCTTTTTGAAACTGATCGCGCTCGAAGAAGTTAAACGATGTTCCTGTTAAATGGGCGACCCTTCACATTGACGAGCACGTCGTCTATTCAACCCCGTAACATGGTGTATCCAATTATATCAGGGGCATCCCCGCGCCCTTCGGCGGCGGGTGGTGTCCAAGCCACGTGGATGTGTGGGCGGCAGTGCAACGGCCGCGGAAAGCGGACCTGGAAACAGGGAGGGGGGGGGTGAAGTTGAAGTCGTGCCGCGGGAGTAGGGTTTCCCCGAAAGAAATTTCAATTACACCGACGCCCTTCCTCGAGCTGCACCCTCATAGAACGCTTTCGTGGAAGTTAGGCAAAGGCTCTTCGTGGTTCGCAACATCGAAAATGTAAGGGGGGAATCCTTTTTTGTTCCTCATATCGTCTGCGAGTTCCCTGACGCTCCTGTTCCTGCTCTCCTGTCGCCTCTCTCCATTCTCTCTTGCACGCACGTTTTCTCCCCTCATATTAGAGGGATATACTAGATGTAATCGTAATATAGTTTCTTTCTTATGTCCACGTCGTTTGCTTTAATTCTATCGAATTCTCGCCATCTGACTCGGGAGATGACGAGCGATGAATGACGAATAATTATATCGCAGTTTGAGAATGATGATTTAACACTTCAGTTAATGAACGAGATGAGATTAATCCCCCTGATAAGAATTAAAAGCATCCTGTCGAGATTAAAAGCAAAGCTATTTATATCATCTTGTATTAATAAATTGCTTCAAAAGCAATCGATATAATATATTGGTAACGCAATCAATAAACGTTTATAAAATTGAACTCAAAATTGCAATATTAGTTTAACTTTGAAAGCCATAATTAAGAATCGATTTACTGCCAACAGTACTAAGTTTCTGAAGAAATTTCCTAATTTTATCTATTGAAAACAAACCGCAATAGCGATGAAGAAATATTCGCCCCATTCCCCCTATAACATCTTTATCTTTCGCTGCCGCATGCTTTCCCAGTTAAGCCTCTCACCCCATTTCGATCATTCTGGATGGACACACAGGGAAGAGAAACTTCTTTGGGATTAGATTTATCTCATATGAACCGTTGGATCTTAACAAGAGCATTCGCCACAGGACAAAGGACCAGAATGATATACAGCGACACGTGTCCGAGTTTTCTCTGAACTTGGAAAATGGGATCTAGCGACCCTCCTTTATGCTTGGATAAGGGGTAGTACGATCTGATGATTTCGGCGATTCGATTGAAGCAACCACGAAATTCTGACACGAATATTCATATCTTATTTATCACCGGACTCACAGAGTTGCTTTAACTACTTATTCTTTGTGATATCCGGAATAAAGTGATGTTTCATATCAGCAATAAATATTTCCTTTTGATGCTTATTCAATTCTCGCGATGGAGTTATAGACATAGACGCCGACAGAGAGAAAGAAAAAGAGAGAGATTTAATCGTTTTATAAATATTTTACGATTCTATCATAAATTGATCAGATCGAGACACGCGAGCTTTGCGTTGTCGCGTTTAGACGATGTCTATTGATTGCTTGTAAATTTTATAGGTTGCTCCGACTTGTAAAGGAATGACATTATTATACCAATAATAATATAATATATATAAAAGTTTTTACCATACACATGCAAATAATATTAAAAATAAAAATTTATTTTTAATTTATAATTGTTTTAATGCAAAATATATGTCTTCTAACGTTATGAAAGTGTAATTTGAATGTCAGCGAAAAAGAAACGTCAAGATTATTTTGCTCTTCGAATCTGTCGAGTTTCAACGAAATCGGAAGCAAAAGATTTTTGAACGTCCTTTGTAAACATTTCGAATGGTTTTCTTATTCCCGTAATGCACTAATACATGAAGGGTAAATAACGTTAACCCTGGCTAACTACCCCACAGGAAACGATCATTTTTCCGCTGCTCGAAACTGCAGCCAGTCTTCGCGTAGCGAAAACAAAATTTCACGGTCAAATTATGGTTTCTGCCCGTGTCAGCTCGAGTGCAAGGGTTGGCTCGTGCGTGCCAATTCGCGTGGAACGATTTCCTTCGAGTCGAACGAACAGCGCCCGGTAAGGGTGTTTTCTCGCTGGTCGGCCTACCTTTCTCCTCCGCTTACCCAGGTCGGTGGTATTACATTATAATTAAGCGTGCGCGTACGTAATTGCTCGACGACGTCGTAGCCGCGGAACCGGCGCGACGGCCCCTCGGTCCGTCGTCGTAGGTGGCAAGACCCACGAGCAGAAAGGCACCGACGTTTTATTATCGTTCGGGTGTCCCGTTACTCTGTAACGCACCGGCCGGCGCCGTATCTGAAATTCGAAGCGCACTTTGCGCCGCGAGAAGCCAGCCAGCGGTAGTCCGTTGCATTTTGCACGCGGGGCAGTCGTGTAATGAGGTGTCCCTTATTTGGACAGCTCCTTCTCGTGAAGGAAACCAAGCATCGCTGCGTTAAAACTGATCCATGAGCCATTAAACCTTCATCAAGAAAGTAAACGCAAAAATGTCGACAAAAATTATTTTTTAAATTATAATGAAAATCTTGATTCATATTCGGTAGACCGAGAGTGAGATTTAAAGTTTAATTGTTGGGATTAATATTGTACGCGTGGATGCAATTAAATTTAAAGAGAAAGAGATAAATGTAGAAAATTTAAAAACTCAATTCCGAAAGATAAACCATTTCCTATTCTATTCATTCTCTGATTGTGTGTGCACAGCTGCGGGATTTCTCGTTTGTACGTGACACATTACACGAGTCGCTTAATGACAATGATATTGAAGCCGCGATAGACGGACAGTAGGATTGTCGATTGCAGTGGCTTAGTTGCGGTGTAATTTGCCAAATGGCCGTATTAATCTGTCTAATGGATAGCTACTCGGACAAGCAGCAACCATTCGGACGCGACGTGTTAATTGAATATCCACAAAGTACGGTTATGATCGATTTGCACATTACGAGAGTTTCGCGATAATGATGGAACATTAAAATGATTTTTATCCATGAAATAGGATACTCAAACAATACCTATTTAACTACCTGTAGACTATTTCTACTACCTTTCTATTAAATATAACGTCATTTTTGGAACTTTAGATATTTATCGTGTAAATAGCATCCTGAGGTGTTTTGAAACGGAAGATACGTATTTATAACGAATAAAATATTTTATAAAAAAGATGTTATTTATAATTATAAGATAATTAAATTATAAATATTGTGTGTGATCTTAATCTTCCCAATAATAAAAATAATTACAAGATACTTATATACATATATACAATCGCAAGAATAGTTTTCTACTATTAAATTTATATTTAACTCATCAGGGTAAATTATATGAATTTATATAAAATGATATCAAAAGAGCATTTTTAAACAGACAATTATTTATATAATATCCTGCTTTACTAAATGATTTTGCTATTGAATCATTCATCTCGTCAAACGTGTTTTCGTAAACAGAAAGATAGATCCGGAAGTTGCGAACAATAGAATTTTCGCGTCAATACGATTACGTAACGGGTGCGCAGAGAATCTCCAACTATATGTATACCCTCCAAAAATTCGGGGTGGCCTACATCGCTGTGCTCTAATCTCTATCGACGAGTCGATAGTCCAGTTCTCGCATTACTGCAGTCAGCAGACGATTCGTCTGTTCCGTTTTAACGCATGACGTTTTACGTAACATTAAAAGTATTGTTATTTCACAACTTCGTGGATTGAATTCTCTTGCTGTTTATCTCTTCGCTTATTGGCGCTAAAGGAAATATAGTGCAATATATGATATAAAGTTATAGTTATCGCAAAATTTTCTCGTTTATGTGAAAACATGTTCACCAAAGAAAGTTAGTACCCAATATAATGGCTATATTTTTTCAAAAGGCAGACTGAATAATTGATATTGAATATATATATTATTGTTATTCATTGCACAACACCTGATAAGTATTTAAGTTTTACGAGAAACGTATATATTAAGTGAAAAAGGATATTAGTAATTGAACGGTATTTTATATCTACCTCTGTTCAAGAAGATTCATGCTTGGAGAGGTATTATATAATTAATTCTTAGCATCGACCGCTACTACATGAATAACGCACATACACACTCTCTTTCAATAAATTCTAGAATAAAACAGTCACAAATATATGCAACTCCGATTTAAGCAGTACTTTCCAGAACCCACATATGTATTCGCTCAATTCATTATTGTATTATTAAATTTCAATATCGCTTCCTTTCCCTGCACGACTTAGAAGCATATCTTCCGCCATAATATTGCCACGTAAATAATGGTCGATCGCCGTGCTCTAAATTCGAGGCGGACCACTTTCCGGAAGGCGGTTCGACCTTACCTGGAAGCGGCCAGGTTAAAAATTCAAATCAGTCGCATCGATTTCGAGCACGGCATGCGACGGGCCTTTCTACAGGACTACTAGATTGCATTCAACTTCCCAAAATCCTCGTGTACATGTCTAATGATGTATAAGCTATATATATATATATCTGATACATTTATTATGCTTTTATTTTGTTTTAATATATCTTACTGCGGTTATAGGATAGAACTGCTTGGAAAGCATCAAAAGAAGTTGTGTATATTGGATAAAGACTCCTGCAAGAAAAGCACTGTGTAAAATATATAGTTAAGGACTAATACAGAGCGCAGTCAGTCGCGCATTCCGTCTTGCCGCACCGATCATTGTGTTTTACTACTTCCAGGCGAGGAGAGGGAGCTCCGATTGAACGAGGAGAACTTCGAACGAGCGGCCGCGTTACTCCGGCGGGTTCCGGAATTCACTATAGTTGCCGCGCTGCGCCAGGAGGAGGAAAATGTCGGGACGATCGTCGCCTTTTCGCACGGGAACAATAGGTACGAAATACCGAAAAGTTTCTCCCCTCCTCCCCACCCTTCGCTAAATTTCACAACGTCGTTCGAGAATTTCGGGCTTGAAAATGGTTGGAACAAACGACGAGCCGTGACCTACCTATTTCAAACGCCGAGAATGATATGGATTAGAGACCCTCTATACAGAGTCTGGCCATAAGCGATTTTGTCAAAATCCTGCGAGAGAGATGGATATATACATTTTCTCTTTAACCTAGCCTCATCTAATACGCTCAAGCGCATTTGGCAGCTGTGAAAGTGTTATAAGTATTGCAGCAATAGATAGCGAATAATAGCAATATTATAGATAATATGGATATAAACCACATGGAGAGAAATCTTTCGAGCATTAATTAAATATCAAAAGCTCAGACGATTAATAAATCAACTGAAGAAAATAAAGAGCATAGTGCGCAACTTAATGCTCTTTCGAGCATATTATTTTATATTATAGAATATATCAAAAAACGTATAGGTATACTTGTGCGTGAAAATATGAGATGATACTTTTATGGACTATTAGAATTCGCGAGTGAAACGCATTTTACTATTTGATGATATCATCCTGCTCTAATCCCGTGCAGCACAATAATTCCGCTGTCGTTTATATTTAAGCAAATGACGTCTGTATTATGCTATATGCATTTTGTTTCTCGTCTCGCTTTGTTAAAAATTGCTTCTCAGTTTTATTTCTCAGCTCTATAGCTTTGTCGGTATATGTATCGGCTATAAAAGAAGTTAGTGTGTCAATTGTCGAGCGAGAGTGAAGGAGCGCTCAGCTCAATACTGCATCCTTCGTCGGTACTCCGAGAATGCGGTCTACCTGTTTTCGCCTGGCTGACACAAATTGAATAGACTTGCGCTCGTGTATATTGCACGGTATTTAACGTACCGCAACTAGGATTAATATAGATGAAAACTCAATAAGCTTCTTAAAGGCCAATAAGTTTTCCCAGAACTTAATTACGCGCCGCCTGTAAGTACATCCCATTAGCGGCGACAGCATAATTTAGTTGTCTTGTGATAAACACGTGAATCCAGATTGTAATGTAAATTAAATCGCTCTTAATAAAGTTTCAAAATTATTATCGTCATTATTGTGATATTACTAATAGAATAATAAATCGAGAAATATATATAATCAACAAAAAATATCAAATAATATTAAACGATGCTATTATGCCAACTATAATACTTAAGTTTAAAATATTACTATATTATATATTATGTGTGTGACAGTCATATAAGTTTATAATCGACAGTAAATAGAATGTAATGTGCGTCAGGTACTTGGAGCTGCAGAACAGCGGACGCAAGGACGTGCTTCGACTTCATTACGTATCACGCAGCGACGGAACCGTACACTCCGAGGAGTTTCCTTACCGGCTGGACGATGGCCATTGGCACAGGGTCGCCCTGAGCATAAGCGGCTCGCAAGTCGAGCTGCTAGTCGACTGTCACCCCTTGTACAGGCGACTGCTGAGATTTGGTCCACCCGACACCAATTTCACCCTGCCGCAACTCCAGCTCTGGGTAGGACAGAGGAAGGTCAAGCACTCTCTCTTCAAGGTGAAGCCGCACGTACTACAGCATACGTCTTCCTCTTCTTTTCTATTTCTTTTCTATCTAGTTGCTGCGACATCCAAGACTGATAAGTCATAATTAAGTACTTATCAAATTAGTATGTACTTCTGCTAATTTAATTTGAATCAGCAAGAACAAAACCCGATTTTTGTTTAGCTTAGTATTTCTTGTAATATTCACACATGTGATCAGATTTCACACCCCGAACTAAGCTTTCCGTATGATTCTCGCGCCGCAGGGTGCTTTGCAGGACGTCAAGTTAATAGCAGGACCACACGGTTATCTTTCCCAGTGTCCTGGGGCCAACTCATCCTGCCCCACATGCGGTCAATTTTCGATATTAGAGACTACCGTAGAACAACTAATGCACAAACTCAACGAGTTGACTAGTAGGGTAAGTAATTTGTACGTTTACAAATATCAGTTTATCAGTTTACACAAACTGATGTCAAAGCGATGAGATACAAGATTCAATTCAGTGTCATAAATTGATGCACAAATTATGTAAATCATATACGCACATATTGCCATAATTTTATTGTATAATTATGTACAGAATGTTTTTTTTTACTAATCCTCAATTTTATAGGAAGTACTTTAGTATATTAAAGAGACGATATCGTTACTTTTTTTGTTCATAAAATATAAATAAGGCAAATTGTTTTTGTTCATGAACATCCTTCTTTTCAGCTAGCCGATGCAGAGGGCAGGATAAGCAAAGTGGAGGAATGCGAGTGCCAAAAGTCCTGTAGGGTGAATGGTACCGTCCACGAGGACGGCGCGACCTGGGCAAAGGATTGTCAACATTGTTCCTGCGTCCACGGCGAGATAGAGTGCAGGCCGATGCCCTGCGCTCCAGTCGCCTGCAAGAATCCTGTCATTCTTGAGGGACAATGTTGCCCGACTTGTCTCAGTAAGTGGAACATTATACTCCTGTCTTTTTCGTCCCTTTAGCTCCCATTTACAAACATCTTTCCTTAACATTCCATAATCCGTGATAATTTTTAATAAATTTTTTTATTAAACCATTGAGATTCCTAAGTAATTAACTTCAAAGCTTGACAAGAATCCTATAACATTTAGGATTTTATTTTATTTTGCTTAGCGCACAGTATAGCTTATCACTCATATTACATATATTTTTTGTCTTTAGTTTAGAACATCGTATAAATTCTTGACATTTGAGATGACAACTCTCTTGAGTAGTCTAATGTCGCTTTTACATGAATCCCTCTTTTACTTTCACACACGCGACTGACTGATTAATTGACGTAGCGTATTTCGTGTTCAGTCGACCACTTCCGTCTCGTGCCTCACGTTACTTATCTCGCCATTCATGTTCACCTCCGCAGAACAATGTTTTTTGCACGGCGTACTTTACGATCACGGCGAGAGGGCCTCACCGACGCAGTGCGTCAAGTGCAAGTGCAACGACGGTAGCTTCACCTGCAATAGATTCGACATTGACACCAAATGCCCACCACTGCCGTGTCCACCCAGCGAGCAAATCAGCGTAGCGGACGAATGTTGCAAGTTTTGCCCAGGTACGTTCTCGCTTGGAAAGCTACACGCGGAAACGAATATATCCACGATTTAAAATTTATTTCCAAAACGAAATATACAGGGTGTTGAAAAACAAAGGTAAAATATTTTAAGGGGTGATTTCTCACACAAATTCAAGAGGAAAACTTCATATGACCATATGTCCGAAACAGCTTAGTTTCAAAAGTACAGGGTGTCAAAGTTGAAGAAAAAAATTTCGTTATTTCCAAAAATTTCAAAAACCATTTGGGTTATTTTGATGAAACTTGGTGTATGTTTGAAGGACATCAAAATAACCCGAGTGGTTATCGAAATTTTTGGAAATGAAGAAATTTTTCATTTAGTTGACATTTTGTATTTTTGAAACTAAGCCGTTTCGGACATATTGTCATATGAAGTTTTTATCTTAAATTTGTGTGAGAAATTACCCCTTAAAATATTTTACCCTTGTTTTTAAACACCCTGTATATGTAACAAGATATCTGATATTTTATATATCTATGATATTATAACTCGATTCTAAACAGCCAGTATTGATAGTTTCGTCAAGAGAGTATTTCTTTCTTATAAACCATAGATTCTTATTATTAAAAGGAAATAAAATAAAAAAAAATAAAAACATTTTCAGACATTGAAAAGCAGATAAATTTTGAATGACGCATGTTATAATATTGAGTCTGAAAGAATAACAAGCATGAAAAAGCGACAGAGCTTTGCGGAATAGCAAAAGCGCGGTTCGCATAATTCGTGTATCATTAACTCTAACCCTCTCGTGCATGAAATTTCTTTCAAGTCTTCTTCTCTGCCGCTAATCTTGAATAAATGCATATTATATCACGCTCATATAAATGGTTATATTAAGAGAAATAAATGGCTATGTACAGAGACAATTTGAAAACGGACATAATAACTATTTATGTTACTCATACTAATCATTCTCAATTATTATGGCAATTAAAAGTCATAAGATTATTGAACACGTGTATAATATTATAATTTTAATATTTTTAATTCCAGTAGAATGAAATAACATTAATCCATTAGATTGCTACTCTCTATTACTAATTAATTATAATTATATATATTACTAATTATAATGATCTCTATTACTAATTAATTATAATTACAATAATTATAATTTATTATGCATGGGAGGGTTATCAACTTCAAATCGAGCGACAGTCTTTTATCTAAAACCGCTAGATCGCTAATTAAAACTTCTAACCGTCCTCCGTATTTGCCTGGCTAACACAATTTAACCAGGGGTGGACTACTGCGCGAAGGGCCACGACTGTCATACTAACGCGTCCTGCATGAATCTCCAGACGACCTTCGCCTGCCATTGCGATACCGGTTTTCAGGGGGATGGCCATAACTGTCACGGTATCTAACGCTTACCTAACTTACTTGCAATTAATCGTGCGTGAAGTATATCGGACTTACTCTCGCACGAGAAGCATGCAAACTTTATGTCAAGTAAAATTCTCGCATAATTCGCGCGAAGAGCTTTCATCTCGTTTTAATTGGAAACTAGGTATTGAAAAAAATTTTACTTTACTTATTTTTAATATGTATTTTTACTTTATCTACTTTTGTTAGTTAATAGATGAATGCAAATTTGAAAACGAGTTCTAGTGAGTTTAAGATATACTGTTATCTTTTTAATTGTACCTTTTTCGATGTTACTTAATTTTTTATATAAATATTATTATTTATATTTTATAAAACTTGGTATATGTTGAGTGTTTTCCACACATCATTTATTTTTTTGTAAATTCGCATGATATAATTAAGTCTCTATTTTATTTTTTATGCATTTTCGGAAGATATTAAATATAATTATAATTTGTATTATATAAATTGTACAAAATTATAATTTCTATGTATAAGAAAATAATTCGTTATAATATTAAATTAAAGTTTATTTCTTATTTTTTTCTCCTTTAATGCCTATATCTTATTTTATTCAAGAATTTTATTTTACTTACATAAATATTTTTTTTTAATTTGAAATCTTTGTGTTAAATTAATGCGAGCAGTCGCACGAGTTCGTTGATTATATAATCAATAATGCTTTCTTTTCGTCTCGTCACTCAGACGTGGACGAATGCAAGCAGCAAGGTGGATCGAACGGTCACTTTTGCAACTCGAACACGAAGTGCGTCAACGTGATCGGCTCTTACACGTGCGAGTGTCTTCCGGGTTACTATAGAATGGACAAGTTCAACTGTGCCGAGCTGGACGAGTGCGCGACTGGTCAGCACTTATGTGACGAGCACGCCACATGTGTGAACACTAACGGTAGCTACTACTGCATTTGCAAGGACGGCTATATCGGCGACGGCTTCACATGCAAACGTACAGTATATCGCCTTATATATCAATAACAATATTTTAATCAATAATTGATATTCGATGACAAATTATAATATTTTGAAGTTTTTGCTCCGTTTTAATAAATCTATTAAATAAAGAAACAAATTCTTCTGTAATAAAACGCGAAGATAATCTTTGTTACTTAAATTTATATTAATTAGTCTATATAATTAGATATTTACCATTTTACAAACAAATTTATATAAAGTTATAAGCAATTTATGTGAAACGATTATTGAGTAAACATGCCACTCTATTAAAGATATCAAATACTCTTACGATGTTGAAAAATAGGAAAGAAATCGAATATCTTCTTTATTGAAACATTCGTTCTCCGAGCGAATGTGTACACAAACAATCGCAACGGTATTTTCATTGCATGAGTAAAGCGGTGAAAGAAGATTTGTTAAAGTGGAGAATATGTGTTTATTTTTCCCCGCGACATACCTACCGTTTTCACAAAGAAACCAGAGGCGATAAAATAAAAAGATCGCTCTTTAAGGTTGATTATTCGAATAAGAATCGAATAAACCCTCTTTTATTATCAGAGAAAGTTAATCACACACACTAAGAAATAATTTCTAAACTATTGATAACAAAACTGCGTTGAATCTCATTGAAAATTAGATCTTAATTTAACTTCAATTAGAAAATGAGATTGGATATAATCGCACCTTTATTTTTTAAAGAAGGAAGGTCTGAACTACAAAGTAAAACTTATCTTTTCTTTGTAGCTGTGTGCAATCAGACTTGCCAGAATGGTGGCGAATGCGTGGCACCCGGAAGGTGCTCCTGTCGACGCGGTTACATCGGCAATAGCTGCGAACTCGACCTGGACGAGTGTGCCAGCGATCTGCATCGATGTCATCAGTCATCCACGTGTTTCAACATGCCCGGCTGGTATTACTGCCGGTGCAAACCTGGCTACAGGAACGCCCTGCACGACAGTACCCAGGGCACGCAATGCGTCGACATCGACGAGTGCAACGAGAGGAGATTGCACACGTGTCATCCTACCGCGAAGTGCATCAACACCGTGGGCGGCTATGAGTGCGTGTGCCCGCCGGCGAAGGACCTGGAAGAGTCCGGACAAAAATGCAGACTCAGTGAGTTCACTCGTCGCGTCTAATCAAGATGCATTTGTCTCTTAGAGTAAAACTGCTCGAAATTGTACCGAGAATACAAAAAAATTGCTACATTGCTATGCTATAATTTTAGGTTGCTGGTTCGAAGATCATGAAGTCAACAATGGCGACATTTTGGCGCCGTCCGGAGATCCTTGCAGGAGATGCATATGCCAAGACGGTGTGATCACTTGCAAGGATCCCGTATGTGACTGCAGCGTACCGGAAAGTCGCCAGGACAAGTGCTGTCCTCAATGTAATCCCGACGCGTCCTGCAGGCATCAGGAACTCCACCATCTAGTCTTCAGAAGCGGAGAACATTGGATATACCAATGTCAGACTTGCGAGTGCCTGGTAATATACCTGTCCGAACTACAAAATATGCATCTGTCCGCAAACACGACAGATTTATGAATCAGAAGAATATTTTAAGCGAAAAACCGAACCCTTCAGATCTCAAACACCATATCGTAGAAACGTAGTTGCACTAAAAGAAACAAAAAAATTACGATAACTGATTTCAACCTTTCTGTGAATTATCACACGGTCTATTGCAGTACGGCGAAATAGACTGCTGGCAGATGGAGTGTCCACCGGTGACCTGCTCGAATCCCGTGACCGAGGAGGGCGATTGTTGCCCGCGCTGTGAGGACGATCCCTGCGCACGTGAGGTGCCGGTGAACGGCACCTCGTTCACGGTTCCTAGTCGTCCCCGGCCGTGCAGCTACGCCGGCATCGTCCACGACAGCGGCAGCTCCTGGCAGGATCCCCACGACAAGTGCACCACGTGCGAGTGCAAGGTAAGAAGAAGGATCGGACGTGCCATCACGCGTGTCCGTCACATCGCAGGACCCGCGATCGGTCACTGACCCGATCTCATGCGAGATCCGAAGGATACAGATAGGATAAAGGGGGGAATTCGCCGGAGAAGGACGACGTCATGGGCACGGAGGAAGTGAGGATGGTCGTCCGCAGAGACCTGCCAAGTCCTTTCCATATTCCCGTAAATTTTTAACAGCATTCCATTTAATCTCGATAATGTAGAATATGTTGTACGGTGCGATGACAATTAGTCTCTAATTTTTTAAGCGCGTTCAATATACATATAATAAAATAATATATTTTTCATGTGGTAGTGGTACCGCAAGGAGATTATCCCAGTCATAAAATGTTTGGTGATGTATATTTTCGGCTTTTAATTGTTAACAACGCAACAATATTTAAACAACGATGATATTGAAACGCAGACCATCCCAACGAGATCTTGGTACCCATCGCGCTTACTTCTCTCGCGAATTCAAGAGCTCAAGGTCAGTAAATGAAAGGAAATATTGCCTCAATTTAGCCGTGGATCTGTCATGTGCCTATTAAATTGCACTCGCTGTACTATGCCGACGTAAGATGCAAGAAAATTGCTGTGCAGGCGTCTATCGCAGAATATGTATACGTACATATACATGGCGGAGCATCAACGCAAATCGCATCAATCAATTTCATTTTCGTTCATTTCATATTTGATTTCTTTCCGCGACGATATAATTAGCGTTTATTCTCATCAACGTTACCATTTTCGTACAGAATAATTTTTACTCTATGTGTGTGATCTAACGCATTTAAATAAAATCTCCAACTAAATTACGTTAATTCTACGTATTAGTTTTTCTTAAGACAAAGAAATATTTCTTGTACATATTTAAATGACGGGAGATTACTTCTATTTCAATTACTACCGAATCATACTCGCACATCTCACAATCCATTAAATTAATAAAGTCTCCACCTTCTTACATACGATCGAATTATCCGCCATGCAAACATGAAATTATACACACAAGCATCCATTTATCATGTTACTTTTACTCGCTCTCTTTACTCTCTGTCTGTCTGTTTTACTTGTCGTCAGTAGGTAATCCTCGAATAGTACAAGGTACATACTGACTGTTCTTTTTTTTCGTGCAGTATGCCGTTTTTTTTTTGCGGTGTGTATTAACGCGAATCGATTTTGCAAAGCTGAACGCTGAAAATTTATTAACCGTATGCTGAGAGAAGAGGAATAACGTTCATAACGTGTGTCGAAATCTAACTTCACATTCGCATGAATTTAACTAACCAAATTAAACTGGAACTATACGCAAATGCTTTAGTTTTTGTATTTCGCAAAAAGTTATATATGTATTTGTATATATGTATATATAATATAAAAATTGTATAATAGAATATATTAATATATTATTAGTATTATATAACGAACATTATCTTCTCTCTTGGCGTGCATTAATGCGTCGTGCTCTGGCCTTGTCATTATACGATCTCAGCGCTGTATTCACCACTGTAAATTATTCAAACTTCCTATTTTTATATATTATTAGACACATCCAGGGGCGTCCTTAAGCTAGCCTAATAAGATAAATGTTATTTGTTTTTCGTTGCCTGCCTTGCACGTGGCAGTGTTCGTCGTTCGTTTTTCCACGTGTGAAAGGAGAAATAGATATTTTAGAATTTTAGATTATTAAATCTATATCTTAGATCTTAGATCATTAAATAACTGTCTCCTCCTAAAACCGTTTCTAAATCCATTTTTTTATAATTCTATCATGATTTATTCTTCGAGGTTCACATCTTTATAATGCAAAACAATGAGAGAGAATTAATTTATAATCCTTTTCTTATGTCTTTTTACACAAAAAGCTAAAATGTCTCATCAGTAGCAAAATGTAAAGAAAAATACCGCAATTAAATGGACGTTGCAGATGTAATCAGATATCTAGCGAAGAGCATGATTTGCAAAATAATTTCTTACGTATTTTCCAATAAAAAAATATTATTTTTCTTGTATAGAAACAGTAGATATGGAATGCGATCGAATACTGTCATGGCCGTGAGAATCCCGGTTCATACATATTATACAATCAAATTTCAAAAGAAAACTGAATTTCGAGAGAACTTTCGCTTCTTCGCCGAGTGCTTCGCTCTCGTCATCGTCATCCTATTGCTATCTCGAATATATGAGGTATCTGCATCTCATTGTCAGAAATTTCTGCTTAATTCAATCTTTAGTTGCAGAAACTATAAATTGATAATAGCATATGGTTTGTGACGGATGGTTTTAGCAATAATTTAACAATTTATATAATTTAGATTGTTTATAAAACTTGGGAAATTCTGAGCTTACCTGTACACACATATACACACATACACTATTCCTATTTTTGTATAATCTATATATTTTTTTAGATTTCATAATTAGGGTGACGATGAAATATTATATATGGTGTTTCATGCTTATCTTTTTATCTTTCAGACCGTTAAAATTTGAAATCGCGATCTTTTCTTGATATATAAATTGGAATATAAAGCGAATGTTTATATCAAAATATTATAGCTATTAATTAAATCCCTATTTAAGTAAAATTTTTTAAAAATTAATTAAGATTAGACCTTTGTTATTTCTACGGCTTAATTTCCCGTGTTCTGCTTTCAAAAATAATTAATTTCCTAATCACCGGCATCGAAATATCAATCATAAGTTCTCACTCTCAACGTGTGGCTGATAGATAACATGGTAAATCCGGAACACCTCATATACGCCAAACCGAGATTGAGCCGAGATCTCACGATCGCGCGTGCTTCGGGTCGGCCCTGCATGGATCATTTTATTAGTGTTTACCGCCCGGCGACGATTAATAGAAAACGGACCTGATCTCATAGTGATCGAGCGTGCACCACGACCTTGACCCCGCCGATCCAGATTCGCGATCGCCTGATCGCCGCGCCGGTCGACGACAGTCTAGTACATCGTGCCGCAAGTTCAATCAAGAAGATTGAATGCCGTGCGGCACAATCCGCACGATTTCATCAGTGGATGACATTGGCAACGATTGGCCCCGGCCAACCGGAGTGGAATTCGACTGATTCCGCTGGCGCCTAGGCCAATCATATCGATCTTCTAAACCGCGACGATCGCGAATGTGGATCGACGTGGCGTACCAGATAGGTCCTGGTCACGTATATAGGAGAAATAGCGTGGGAGGGATATAGAAGGGGGGAATTGGGCCGGGGAAGAACATTGTCTACCTGTGACTATGCTGTTGTAAATTAACCCCGCCACCTTGCCCGTGATGACTAACCTCATATAGCCTAACAATGGGTATCCTTGCAGGTGCCGTACTGCGCCCAATTGGTGAGCAATAGCGCGTGTTGTGTGCATCGGTAATCACGTCACTTCTACCTCACCTATAATCTCTACTACCTGCCTCTTCTCTTCTGTCTTTATTGTGTGCTGATTAATGTACTACGACTAACGGAGTGCTCGAGTGCTTTCTTGGTCCCCTTTCCACCCCCCCGTTCCATTCCACCTGCTTGGACAATTCTGTCCTATTTTTTTTGTTGATCCTGATTTTTTTCTCTCTCTCCTGCTGCCTTTCACTTTTTTGAAGTTTCCATATTGCGCACTCTCGCTCGATACTTTTAGTGGTTCTTCTTCTACTGATCCTTTCCTTCTCTTCTTATTAGGACCTAATAGTTACCAAATTGTTACCATGTTACCTGTTATCACTACGTTAATCGCCGCACGTTGATCACCAAAAGCTTTATCACTATACAACAATGGATATATCAATGTATCGCAAGCACGGAGCATGTGCATCTGGTCGCATTCGAAGGAGAGTGTTCTCGACGTGACGTTGACGATCTTCTAGATTTGAGAGCAGAGCGGATTTCGAATTAGTTCGACAAAATTTCTTGTGATATTCATGTATCTACTAAAAATTACTGACCACTCGACATTTGATATAATCACTATCGTGTTGTTGGGAAGTTCATCTTACGATCTAACCCTTATTATCCCGATTAAAGGGTTGATTAACGCTACCCATTCGTTTGCATTCGCGTTTGTGGCGTTTGTGCTTTGTTAACTCCTTATCTAAACTCCTTGTTTTAAATATTCGTGCTGCTAAAAATAGCGTCTGCACATGGCACGCCGCGAAGAAATAATTTGCGTGCTCTTTATCGCGTAAAATAAATTCGTCGACGGATCGAACGAGAATACGACGTATTATTTTATCTCGTCCGTGGGAAGATCGATTGCACGTTGTCAAAATTTGCATGCGTCGACGCACCTCTCACGCATTCTACTTCCTACTCCCCAACGTTGCGCACTACTCCCTTTCACTTTTCTCTGTTTCACCCTTTTTTTTTTTTACTTACGCACACTCCGAGACGCACGGTCGTTCATGCAAAAAGATAAAAGAGAAGGCGATCGTTTCGGTCGGCGGATCTTTCTCGTGTCGATCGAGGAGCATGGCGCACGAGGTGGCAGACACATGTAACATACATACACACATACATGTGCACACATATCACATATACGGACTGCGTCTTGGATCCGCGAGTATATATGTCTGTTTTTATGTCTCTTTCTCTTTTCTTTTTTTTTTTTAATTTTTTAAAAGAGTCGTTGTCGCACCTGAGCCTCCACTGCACCCTCCTCTGATCTGCATTCGAGATTCGGTAGAAGCACCAAGAGGTCTCTTTCTTTCTCTGTATCGACTTATCAAACGCCGATTCTGGCAAGATGGAAATGACTCGCACAAAGATGCAAAATGCGAACAATAAAATACTGAAAACGGCAAAAATCAATAAATTATAATGAGTAAAATCTCAGACTTTGTTAGATTTTAAATTAAATTTTGTCATCGAAATATTTAGAGCTGTCGAGTATTACTTTATAAACATTGTGTGCGAGTATTATGCCTATTATGTACATGCTATAAAAGTGTCCTGCCAGGATCGTAGCGGAAAGTAGTGGAAACTTAGAGATTTGTCGCCGGGTATTAAAGACATACTATGGAAATTCATTGTTTTGCCCCCTTTCGAATGTCAGCATGAGTGTCCTTACAGTTATTGTAATTGTGATCATGACCACTTACAAGTCGTCTTCTTGACTGAGAGAAAAGGGCGCCGCCGCGCCGATGCGGGTGTGAGGGACGTCGCAAGGGAAGTTTTAAGGGAAGTAAATAGGGGGTCGGATTCTTGCACGTTGGTTTATTATCTCGCCACGGCGGAACTGATGCGCGGTATTGTTCTACGAAACAATGAATTACATACTATGGACACAAGTACCTGCCTCATTATTACAGGTTGGAAAGTCTTGGCGCGCCAAGCAATCGATTGATAGTTAACCCATTTGTTAATGTCCGTGGTGTGTAGAAAAAAATTTTTAAATAAAAATTCTTTAACATGTATGTAACAAGAACGTAAAAAATTGAATTACGGTACTCATTGGAAAAAGAATTGATAAAATAATCTGATCTATCGATAAAATTCCTATAATATTGCAAAAGTTACAAGGAATGGGTTAATTATAACTTTTTCAAAAGTTTTCTTTTTTGTGCAAATATTAGAATGGAAAGAACTTCTCTTCTTGTTAGAAATTGTTATAATTCAGATTAGTATAAAACGCATTTTAATACCGCAAAGAATAATTTCAAATCTAGGAGTTAAGAAATATTCCATTTTTTAATATTGTATATAACACACGATCGGAAAGCAATCTCACACTCATGTCATTTCATATAATTGCA
The DNA here is from genome assembly GCA_035220615.1 of Leptothorax acervorum. Classification (NCBI taxonomy): domain Eukaryota; kingdom Metazoa; phylum Arthropoda; class Insecta; order Hymenoptera; family Formicidae; genus Leptothorax; species Leptothorax acervorum. Next base: position 142,935 of record JASTWQ010000352.1, on the reverse strand, counting down.
TTTTTCACTTTCGATGTCTCATTCTTACCATGGTACTCTTATGAATACCGGTTCTCGCATGAATCACGTTGGCCAAGACTTTCCAATCCGGAGACGAACCAAAGTCGAACAATTACGAACGAAAAGCGACCGATACTCTCCGCCGTGGCTAACCCAGTCTCCCACGAACCTCTCCGTAGGACGGGCAGCTTTGCTGCAGCTACGATTACGGCTGCGCTGGCGATCTGGGCGACGACAAGCAGCAACATTCTCCAGTCGCTGTTCCTGAGCCTCTCGTACGCCATCCACCGGACCCTGCGTTCCAGTCGCTGGTCAACGGTGCACCGGAAGCAGCTCTACCAGCGGTCACCGGCACACCCGGCACCACACGCACCATCACCACCTCCGTCGCTAGCACCACCTCCCCCGTCTCGTCGCCCTCGCACTACTCGTCAATCTCGTCATCCTCCAGCATCAGCAACGACAACCCCCACAATCTCAGGCAAGGTCACGCAACGGGCTCGCACATCTCGGTCATGTCGCAAGCCCGACAAACAGACATGGCCTCTCATGCCGTCAGAACGCAACAGCAGCAGCACCAGCAGCAAGCGTCGTCGACCACGAGACACCAACAGTTTGTCGGAGGCTCGACGACGTCGTCGACGGTATCAGAACGGTCCGCGGCGCCGTCGGCGACGACGGCGAGAACGCCGCCCGCGACGTCCATCGGCGGCAGGTCGACGGTGTCGCGACGCAGCCCGTCGTCGAACACCGTCAATCATCGCGGCGGTGCCGCCGCCGCCGCCTTTTCCTCTTCCTCGTCGTTGTCAGCGCCGACACTCGCAGTGGTCCTGGCAACCTCAACGATCGAGGAGCCCGATCTATCACCCGCCAGCGTCCCCGCGCAAATCCGCCAACTGGTTGGCCGTCGTCGCAAGGACAGCAGGAAGTCTATTGTTCTTGATAGCGCCACTTGAGGGCCGTGGATCTAGAGGAAGATAGAAAAGAACGAACCCGACACACTTGGCAAGGCATTCCAGAGGGGAAACCCGTGGGGGTCTCCCAGTCGTCCGACGCGCGTTGCTCTTCTATTATATCGTCGACGAAAAAGGGGAAAATGAGACCGACAGTTCGCGAAGAGGAGAAACGGGATCGTTGGCGGTACACAGCCGATGTTCGCGGAGGATCGGCGTCGCCGCGTTGCCACGAGGAAGATTCGTTCCTCTTTCTGGAGCCTGTTTCCGGAATCCGTGTCTGGCAATTCCGAGAGGAATAACGGTCAACGCTTCGTCAACGGAGCTAGATCGACGATCGTGTCGCTGACCCTTGGCCCTAGTCCCGCTAGGCGCGCCAGGTTCTAACGCTAAGATCGAGATCACCGATACTGTCAAGATCGTGTCGTTTGCGATCCGAGTCGTTTGCGGGTGAGATCACGTAGTCGCTATTGACATCCGGACCTAGAACAGCCACGGGCCGGGCTTGTGGCTGAGAGCGCGTACGCGTCCAGGACGTTCGCTTTTTCGCTTGAATCGCTCGCTCGAGCCGCGGTGACCTTCGCCTTTGGTCGCCTTTGGTCACCAGACGAGCGTCGAGACGCGGCGCTAATCGTTCTTCGTGAGATAATCGGTGCGGGAATGACTTTCGGAATCAACATCAAGAGTTTGCGCATCTAACTAGCAAAATATTGAATATAATAGATATAACAGCATGTGGTTCTATCGAGCTAAAGGTGCAGGTTAATCTAAATTGATTTCGTTTGCAAATTTTCGCTGGAAGCGATATTGTCCGCATATCGATTCCTTACAAAACTTGTTTACGCTAAAACTTCTTAAAGCACATTACATATATAACAAAAGAACTTTGTATTGTTGATACGAATAAATTAGAATAATAAGAGGTGAAGTATATATCTAGATAAGAGTGAAGGAGAGGCTATTTTTTGTGAATCTTACATGAGATGTGTCACGTAATATGCAATTTAAAGACGAACGAAATTTGCTTATAAATGATTTGTTTTCCTTGCATAACTCTGCAACGATCACAATAAAACGATCGCAAAACTGTTATTTAGGGGAAACCATCATAAGCTTTATACTAATTTGCGGATAAAAAATATCGCATATTTTGCAATTGTATTTTCACGATTAGATTATACCAAGCGTAAACAATGTACCGTCGTATTTTCACGTATATATATCATCAAAATTGCAACAAGACATAAACGCAATAAATAACGTTACTATTACGAGTATCAAGTAGGTGCCATAAATAATTGCGTATAGCCAGAAAATTTCTGAATACTCCAAGCAGAAATGTCTCGAATCCACACAAATTGATAGACTCGTAGAAACTATTTGACGATGTTGATCTTCAGCACCGATTGTCGATCGAAACAGCGTCGCGCGTCCTCCGTGGATCGAGCATAATCGAGCAAACCGAGGGCGCAGATTCGCTTTCGCAGAAAAAGCTCCTTTCGCGTATTTGATTGAACAAGTAGCGCACAATATTTGGGCCTTATAAAGTAAATTGTTGATGTTCCGCTAAACCACATAAACACTTGTATGTATGTATGTACGTAAACGACGGCAAAGCAGGGGCGATATATATGTTTGTCGTAAGGAATTGATCCCCGACGGAGGGGAGGAGACACAATAATGTATATTATATGTATATATTATATATATGTATATATATTGTATACATATAATATATATATAAAGAGAAGTAAAAAAAAACGTATGTATTATATTATACCGTGTACTATATATGAGTAATTCCCGCGAATCCATCGATATCTCCAACTGAATGAACTGACTGTCAATCGTCAACGCCGATGACAAACGCGGGTGGCTCTATTACGCTAGAAATATCAACTATGGAGGATCATATCTCGTGACAATATAAGCGATATGAGGCCCCGGAACATATACAATCATCGTAGCGTGCGTATCCGACGATAAAAATAGTTACGCTTGTGTGAGAGAGTACGTTAAGGGTAATAGGGTAGACGCGATCCTTAAACCCGAAGAGAATTCAGTCTATCTTCTGAGAATTCGGCTTAAAACGATTCCCACGTTATCCTTAGTCATCCTGCAGGGGACGTGGACCTATGCTCGATTCACGGCTCTCGAATGAGGTGTCGGAATGCGCCACCGAGAGGCAGAGTAGCTTTCTAACTCACAGTATGGCAATAAAAGAATTTCTATGCATCGTTATTACGTGGCAATTGTTCACCATCAAGGTAATTAAGAGTGGTGGTAGGTAACAATTAAACGACACAACAGTTTAGTTCTTATATCATAGTTGTTTCTACGGAATAATGTCAATTGAAAGAGCGAATTTTGTAGATATATTGCATACTGTAGTTAAAAGGCCATCGTAGGAAGATCGGGACCTTGTGGCCCCTTCCTGCGTTCTCACACGAGGTAAAAATCAAGTATGTCCGCTACTCCGACGTTCCCGAACGACGGAAGGCTAAGCTAGACTTTTCCTACGTGCATTTTGCGATCCGTGAAATGCGCGAAATCGACGGATTTTAACCTCTTGTCCGCGCTGGTTAATTAAGCTCTCTCGGTGCTAAGTTCCGCAGGAAGACTGCCGTTCTTCAGCATTTCGCCCGTTCGCAAAGTGTGCATTTGTAATAGAGTTGGTTCTTGCAGAGTTAAACGTATAAGGTAATTTTTCGTAGCAAAACGCGCGTACGTGAATTGAATTCACGATATAGATATACGATGAATATTTCCCTGAAAAAACTTAATTTGTTATCGCTATTTATTTAATATAACGAGTTAATGATAATTATAAAAAGTACCGAGTCTCTGAAAATATCATTTTGCATTCTCTTTCTTTCTTTCAGCAACTCGTCATTAATATGTTACTGACTGCCGCATCATTTTACGCATTCACAGATCTCAGAGCAACCAAAATCCGTCAAAGCCCTAAACACGGACGTCCACGATTCGCATCAACGCGTAAACGCGAGCTGGTTGTTGACGTCGTTATAGATCTATCTAATAGACATTCGGAATTATCACAATAATTCGAGCGTAGCGCCGAATAATAAACAGACCAGAATGTTAAGCATTTGCAACTCGCCTACGAGCAATAGCCTAAGCGGATGTTAATTATTAACCGAGATAATCAAGAACGCGAGAACAAGCGAGGATACTTACCCCACCTAATTTTAGAAATTACGTCTTAGCCGTAATCGCGACAAAGAAGGGCCTAGCTAAACGTAATTATTCAACTCTGAGCGACGCGCGGGAAAAATTGCAAAACTTTTCACCGTGCCAATTATAGCGTCTCCTGTCACATCAGTCAGATACCGGACGATGAACGTGCCGACTGGCTTGAACGATTCTTTATCTCGCTCAACTCAACATGACCACTACAACTACATTCCTCCTCGACTAACAATAAATAGGCACTAATGAGAGAAACATATATATATATATATATATAAATATATATATTATATAAATATATAAATAAATGAATATGCATATGAAGTGGCTCTGCTACTTACCTACGTCGTTTCTCTTTGCGAATTCCTTGACCAACTTAAAATAGCTTCTATATTTTCACTATCATAATTACATTTTTAACTAAAATATCGTTAAAGTAAAAAATATTAATGTAATAAAGAATATTCATGTGATATTATAAACAAAAACTTTTTCATCTTAATTATTGTAATTTGAGAACTATTAAATTTACCAAAGATTCGCTGAAAGAAGATACAATAAAAAAGCAGGGCATCCTACATATATATATTCATATTATTGTGTATAAATAAATACGGAACACACGGAGGACACATACGAATGTACACATGTAATACATGGACACAACGGAGAGAAACGATAGGAGGGAGGGAGTTAATTCGTAATTAAGTAGAACTTAATGAATCTCCAAGCCGCTATTAGCGTTCATTAAAAAGAGAAAAAGGAGTCTTGAAGAATCTGAGGACTCAACGGTAATTGTTCAATTGTTCAATGTGCAATAATTTAATAGTAACACCACTTAATTTGTAATCGACTATTTGGATCGGAGCGATGCTACCGCGTTTTGTCGTGACCGGACAGACAATTATATGTGAGGAGAAAAGGAGAGAAAAAAACATGAGAGATCAAAAAATGCGTCGACATTATTTCTCCGGCTCGAATTTGTCAGCTCTATCACAGTATATAGGTAAGAACAGTAGGTGCACTTCGTGTCGGTGCCTTTGATCTTTGTAGCAATCATCCGCCATGTTGTTGATTGTGCGAGCGTGTTTTATTTGATATAATATTATTATCTTATTATCTTATCTAGAGACGTCTATGATCTTATCTTATTATCTCATACAGTTACCATGCAGTTACCATGACAATCGCCATGTTATTAATTGTATAAGTCGCCATATTCATTTCCAGCTTCTTTTGAAAGAATGTACCTACTGTTCTTGCTTATACTGTGGCTCTATTGTCATTATTTGCGATGAACTAAATAAACATTACAATATCTATCCAGAGAGTCTGTAAAAAATACAGAAAAGCGCTAAATCAAACTTCTGTCAGCTACGTTACTCACGACAATACGAAACAATATTGTATGTTTAGAAGTTTGAAAAATGCTGCCAATTTGAAATACGATTTACCATAATCTTGTCAGAGAGAATGTTGAACATCTACCAGTATACAAGGTTTTAATTGCTTAAATATATTTTAAACCATTTTAAACAGAGTTTACTTCGTAAAAGTTTAATATAAAGGACCATCATTTGTCACAAGTTTGTATTAATCAACATTTAATATTTTGACATTTAATATTTTGATTTTTAATATTTGAACTAAATAGGTTTTTTTGTGCAAGTGAAGAATAAAATAAGCCTTTATCGAGTTACATCTTGGAATATTTAACTCATTATTAATTTAATACTTTGTTTATTGAAAATTCTTACTGTTTTTTATACAATTTAATTTTTAATTTTATCTTTTATTTTGTGGCATTTAATTATCCTGTGTAATTTTTATAATGTGCGATACTATTGCAGAATTCATCGGAACAAATAGTTAAAGAAAAATTGGAACTTAAAATATAATTGTGTTAGAACTATAGCAAGTTTAATTGGCGTCCTGAGCAAAGTTGTCTTTAACTTCTAGCATTACTTGATTTGATAATATCCTTGCTTGTGTTCTGCGATTTTCTTGTACTCTGAACCATCCAGTTCGCCAAGCTCTTGCTACGGTTCTAGTTGACTTATTAATTTATTATCAACCAACCAATCAGCTACTTACCTGTAAAATAATTACAAAATAATTAAAAATAAATTATGAAATTCTCTTTAAAAGGAGATAAGTCACATTTTACAGTTATATACATTTATCTTGCAACCATTTTCCTAATTTACGGAGTTAAAAAATTTATACGGGGATATTTCTGAAAAGGAGAAGAAAGATGAAAAAAATGGAGAAGAAACAAAGCGCGATCAGATGAAACGGGGAGAAATTCGTGCTGAAAGAATTTGAGTGACAACAAGCGACACACGAAACACACATATAGACACAACTAGACACGGTTAAAAACTAGAGATGATCCATTATGTCCCAAAATTAAATACTTTCGGAATCGAAACAGTCAATGAAAGACTGATAGATTTGTCAATAGAACAAGATAGTCTCACTTTTTTCAAACACTCGTATGAGATTTTGTGATGAAACTTTTCAATCAGATACAAGATGCATTATTAAGATGAGCCTTAATGAAACAAAGAATAAAAAGAAAAATATTTTAAGATAACTTGGCTGCAAAACAATAAAACTAGCCCATATTATAAAATCTCACAAACTTGCATCAGATTCTACTGACAAATCTTGCACAATGGGATATAACGGGTTGTAATCTGCGCCTTAAGCACTTCGTACATGTGCATGAGCAACATAGCGTGATAACGAAGACACGCCGATCTACTGAAAAAGGAGGATTAGGCTAGAAGAAAATGAGAGGAATAATAGTATAATTATATAATTATAATAATATAATAACATTATTAATATTATTAATAATAATATAACGATAACAATAAATAACGCTGTTACTCTGATTGTATATAGTCTTGTAATGTTATAGTACCATATAGGAACGCGCGCGCGACAAATATATATATTATAGTATATACATATATATATGTATGTATATATTATATACTATAATTAATTAAATACACAAAACACATACACCAGATCGCGCACGTGCGCGAAACGATCGATAACGATTAATCATATGCTCTTAGCTATTACACACAAGATGAAAAACTAAATCGTATGAATTTACGTACGGAGCAAACGATGGGAAAGGGAGGATAGTCAAAGAGGCGCTAAATCATTGCCGGTGTTATGCTATTTTTTGTACGACGATGTCGTTCGCGTTCCGACTACATTTTCTATAAAAATCGTTTTTTCGATGAATCGTTTTTGTTTTAAACGGCGGCGCAATGTAGCCGGTGCTTATCACGAAGGGCATAAGTAATTCCAGACTCAAAATCCACTTCGTGTTGCTCTTACACTGAACTATATTATTTAAAAAAAATTTACGTTTCAATTATCATTTAATAATATATTTTGGAATTATAATTTCCGTTAAGGTACAATTGATATTTCATACAGGCACAAAATTTTTCTGCCATAATTTAAATACTTAACTAATTTGTGGCACAATCCATAATCTTACGTTCTGTAAAAAATTTGTAATATTATAGTTTGCTTAATTATTATTATTTCATGATTCATCATATCATCGTTTAACTGCGAAATCGGTTCCCTTCATATCATTGACATGTAGTTAAGCATCAATAAGCGTAATTTATTAAACATATCAAATAAGTTATTTTATACAGTACGAATTTCATATCTTAAGACATTAACTTTTTAATATAATTGGCTTTTATATTGCAATTTTATTTTGTTTAAATATTTTATTGTTATCTCTTCTTGAAGTAAATCCTAATTACAGAGAAAACAAATTTTATTCTTTTTGCCTTATGCCCTTCGATTAATATTTAATTGTCTACAATGTAAGTAGACATGTGACTTAATATATTATCAATATACGTGTAAGTATAAACGGTAAATAATTTTCGAAACGCCAGTGTTTATCGGTGAATGACATGGATAACAATTAAATGATTAGTGCTACATACCTTATAAAGTCAATAAATAAATAACAGAGATCGACCTCTTGTTAGAGAAAAATGTGCATTCAAAAACAATTCAAAATAACATAACTTTATTCCACGAAGTAGGAAATCGAGAGAAATCTCGTCGCTAAAACAAAAAGAGACACGAAAACCTTTTGTACGATTTCGAGAGATCTTATGTGTTCCTTGTATATAAAAAAATTAATCAAAGGCGAATTTTTTTGTAAAAATTATACGTGCAAAATCATCAGTTGATAAACGGCGATAATTATTTCGATTTGTGTATTAGCACGGATGTGATTATTTGAAAAGAAAGAAATTACCATTACACCAGGAAACAATGAAATCATCGATATAAAGTATTCAAAAGTTTAAAAACATCAATCAAACGTTCGAGTCAATTCTATATAACGAATAATAATTCCGATTGTAAACAATAAACATGTACCAAATATTGACCTCGCATAATGAGAATTACACCTGGGAATATGTCGGCCTCTTCAGATTAGCAATTTGTAAATTCATCTAGTAAGGTGATATTTTTAGACAGATAAACGATCAGGTAGGTAGATCGATAGATAAATCGGTACATAAAGTCAGGACGGCGATAGACAGTCAAATTCACTTATCATAGTGAATTTCTATGTACATAACGTTCATTATCGCATATTTTGGAGCTTAACCCCTTAAACGGACTTCATAAATACGCTCTTCACGAACTCAACACTGTATTATGTAAAGAGTCAATAAGACCGTTCCGAAAATTCCTCAATCTACACGAACATATTCTACATAAAATAATATAATCGTTGGCCGTAGCCTAATCAATGACATAAAAATCAAACGACGAAAATATTTTATTAATCGGTCCACTTTTTGAAGGTTGGACGGAAGTATAACGAAGATAGATTTTCTCTTAAGAGAATTAATAATCGGCTTCATGAATAGAGGGAAGATATGTTTCAAGGGGAAAATTGATCCGTTCGCCTTTCACCTTACGGTGATGAACACGAGTCATTTGCAGCCTAGTGAAAGCTTTACGCGTGCCTCATACGATCAACATTACTATCAGTGCAAGAATAATATTACTATATGATTACGAAATAAGCTGTACGCAATCGGTAACAGCCTCGATAGTCAAGATTGTCAAGACTGTTAAGCATTGACATAGTAATCGAAAGCGTTCGGATTTTCGTAGCTCTATTTAATATTAAAAGATACTGTTACGTTTGATTAATAGTATGCCTAATCAGCACCACAAATAACTACTACAACGACTACCAGTAAGCGCTTGTTGTGGAATGCGAAGAGATCAACTATCGGGAACTACTATTCCTCGTTCACTTTTCTATCACCTTCACATTGTCTAAGACAGAAAACTAATGGAAGTTGCTCTCATTATCCTGACGAAGTGGGGAATGATCGTGTCTTCTATTATACAGAAAGACTATCTTACAAGAGACATTGTTCAATTTTGTCCAATTTTGTTCTCTTGAAATATGTTATTAAACAGTAAAGTGTAAGAGATTCTGTTCTTTCCTTACGTATGCCTACAAGTTTAGAAGGCGAAAAACAACCTTCTAAAATTTTAAAGCTGAAATCTTCTTTTGACAATATTTGTAAATTTATTTACTGCACTGAAAAAATTTGGATTAAAATTTGTTTAGTTTTTATCAAAAAGCTAAAAGGAATGATAAAATTATTATTCCGTATTGATTTCTGATTTTTATCCTCCCATTTTCCCAAAATTATTCAAATATTATTATATTAGAAGAATATTATAGTACTTTTAATTATGAAGCTAGTCATACAAGTTGATTAATTAGATTTTTTCAAAAATAGAATATTGCAACAACATAAGACTTTTTGAGATATCATTGCTGATGACAATCACTGTACGACGAAATCCAATACGATGCCATATAAGTGTATCATGGGTTATCGCAACTCTAACAACATGATTTGTTGCAATAAAGTTAATTGACAAAAATATATTTTAAACGAAATTCATATTATTAGATTAATTCTCGAATTAATTGTGTGTGTCGCTTTTAAGTATAATTTTACATATAATAATTTATTTTATATTAATAACTTATACACATAAGATAAGTAGATTGCTTTTGTAATTAAAACTGTTATAACTTTTTTCTAATAAAGTTAATATATTTTGAAAAAACAAATAAAATATTTTCTGTAAAAAGAAACATGAGACAAAAATTTTGTTATTTTCATTTGACTTTTCGGTTAAAACTAAGCAATAATGCTCTAAAACATTTTTTATTTAATAAATAGTTTCGAAGATATCACAAGAAGATTTTAGTTTTACAATTTTAAGAGACTGTTTCAAACTTAAACTTAATTGAACATAAAAAGATCTCTGGAAGTATCTCTTAGACCTTAATATTTAATAACATATTTCACAGATAGAAAAATTGGCGTTGGACACTTAGATAATGTCTCTTGTCGGTAGTAATTGGCATTATCATCACTGCCGGGTCTAATATGCCGCTTATCGTGTTAAGTTACATTATAACATCAATCAAAGTACAAGATCGCTATCTCCTCGGGAAAAATGGAAAGCAGATTATTAAAATGTAATATTGTTTTCTATACAAAATAATTCCGCTATCGCACACTTCATGTCCCTTGTTCAAAATTAAATCCGCAAGTAGAATTGAGTTTATATATAAATGTTCAATTTTTTATAAATAATAATCAATATGTATGAGTACAAATTAAGCATTCAAATCTCATTTTAAATTATGATAATTTCTATACTTTCTACGTAACAAACCAAAAAAAAATACAAATAAATCTAAAAATCAGTTATTCAATAATCATTGTTAGCTCAACTGTAAAAATGAATAGTGATTCGTATATCGAGTGAACATGATTACGGCCCTAAGCGCGCGAGTTTTATCCAGTACTGATATTTATCTTTAATTACTTGTAACTGCGAAACAATTTCAAATCTTGATATTTCTGTGTTTATTATGTTCTCTAATTAAAATCTCCAGAATGCGTAATGAAAATAACTCATTTAATATTTTACGTAGGAAGACGATAACATTTACGTACTTCTGTTAAAACAATGTTATTATGCAAATGTTAAAAATGCGTGTATCTGAAATGTCATATTATTTGAACTCAAATGCGAACTCAACTGCGAAGATCAATGAATATATTCAGTACAAGTTTTGCGTAAGTCGATGACAAATTTTTGACCGATCGTTCCATTATAGGGATGTATAATGTAATATATTTAGATTAATAATATAATTTTATTTAAATATTGAAAAGAAATCTGTCATGCGAACCCTTAAGAACAAATGGTGCGCGCATTGTTGTGTTCTAGTCTGTACTATATCAAATATGTGTCGTTGTCATCTTTATACGACCATCGCGACGATTATCTATAATCATGATTATCATGGATAACCATATAAATAAAAACAAAGCGAAGATATACTCAGAAAGAAACTATGTCACTCTTATACAGATGCACTTTAACTCGATAATGTCGGCAAGAAGGAGGAAGAGAAAAAAGTTGACGTCATTCGAAAACGTCTCGATAAATTTAATATTGAAAATATAATAAAATTTTGTTTAAAGAAAATTAGGTGTATAAATAATATTTCGTAAGAGGTAGATTAATAATTTTCCGTATAATCAAAACCAAAATTAAATTAAACTGTCATCAATATAATTATATAGCTTATTAATCTTAAATTAAATTATTTAATTAAAAATAATTTGTACATAACAAAATGTTGTTCGTTATTGAAATTCAAGAATAATGCGATATTCATATACTTATAGTTTGCGATTATAACGAAATGATTCTTACGCTCACGAATAACATGAATTTGTCGGCCAGTTGATGGTCGACCTTGCCGACAATTGTCCATCATATCATCAAGGCTTTATCAGAGTTAACCGATCTCAAGCCTCCTTCCTTCTCCCATCTCTCCCTACGTCGCACGAGTCTCTTCGAGCAAACAAAATGTCCTTGGCTGGCTTGGGATGTTGCAAATTGCATTTACATAAAACAATTATCGGGCTTGACGCGCGCTAGGGAGATAATTACTAATTTATGAAAGATATATAAATTGTGGATTCACACAAAATACTGGAAATCCTAGAATTTTCTGAAAAAGCGTGTCGTAATCGTCGCCAATTGATGAAAAAAATGATCGCTGATTTAAATTCAACACATTTTTATTTTATCGTTACCGTTTCATCGATTGCAAATATGTGCGCTATGAAATAGGCCATGATTATATTGATTTTGTCCCCTAATAATTTAAAAAGACTTAATTAAGCTAATGTTCTAACTAATCTAACTTCATTTAATTTTTTTTTTTTTCAATAATTCGGTGTAATATTATTAACTATTAATATATTGTCACTTCTATAGAAATATGCCAATAAAGTCTCGCCCTTTTGCATGGGATATTTTATTGCGGATTAAAAATATCCTAACTATATTTTACAGAATGCACATCCGTCGATTACGGCGACGTTCTCCACGCTTCCACGCTTGTTGCGCGACGAATGTTTCTATGTACGTGTACAATGTTAACCCGATAGCCTACGAATTGCTGTGCGGCGAATCGCGCCGTGTAGGAGTATAATGGGGTTCATCTCTTGTCTAGTCAGGGTTATAAATAAATAAATTTGTCACTTAGTCATTTCACTCTTATCGCTGTGAATACGTAAGATATCCTATTTCTTTTGTTCGTCAAGAGCCCGAGCGAGCGGACGAAATTGGTGATGATTTCCATACGTCGAAAGACGACGAAGATGATGATTAAACGTATGATGCAATTGTCAATATTAATGTATCGCCATTGATTGCTATTATTATTACTTGTCATTATTATTATCGATTACCGATTATTATGATTACGATTATTATTACCGATTATTAGTTACTATCACTACAGCTATACATATAATACCTTTGTAAATGAGAATCAAGACACACTGAGGGCTAGGGAAAAGAGAAACTTAATAAATTGAAATTCTATTAACCCAAAGGCGTTCGATTGTTATTTACATCTATATTTTATCCCCCAAACATGACTCAAGAAATCGAGAGATAAAGAAATAAAAAAAAGAGAGGTAAGTTGCATGCTAGTATTGTACGAACTATACGATTGAAATTATTTGCAAATAATTTTTTTAATTATTTAATTAATAGTACTTAACAATAAGATGCGCAACAGGTCAATTTTCATAAAAATTTATTATTGTTTGTAATCTATCGTATATAAACAATTCCGACTCAATATATTATCAATACAATATATTATCATCTTCGCTTTATGGCTTTCTACTGATTTACATAGATCACGTCCCTGCTTATGTATGCCAGTCTTAAGATACTTCACTGAAAAACGCGGCGGATGTATTGCGACATCGGTTCTTTGTGGGAAGACCTTTAAATTCATCAAATCCGCGATACCGAGGAAACAATTAAAAATTTTAAAATTCTATGTTAGTGATGTCAATAATTCCAAAAGCAGCAGATATTGTCGTATAAAATATTATCGAATTCTTAATCTGAACGTCGACGATTGTTTGCTTCAGCGTTGAATTTGCGTTAATGAAATTGCATATACAATATGTGTATAATCCTGTATTTTTCCTTGCAACTCTAAATATCAATTTTTACAAATTTGGATTTCCAGATGTCTCCATTCCGTCACATTTTTTTTAATTCTCAAATCCACAAAACTTAAAAACACTTTCAAAATCTCTCAATCTCGAAAGATTCTTTAAACGTTATATTTTTTTGTATTACTAGTTACATTTGATAATACCCAAAAATGCAAGTTATATGCTATATTAGAATATGCACGAACGTTTTTGAAATGCATTTGCATTTCAAGATTTTCGTTTCAAGTATATTATTAGCAAAAAATTTTTATTACTATAAGCTATAAAAATTTAACGAATAAAAAATTTTACATTGTTGAAACATTGTAAATGCATAAGATTTGCTGTTATCATTACATCAATATGATTATCAGTGAATACATATATCAGCAAATTATATACCTACGTATTTGTTGATAACGCTGTTGATATATTGATAAAAACGAATAGAGAGAGAGAGAGAGTGAGAGAGAGAGAGAGATCTTATATCTTTCTCATATTATTATAATTTATCTACGTGTCCTCCCGTTTACAGCAGTCCACATCTTCCACAGCATGAACTGTTGGAGCATGCGCAAGTAATAGCTCGACTTAGCTCGCGAGATTATCGTTGCTGACGTACGTCCAGAATATATCTACATCGCGCAGGTCGCAGCATAAATAACGCAAAGTTGGTTGTGTATAAGTGTTCGTAGACTCGGTCGTCAACGATGTTATCGAAAACTAAACACTCAGTAACTCTTATTCTTGCTATTTGCAAGCGGCTCGCGATACATCAGTTAGATAGTGCGACAGGCTAATGCAGCAGTAGCTTAAAAAGTAGCCTGTGGAAGTTTGACCGTCCAGGAAGTTTCGCATCGTTGACAGGATAGGATCCCTCACTTGGATTAGGATTGAAAACCAAACATTGAAGAAAATACTTCAAGATCAAACGTGTTTACAAGACGACTTATCATGTCTAAAACCAAGGATATTACCAAGTTTTCGGCCGAACAATTACAGGAGTTTCTAATGTCGTTCGACGTGGTGATGTGCGACATCGATGGTGAGCAATAAAATTCTATTTTTCATAATGTAAAATTAATGTGTGTGCCAATTATAGAAACGTTGTAGAATGTGTTTACGTTAATTTATAAGCTATTGATTTTCAGAAAATTATTTAAAATCAGGAAGCTAATAATTTTTTTAATGGAATATGGCTACTGACTAATGCATTATGCAGATTTTATTGAGAAATATAATAAATATATATCTATCTAATAATTTTACAAAATAAATTCCAGCAATCGGTTTTTATTACCGTTATATAGATCTATGTCTGTAATCACATTTTCTCGGATTAAATAAATTATAAATAAGTACAATTTTGCAAAATGTTGTAATTAAAAATATGCATTTTCTAGGAGTTCTATGGCAACTCGATAAACCTATAGAGGGTACTTCTGAGTCTTTAGTGAAATTGCAAAACCTAGGAAAACAAGTTTATCTAGTGACAAATAACAGCACGAAGATGTTAGAACATTATTTCGAGAGCGCTCAACATATTGGTTTGAATTTAAGTTCGGTAAATATTTTAGTACTGATTAAATATTTCATTAGTTTATATAATATTATTATCACTTTACATTATTACTTTACATTATAAACACATAAATAGTTGACAAAAATTAGGAAGTTAAATTTTATATTCTAGTATCTAATAGAAATTATGAAATAATATAAATTATAGTTTTAAACCATTTCTTATATCATCTTATCAACTTTTTTTAAAACAAGAATGAGAATAAGAAAGAAAAGAATTGAGCATTTTGATGAGAGCATACATTAAAATAAATCATTTGAAATATTCATGAATAGCAAAAATAGTCATTAATCAAAGTTTGAAAAAAGTATTAGTGACAAACATCTACGGATTTTTTTTTGTAATTTAAGATCAATATTTCAAGATAGATGTATAGTCATGATTTAATTTGTCCATCCTGAGACTATTCTTATGCAATACAAAGTGTAAAAATGTTTACTGAATATGTTTTTAATAGACAATAAATTGATAATAAATACTTAAAAAATAGCTACCAATAATTAGATATATTTTAGCAATATATAAATTCTTCATAAAATTAGCCACACATATATATTAATGCGTAAAACGTAATATATCAAAATAATTTATAAAATAATAAAACCAATATCACTAAAAACAGTTATTAATCAGTTGCGTTATATAGGACCGCGTAATCAACACCATAAAATTAATTATTTGGTACTTAAAGAAGATTGATTTTCGCGACGAAGTTTTTGCCATTGTTTCGGATATGTCTCGGAAAATTTTGAGAGAGGCAGGAATACGATTAACAGAGCAAGTAAGTAAGTAAATAAATAGTTTTCCATCTTTTCTGTGAAATGAGTTTCATGCAAATAACGCTAAAGTATTGTAAAAATTAATTTGTAAAAAAATTTTTTTTATTAACGCGTCTATTTTGTCAAATCTGATTAACTCTTTATTTTGCAGCCAAAAGTTTTCTTAACAGATGCGGTTGCAACTCTGAAGCAGGTCTTGGATCGGCCATCCGTTAAAGCTGTAATTGTTGATTTTGATGTCAATTGCAATTGGGCAATGCTAGCATTGGCTATATCATGCCTCCAACGTCAGGATGTACTGTATATAACAGGAATAACAGAGGAATGGTTACAAGTATCACCTCAAATTAAAATCTTAGGTATTAGTGCCCTTATTAGACAATAAAAATATTTTTTTATACAAATATTTACATTATTATCAATGTATAATTATAAATTTATATACCTATATATATACCTATATATGTATATATAATATATTATATATATCATACACGGATATATTCTTTCTATTAAAAAATAATATTCCGCATATAAACAGAAAAGAATTATATACAAATTAATGTATATTTAAATATTTTTTGAAATTGATAGAGGAAGAAAATAAGAATATCATGTTTTTTTGTCGTCAGGTCCAGGACCATTGATGAACATTATCAGCACGCAGAGCGGAAAAAAGCCAATTTCATGTGGCAAACCTAGTCAAAATTTGAAAGATTATATTTTAGACAAATGCAACGTGACGGATCCACAAAGATGTTTGTTCATCGGTGACACGTGAGTGAAAATTACGATAAAATATACTTCTGTTTACTTCAAATTTTTATAATTATTCGATTTTATAATTTAATTTATTTTTATAATTATTCAAAGTTTATAATTAAAATAAATTTACGTTGCTTCCATAAAATTATCTTTGAAATTTACTGCAAAAGAATATTTTATCGATTTGGAAATATAAACGTAGGGCTAGTCAGGACATGAAGTTTGCCTCGATGTGCGGATTCATAAAGCTTTTTATCGGCACCGGATACAATACGCTGGAACAGGCACAAGAAGAGGATGATACTTGCCCGGACTACTATCTTCCTAATTTAAGTCAACTATTTTCTGCCTTTAACGATCCACAACGTACTGCCAATCACAAAGATAGCTAATAGTTCATGCTTCGATATAAAATTAGTTATCAATCAATGACAATATTAATCGCTCAAATCAGCAATTGGAATATAATTAATTATATCATAATTATTGAGCATTTTTAACTAGTAATTTTATACATCACATTATTAGAATACTTTATATTGTACTAAATTTTAAACATTGTACTAAAAAGTAACAGGTAAATTTTCTGAATAAATTTTACCTTTTCTGAGTTTTATACGAATAATTTTTTAAAATAATTGTATTATGTGCCATATAAAAAATATATAATTGTAGTATTAAAATGTCGTTAAATTATGTTAAATGCTACATTATTCGTAATAATATAGGTTTTAAAGTTTGAGACACAAGAATATAAAAAAGGTGATAAAATAAAACTATTTTTATTTTTCAATATAATCACCATTTATTTCAATACATTTTTAAAATAATGAATTAATTTTTCTACACAACTAAAAAATTATTCTGAATTTTTGTCTTTAAAATGGTTTAACACTGCGGAGATCATTTTCTTCATCACTGGTAAATTTTTTTTCACGCAAATCAGGCTTTTACTTTGAAAATAGAAAATAACTAGAGGCTAAGAAACGTTAGGGCTGTAAGGCCCGGTTTCACCCACGTGATTTAATCTAATCGGTCGATTAAACTCACTCTTCGTCTCTTTCTAACTGGACAATTAGAAAGAGACGAAGAGTGAGTTTAATCGACCGATTAGATTAAATCACGTTGGTGAAACCGGGCCTAAGGCGAATGATTTAATTCTTGGAAATCAAGAAAGGCCTGTTCGTTTTAGCTGAATTTCTTGCACAGTTTATCGTTTCTCTTTTTCTCTCCAACGTGAAAATAAAAAAAGGAAAGATAAACCGTGCAAGAAGTTCAGCTAAAACGAACAGGCCTATATGGTTGAAGCAGCCTTTGTAGCAACAGAAATATGCAGCAGCGCATTGTCAAGCATTTTAGAATACAACAGAACAATAGGTCTTGTCTCGGCTCCAACGTACTAGTGGGGGTGCAAACTTCAAACATAGCATAACCGAAATATAGGGTGGGGATGGTCGACGTGGTACCTGAACTCATATTCGACTTGTTCAGGTCAGAACCTTCTGGATCTTACTACGTAAGTGGCAGTTTTCTGAGACCTACGTGTAGATATGTAAAATCCTAAAACGCACATTTGTAGTTTGAAGATACATTAAGACTAACATTTTTACGAAATTTTGCTGTTTATAATTTGCACGAGTTTGTACTTATAAACCTTCAGAAGTGTTTGGTAGTGCACAATTAACTCATGATATAGTATATACATCACGTTTTATAGCTATAGGAAAGCGCAAACATTAGAAAAAACGTCGGAACAATAATAAAGACGCACTACCGGCGAATCTCGTTTGCTTTAGTTTATCTCCTTTAACCGAAGAGAGTGCACGAACTAGATTAGCATTAAAATTTGTTAATAAAGAGGATATTTTATATAATTTGTAATTCTTGATATCGTGTGTGAATTTGCTATTATAGGTGGTAGAATAAGAAGTGATTAAGCAGAACGAATACAATCAATCGCGAGTTGACAAAGTCGAATTTTCTTTCCCTTAAAGTTTAACTGCTAAACCAGCTCGGTATGTGTGAGCTCATTATATTTTATTTTTCGTTTATTATTTAAAAATTGGAATAAAGTGTTTAATAAATACACACACACATTCGTGCGTTATATATATCAGTTTTAATCTTCTATTATCATAAATCATAATAAACGAATAATCGATATAAGTCAATATAATTAAGTATCATCCTAATTTGCTATCCTATTCAATTAGTTATTGTATATTTTATTCTTAACCTATTAAATCCTTGAAGGCTCCTACGCACCTTTCTGTTTTAAAGCCTTGTAGCTTGGATCCTAACCAAAATTTTTAGACCACAAGTAACATTTAAGGGTAAAAATAAGAGTTGTTCTTTCCGAAAATCTAGTCAGCGATAAAGTCAAATATCTGAAAAACATAATGGTTAAAAATAGAAGTAAAAAAGTAAGTGATTCCTACCCTTTTACTGACAAATATTCAACTAAAAAATGAATTTGTCTATCTGTTTAAACAGAATAACACATAAATAGATATAATTATTCTTTGAGTGATCTATAACAAAAATTCTACTCAAAATAGATAAAATTATTTATTAGTTAAATATTTGTCAGTAAAAAGGCAAAGGTCACCTCCAAAATTTTAACCTTTATATTTATTTTCAGATATCCTATCCCATCGCCGACTAAATTTTCAGAAAGAGCAACTTCTTATCGCTAAATATCAATTGTGGTCTAAAAATTTTTATTACGATCCAAGTTGCAAGGATTTAAAACAGAAAAACGCATAGAGGCCTCCTAAGACTTAATGGGTTAATTGAGACATTGATCCCTTTTATAAGTATAAATTCCTATGTGTATCTCTCTACATAGAATGGTTTCAGACTCTCTCTTTTAAAACTGTTCTCCGCTTTACGCGCATATACTCACATAAGATACATGAGTATCTTAATACAATTATTTATAATAGGTGTAAATGCAATTAAATTTAATTTAGAATTAATTCAGAATTTTCAGATCAAACCCCGTGGATGGTGTGATATATATTAATTGCAAGATTAGAGTTTTTTGGCTTAAAGCATAGATCAAAGAACTGCAATGAATCTATTTAAGGTATGAACATTATGAACAATGTATAAATAAGATTCTATAGCATAAAGTTTTCAATAATTTGTAAATGATTATGATTTCAGAGTTTGTCTTCGATAATCGCGCTTACTGGCTGCGCAGTTATAACGTTTCTCTTGCGACGGAAGATCATGGCTAAGTTTTCTATATCTCGCAAGGCATCAAAACAGGATTATCCGAAACTACGCGAGTTGCCTAACCCAAACTGGGTAAAAGTCGGTCATGTCGAAAAGTTGAATATGCACCCACTGTATACGGGTAAAAGTCTATCCTGTTCTGCATTAAAATTTACAAATCATGGGATAATTACGAAAGAAAAAGGATTTGACCTTTGGGATGGGTTAGTATAGAATCCAAAATTTATTTCTTGACAGATTAATAAGAATATTGCACAAGGTACAATCATTTTGTATTTTACTGATAAGTTAGTACAAAATATTGAGTACACAATATTTAACATTTAATTAATTTAAACTATACCTGTTAACTACTTTCACTGTTTATACTTATCACTTTAATAAGCAAACTATAAACACATAAAAGAAGAAATATAGTCACTTAAACGTTAATAACAGATTTATTCATATTGAAGTATATCTCAAAATGATTATATCAATTCTGATAAGAGAAGTTTGTACATTACGCAACCCGCCAAAAATAATATTAAATTTTTGTTACATATTGTTAGAATGTTCCAAATATACGATGAACAAACCAAAACATGTCAAAACTCAGATAATCTGGAAGCCATAACACTGATAGATACTATTATGGTGACTAAATCCCAAGTGCAATTTTACGCTCCAGATACTCCCGATAGATTAACCATTGATTTGCACGATATAACCGTAACCAGTAAAACTTGTAAAATTGTGAAAGAATTGAAAACAAACTGGATTATAATAAGATATATTGATTGCGGTGACGACGCTGCCGATTGGATAAACAAGTGTGTATCTAATAATTTTTAAAATGTTCCATCCTTATATCACCTATAAAAAATTATATATTGCGCAGGTATCTCCAAAAGTCTACTTTACGTTTATTACGAGTAGCATATGTTATTATTGGCGAACGATATCTAAGCACGAAAGTGATTATGGAATCTGATGCTGTCGAAGCTTGGGTAATTAACATACTTTTAAATTTTTCTTTTCTCTCAATGTCTTATATAAAATCCGATTGTTTAAGTAATGCTTACTTATCTCTGCAATTATAATGCAAATAAATATACAATATTTGCCATATACAATATAATATAATGTAATATAATTATACGGTATAATATAATATAATTATACAATAATAATATACGTAATATAAATATTGCTGCCGGAAGGATCTTTTCAATATTTATGTAAAAGTTAATATTATACTATATATTATACATCAATATTTTCTTTTAGAAACTACTTATGAAGTTCACACGTCACACAGTGATAACATTAGAGTCATTGAATGAGACATACACGATAAATCCTTCAATAAATTTACAAATTAAACCAAATATTATTATTTCGGCTCCTTCTTATCCTGCTTTTGCGGAGAAAGATTGGGAATGGATAAGGATTGGTAATGTAATTATGAGGAATATGACGCCTTACCCGGGGTATGCATGTATTATTAATCATCTTCTTGTTATTTATATCAAGATCTCTTGGATGTTTAATTTTTTATGCAGATCAATCCAAAATACTCTGAATTTCGAGTTTTCACAAGAGTTATAACAAAATTGATTAATTATGTAGTATTTGCATTGATTTAAGAACTTCTTAACTTCTATGTTAAAGCAATTTCTTTATTTCTAGTATATTTTCACTATCTGCAATATTATTAAAACTACAAGAATATTGAAATGCATTTTAAAATGCAAATATAGGACGATAAACTTATTCAATTTTCTTTTCTTTTCGCATTGTTGCTATTTGGATTTTTTAAAGGTACATTTTATTTCTTCAATTCAAATATAGCATGAAATCTAGCGAGCCGTATTTGGGAACTTGTTATGGATTATACCATACTGGAGATGTGAACGTAAATGATGACGTATTTGTTCATATAAAAGAGCTCAACTTTGAAGAGCTTTCATCCGATGACGAGTAATGTTAAGAACTGAGGTATAACAATTAAATCTTTCTATTTTGATTGTCTCAAAAATTATAAGTTGTTTATAACAATATAAGACTAATGTTAAAATTAAAATTGTCAAAATAAATTTTTTCGTATAATTACAATCAAATTTATAGTATTAAAAAAAGATAGGTTTTTGTTCATAAATATAAAATTGTATTTTTATTCTTACCTTGATAGAACCACTAAATTTATCGATGTTATTAGACTAAATCATTAAAAGTTACGCAAGCATAATGCAAAGGACAGATATTTTGATATTTTAATCTTTGATATTTGATATTGTTATTTAACCTTTCATGTATAATTAATTCTCGATTGTAATATTAATAATGGGCCATTCTATATAGAGTACGTTTTCTTTTTTTATAAAGTGAAAGAAAAAAGTTTTAGTACAAAGAAACTGCTCTATTATAATATAGTAACAATATAATGACAACTTTTACAAAAATTAATTTTATAGATTGTCATTTCTTCTGTGTGTGTAATGTTCAATAAAAGCATGTAATAAATATTCATATATCTCTTATAATGAGTTCTATTTATATTTGATTTAAAATCCTATACCTATTAGTTTAAAATATACCGATTAATTAGCACATTAATAAAAAAAACAAGAAAATCTCCGTAAAGAGGTTCCTCTTTTCTTTATTAAAAATGTAAAAATTTCATAAAAATTAAAACGGCAAAAATTATTTAGCAATAATCTAAAATCTCTCAATATTAATGTTTTCAAGCACTATTTTTAATTGCGTAATTTTAATAAGCGCATATATAAAATATGTTATAAATAAATTGAAACGCACAAGTCATGGTTTTTAACTATAAATTTTGATTTTTTATTTTAAACAATAAACGAGAGTTTATCACTGTAGCAAACGTATCGTGAATACATATGATATCAATATGACGTATTGGCGATTACAAAAGATTTATTGAACAAGAAAGGATCTAGTAATATAAAATCCTGTAAAATACATTTAAAGATCGATATTTAAATCCTGTAAAATACATTTAAAGATCAATATTTAGATTAAAATCTTTACAAAATAATTGTCAAACCGTTACAACTTGTGTACATATGTGTATTGCTATTTGCTTAAAAAATTAAAAAATTAAATTATTTTCATCGACCACTAGCAACCTGAAATATGTAGATAAAAATCTATAAAAATTTCAGAAGATAGGTACAACTATAGGTAAGAGAATTGCCAAGTTTCAAATTTTTCCGATTGTTATTGCATTTATACTAAAATCATTTGCTATTTGATTTTAATAGGAAAATTCAAGTGCTCTGCGGCACGTGTTAAAATTGAGATAGAAAGCTGCGCTTTTGCACAGATTTTTTCTTATTTATTTTGAGCCTTCCGAACCGTTCGAGCAGTCAAAATTCGATATTACCCTTTTTAAGGACCACTCTAATATACATATATTAGAGAAAAAAAGAGATAATATATTTTTGGAAATAATAATTTTACATAGTGCAATAAATAAATAAAGCAAATTTAAAATAAAATAACATTATATGTGCATGTATGTATATATAAATATAAAACAATTCACTTTTATAATAAATTTTCAATAGATTGTTTATTTTTTTTTAAATATATTTTAACAATAATGTTTAACTGCATAATTGCATTCTGAGAGACTTCTCCTTATTCTATTTTTAACAAGAAATAAAAAATTATTTACATAATTTAAAATTAAAAAGAAATGTATAAAATGCCATAAGAAAGGTAGAAGACTGAAAAATCTCCTTTGAAGTAGCAAAATGTAATATATAACGGAATTTTTTTATTAAAGGCAAAATACAGAACATATAGGGTCATATAGAACATGTTCCTAAAAGAACCGACTAATACGTTATTAATTTAAAACAAATTTAGAATTTTTTAGACCAAACTTTGGCTGGCGGCATGTTTACATCGACAATTGCCACAGGAATGAAATATAATCATTTAAATAAACAGCTTATTGTTGGTTGTCAATACAAATAAAAAGGCCAGAGAAACTTGCGAAGTCTTTTATTGTTCGTCGTGGTACACCAGCGAACGAATAAAACTTATTGATAGCGGCGCGGAAGCTACCGAGTAAATAAAAAGGTATGTAATAATTTTTAATGCTCCGCATTTATATTAAATATCAACAAATTAATATACGTAGGTATTTAGGAACCTCTTATCTACGTTTAGTTTAAAGAGACTGTAATCCTTTACTCGAGGAACCAAATTTTTATAAGAGAAAATTGGAAGGAATACCACACGATATATTCAACTAAAGCAGAAGAAAAGACAGTAATGAATATGTTTCTAATTATAATGTTTATTTTATTATTACAATATATTATTTGTTAATGGAGAATAAGATTACTACATATTTTAATTTTAACTTCCAAGCCCAACAATAAAATCGCCATATGAGGCACTAAGATCAAAAAGCAAGCAAAAGAAAAAAAACTATAAATAAAATTAATTAATTAATACATTCGCAATTAACAAGATTTTAAAAAAATATGTTAAAAACGTCATTTATTTCTGTTCTTAGCAACTTATTTGAATTATATTTAATCGTATCAAGCAATAGTATGCACACATATCTGCACACACAATTATGCGAATCAAACGAAATACAAATACATACAATTTACAAAGATACATTAATGGTATAATTATGTAGTAATATAAATAACTACCATTAATAAAATGTTTTTAAATTCTATATAGGTATTATAATTTAGTAGGTACCATGTACTAAAAATGTTAATTAGATTTGTTATTCAAAATAATACTATAAATATAAAAACATTTTAACCAAGTAATTTCTCCTCATTAGGAAGAGTTCGCGAATGTAACGCGTTGCGTACTCATAACAACATCTACGTTCGATAAACTACATAAAGAAAAGATACATGATAAAGAAACTCTTTTGATTCGTTCAAATATTGTTGTTTCGCGCGACATCCTCAATCTCTTTTAGTGAGGAAGACTGGGAATGGATCAGAATAAAAGATACAATCATCAAGATAATAAAACCGATCCCGAAGTAATTACACACGCATATATATGTATATTAATTATATTTTTCATTTTACAGAATTGTCTCAAATTATAATGAAATATATTTTTAGATATAAATTAATAAATTTATTCAATTTTAGTTTCTTCGCATTAGTAGGTACTGTTGCTTCTGTGCTCAATTTAAAAAAAATTTTAAATGTATAATTTTTATTCTTTCAATTTCAGATATAATGTAGAGACCATTCGCCCTACGTTCGCATTTCATCTTCACTAACAAAATACAAGAGTCAGAGAAGAAGAAATAGCACATTTCGGAGTTTATTGTGCCCCATTCAGTCCTGGAGATATATATCTGTAAATGATGACGTATACATTTATAAAACCAAATGGGAATTCTTCAGTTATGTTTATGTTTAGTCCTACTTTTTTGTTTAACATTATACCTCAACGCTCGATTAATTTTTTCTATCTGTTTATCCTTGCTTATATACAAATCGAATTAGTGTTTTATTCAATAATCGTTTATATACGCAACTAAACATAATCTTATGTTAATGATTGCTAAGTATTACCTGCAGTCTCATTTTAGTTTTTCCATGCAGTTGTCTGCTAATCCAAGTCTTTTAAAAAAATATATAAGATAAAATTGCAAAGAAAGACATTTTATGGTAAGTAATTTTGTTTCAAACGGAGCCATCTTTGCGATCTGGAAGTTACTTCCATTCTTTAAATAAAATATACAAATATACTTTTCGATTTTCAAAATTAGTTTTTTTGGAAATGAGATCTGTGATAAAATTAATACCAGTCATAAAATGTCTCTTTGCAATTTTATCTCATATTTTTTTCTTAAATTTAGCTTGATAAAAAATTGTATGGAAAAACTAAACTAAGATTATTTTATAATATTTATAACTTTTAATTATTTACAAACTTAAATTATTTTATTTAATGTTACATAAATAAATAATAAGTTTAATTACATGATTGTATATTTAATAAATGATTCAATTCGTAAATAGTGAATGAGCACTACGAATACCGTATCATAAATGTAATTGTATCATCATAAGTCATTGAAAGACGGTTGTTATATGGTCAGAGGCCTTATCAGATAAGAAAGTCAAAGTAAGAGTAGGGATGATAATATGCGGCAACGCACGATTGCTCTGTGTCCCCACTTTTATACGTCAGTCGATATACTGAGGTTCATCAAGATGGGTATCACAACATCGTGGTTGCGATTATTTATAATAATATTTGGATTGCTTGTATTGTCCTGTCAATGTCGCAAATTGGACAGTAAGTAAAATAGATTATACGTTTTTATTTCAGTGTGTGCGTTCTTTTTTGGAATATAAAATATAAGTACAAAATTCTACAAAATGTTTAATAACTATGCCTCCGGATAAATTACTCGATCAACGTACGATGCATCTTTCATTCGTTGTTAATAATTAATTTAATCTTTTGCATAAACTAACACTTAAAATTTTACGATATCAGAAAGCGTGAGTAGTGTTTCAGGATACTTTGGGGCATATAAAATCACGCACGTCGCCAGAAATTCAAGCGAAAGCAGCTAAAGATGTCGCGGAAAGACTGCTGGGCAAAGAGATATCTAAAATGTTTATTATGATGCTGGATACCGATTTGGGACCTGTTGGCAAAGATACTTTCAAGGTGCAGTGTTCATTCTCGAATGCAACAGCCTCACATTTGTTCGTGAATACCCATTTGCAAAAAAAAATAATCCGGCATTGTCGAGTGACTTCTTTTTTGACAGATAACAAAAAATCCTTTAGGCGAGATCGAAATTCGTGGTACGTCCGGGGTGGCGATCACATGGGGTTTGTATTATTACTTGAAAAACTATTGCAATGTTCATATATCATGGGACGGTACGCAAATTGCGCTACCAAACACCCTACCGGAAGTTTGCGTTAAAATTACATCGAACGATAGGTGAGCGATATTTGATTTACCTATATATATGTATATATATATACATATATATATATATAGTGATAATCTGGTATATTGCTTATAACACGGCATTTATAACACAGAATTTACGTTATTCCGTAACTTTACAGATTCAGATATTATCAGAACGTGTGCACTGTGGGTTATAGTTCAGCCTGGTGGCAGTGGCAACAATGGGAAAAAAACATCGATTGGATGGCCCTTAATGGGATTAATCTTGCCCTCGCTTTTACTGCGCAAGAAGCGATCTGGCAAAGACTCTATCAAGAATTGAATTTGACGAAAGAGGAGATCGACGAGCACTTGGGTGGACCTGCTTTCTTACCCTGGTCTGGTCAAGTGTTTATATTCCCCAAATTTCTTCACGTAGAATACAATAATTAAATAAGATACTTATTGTGATAACGTAGGGCAAGGATGGGCAACATTCGTGGTTTTGGTGGACCATTATCATCAAATTGGCATAATCACACTATACGTCTGCAGCACCAGATTCTTCAGAGAATGAGGGATCTTGGAATCGTTCCAGTATTACCAGCATTCGCAGGTCATGTACCGCGAGCTTTTGCTAGACTTTTCCCAAATGCTAATATGACGAAGATCGATCCGTGGAATAAATTTGAAGACAAATATTGCTGGTACGATCAATATTTTATGCAATTCTTTCTTTCCTAAATAATTCCTCGTACCGTAAAATATTTATAACTATAGCTAAAATGTTGAAAATAGAATATTATTCTTTACGCTTACTATCTATCGGATGAAAATATATCTCGAATAAAACTTGTGTTTAATTATAATAAAATTAAATCAAATAATGAACTTTCGATTTATCTAATATAATTATTATTTTCAGCCCTTATTTGCTAGAACCAACAGATCCGCTATTTCGCATGATTGGAGAAAGATTCCTTCGAATGGTAAGTTAAAATAATTTCGTGGGATAGAGATGATTGATGAGAAGTAAAGACATGAAATTTCATTGCTACAGTATATTGACGAGTTTGGTACCGATCATATTTATAATTGTGACACTTTCAACGAAAACGAACCCAGCAACAATGAACTGATCTACTTGAGAAATGTCGGCTTTTCGGTTTTCTCGGCCATGAACGCGGTTGATTCGAAAGCGATATGGTAAGTAGGTAAATTGAAGAACAGATAGTTCGCTCTTTCTCGACAGAAATATTAGTTAAATATCATATATATATATATATGTACATTGTACAATATATATATATATATATAATAATCATGTTTCTACATCAGATACATTATGTGCGACTTTTCTAGGTTAATGCAAGCTTGGCTGTTCGTGCATGACAATACGTTTTGGACGAAGTCCAGAGTGAGAGCCTTCCTGACCTCGGTACCCACGGTAAGCTCGGAATATTAATAAATATCGATCGTACCTCATTGGCAAATAAAAAGCTGTAACGCATAAATGAATAATTCTTGCAAAATGCAGTAAATTATCTTTCATGTAAATTTACTATTCATATAATAATAATAGATATAATAAATTCAATGTATTTTGCTAGTTACATAGCTTATAGTACGACAAATTTAATAAGTAGGATAGAGAAAAACAAGATAATGATAGAGACAAAATAGAGAGAATTATTTCAATAAATATTTATCTGTTTTCTTTCTCATCGATTAAAAAAAATATAATTTTTGTGTTATTTAAGTTATTTTACAACTATCATAAATGTGGTTTTAAATTGTTGTACTAAAATCAATCGCAGGGACGAATGTTGGTATTAGATCTACAATCGGAACAGTTCCCACAATACGGTCGATTGAAATCGTATTACGGTCAGCCATTTATTTGGTGCATGCTGCACAACTTTGGCGGTACCTTGGGAATGTTTGGTTCCGCGCAGATCGTTAATCAGGTATGTATATTAGAAATCTATGTTTTCTCAAAAATAAAAAATATACCTATTCGCGTCTAACTTTTACATTTTTTTAATTTTTAATATTATTTTTTATAAAACGCATTAACAAACTCGCGGTAATCTGCGAATAAATTGTCAACGATCGAAGAGATTCTCTTTGTTATACTTTTGTACACACAATTTTGCTTCGACAGACGATTATACATGTTCCAGGAATCTAGGCTAAACATTTACGCTAATAGATCCCAAATCACGCATTTCAAGGCAATTGATCTATGCAGAGATTTCATAGATTTATCTCTAATATTCACATTTATTATGTCTCGAATTAAATAAAAGATTATTTGTGATTTACCGATGCGCAACAGTGGAGTTGTAATTGCGTTGATCTCTCTCTGTAACATACAAATATAAAATTCAAATTAAATTTGCATCCAAAATAACTAATATCTTAAAAATAATTGTTTGCGCGAATTGAGTTTTTTATTTACTTTTCAAGTAAACATTTCATAAAGTAATCACATACCTAGCTAATTCCCGAAAAAAAGTTCAAGTTCAGTTTCTCAAGTATAAATTTTAAAAATTTAAAAACAAAAATTTTTATTGTAATACATTATCCCAATAAACAACAGGAGATAATAGGAATTAGGGATTCTTTTTCTGTAAGTAACAAATAACGTATAGAAGTGAGATACGCGCACCTCATGCTTGCTCTGCCGTCGCCCGACCCCCCTAAACCTCCTCCTCCTCCTCTCAGGTTCCCAAGAAGTCACCACACATTCGCGAAAACCCGGTTAATTAGCACTCGCGTTAATTAATTATCGGAATAAGATATACTGATAGAGATCGCACGTCACTTGACACGGCACTCCCGGTATTAATAACACACGATGTACTTATCATATCGCGACGGAAGTAAATAATGTGAAAAAAGTAAACGAAATAACGATATATAGAGCGATTCGTCGTGATTTGCTCGACACCCGGCGTATTTATCGAGCGTCATACCGATTAACCGATGTGTGACGCGACGCGGTGACACAACGTTCTGAAAACTGACGAGATCGAGCGAGATTCGAGTCACTCGAGTAGCGGTGGTGAGCTGTTAACGAATAACCGATGTACGAAACTTATGTCGCGCAATCGACAAAATTGAAATACGACGTCAATTACGACTGTAATTATCGATCACACGCGTTGCGACGCCACTTGATTCGAACTCGTTTTGCACCACGTAACGTTCCGTAATTGCATGATAATGTCCGACGAACACGAAAGTAGCGGCAACTTCATCCGTAACGCGCGACACAACGTCAATCAGGTTAACGACTGGTCAAGATGCGTTCGAAAGTACACGGTCACGATTTGGCGTCGCACGTACGCATTTAGAATACGCGAATCTCAAACAAATCGCAAACTACACGCATTATTAACCAAAGAAGAGAAAGAGAGAGAGAGAGAGAGAGAGAGAGAGAGAGATTATATATTTTTTATTACTTAAATCGCTCCATAGGCATAGGCCGGTTTGGATGTTATTCAAAACCGGTAATAATCATATTTAGATCAAGCAAAGTTTATTTAAATCGATGAAAAGATTTCAAACGCGACACGAGAATTGCTCCATCTCCTACCGCTTTCATCTCGGGCGAGTAATATTGCGCGGAATATCTGCCTCAAATAAAAAGCCTCGGTACCTCGATATGCTTTTGCGAATCGTCGACATACATATATATGTAGCTCCCCTTTCCTGAATGTAGCAACGCGTTACGTGCAGCAAGAATTAAGTGGCACGGTGGTCAATCAAAAGTTATCGCTTTTCCGTAAGAGCGAACAATTGATTGACCATCGCGTCTTTTCTTTTCATCGCATAACGTATATTTATGGACAGAAGCTACTAATTAATCCGACTATGGTTAATCATTCGTTTGAAATAATTGCGTTCTTCCTTAATTGGTACTCATCGCGATCGCGTATCGAAGAAAAATAACGTACGCTACGACACACGGAACGCGTCGCGCCGACTCGAGTTTGAATGATAACAAAACGGATACGCGTTTACGGTAGGCCGTACGATACGACAAGGCCAAGGCCAACGCCGATGTAAATAGCACCGAGCGGCGATCAGTGTCGTGCGTCGCGCGCCATGTATACACACTTTAGGAATGTCAGACGAAGGCGAGGCTTCTCGATAACACGACTAGTGAGAATAAAATGGGGGTAGATCGTAGGCTGCGTACTGCGTAGGCTGGTAGGCACAGCGCACGGCTGGCGCCGTGTGCTCAGTCAGCCTACCCCCACTCTATCCCCACCACTCGTTGTCGCGACCCGCGACGACCCTATTCACTGCCCAGGTAGCATTCGGATGACCATTTGTCTAAAAGACATCATTAAGATGTCTTTAAGATGCCAGAAATCTTAAAGATGTCTTTATGATGTCTTTTAGACATTAATTGCTACCTGGGTGCCTGTATACGCGCGTCAATTTCAACGCGTTAAGCCGGATCCAGACGATGCGTTCACTCGCCAAACATTCGTCAAATATAAATGCGTCAAATATTTGTAAATTATTATTAATTAAATTATTATTAATTATTACATTATATTAATTATAATATTATTATTAATTAGTTAATTAATTTAAAAAATAATTTACAAATATTTGACGAATGTTTGGCGAGTGAACGCATCGTGTGGAGCCGCCGGCATTATAAAACCGACGAACTTACGAACGAATATTCTGTGTTCCTTGCTTGCGATATTAATTAAATGAACGGTCTTTCGCATATTACGCGTTCCGTTTTTCAAATGCGTTAGTATTCGTTAAATATAACGACTGATTCTTAATTAACGTTCTTATTCAAAAACTGATTAAATAATTATTCGCGCGTAATAGTTTAAATGTTGATAATAATCAACTCATTAATATGAATTAATTGCTATGCTGTGCGTGGTATTAATGTGTAAGAAATTAAAAAACAAAAATTGTAAAACCGAATTAAAGAATATTTTTAATCGACGTAACTGGCATATCAAGATATTCTTCATATTAAATAAAAAATAAATCTTTCTCTTATGCCAAACATCGCAACAAACGTGATTAAACAAACGCATTTTCAATTTTTAACCCTTCACAATTAAATACATTGTTAAAAATATCTTATATTTTAATTTAATGTTTAAGAATTAAGAATCAGGAATTAATTCAAGAATCTTTTAATAACAATGAGAATTCTGAAGCATTAAAGAATGTCCTATCACATAGCCATTAGGATAATGAATTGGACATAAATTGCAGAATAATCAGTTAACTCTTTTTTTCAGCGCACGTTCGAGGGTAGAAACATGAATGGCAGTACTATGGTGGGAACCGGTCTGACACCCGAGGGTATCAATCAGAACTATGTAATTTACGAACTGATAAACGAAATGGCGTATCGTCATGAGCCCGTCGACCTCGACGATTGGTGAGAACGCGCATCTCATCATGTAATTCAGATGCACTAGATGCAAAGACCGGTTTTCGTTAAAGAAGTGTCGTCTTACCGCGTCTCGATAATCTATCGACAAAGTGGGCTTCTAATTCGCTATTTAAGCGAGGTTACGCAAAAAGCTGCTTAAGCTTGTTTGATCGATTAAAAATTGATGCGATAAGAAAATCATTGATCGGCAGGTTCGAAGGTTACGCTATTCGAAGATACGGCGCATGGAACGAATATGCGGTGGCTGCTTGGCGACACCTCGGCAGAACAGTTTATAATTTTATCGGCACGCAAAGAATCAGAGGACATTACGTTATTACCAGACGGCCGAGTTTAAATATTTCATCATGGGTAGACACATATATGTTAATAATCACAACTGATTTACGATCGATATAGGATTATATAATTGCATTTCCAATAACGCGACAGGACATAAATGTAAAAGCTCGTTTTTATTTTAACGAGGGAGGTATAATTAAATGAAAAATGGAAACTGGTGAAAATTAGAGAACGTTGAGAGAAAAATTATTTGAATTAATTAATTTAAATTTTAGCATTAATTTGAATTATTTAAATTGCGTATCAATATTAAATTAAAAATTATAACATAAAATGATTTTCTTTAATGCAGATCTGGTATGATCGGAAAAATTTCTATTCTATGTGGAACGTGTTTCTAAAAGCGAGATATGGTAGAGGAAATAATACCCTCTATAGGCATGATGTGGTTGATATAACCAGACAAGCTCTCCAACTAATGGCCGACGATATCTACACGACTACATTAGACTGCTATAATACAAAAAATATCACTGCTTTTCGGTGAGTGTATTGATACTATGTCAATATATTTCATAATTATATAACGTAGTATTCTTAAAACTTTATTAAACATAGTTTTGTCTATACTATCTAATATTAAATATTGCAACTTTTAAAAAAAGAGATTAAAAATAGAGAGAAAATCATTAAAATAAGTATTATCATAAAATAAAAGTATAATAAATATTTTTCAACGTGTTAATTAACAGCTAAGTGTTTCATGTAGTCAGTGCATATAATCATTGTTACATGATAGGAGTTCGCAATATATACTATATATTTATATAAAAACTGTTTAACAATTTTATACTAACAATTCCATAGATCGTCTGCGAACGCTCTGTT
This sequence comes from Leptothorax acervorum, assembly GCA_035220615.1. Lineage (NCBI taxonomy): Eukaryota > Metazoa > Arthropoda > Insecta > Hymenoptera > Formicidae > Leptothorax > Leptothorax acervorum. Next base: position 109,201 of record JASTWQ010000352.1, on the reverse strand, counting down.
GGAATTGTTCGACGATCTCGAATCTATTCTAGCGTCAGGAAGTAATTTCTTGCTGGGCACCTGGCTAGCCCAGGCAAAAGATATGGCCGTCGACGAAGAGGAGAGACGATCTTACGAATATAATGCAAGAAATCAGATTACCTTGTGGGGCCCAAATGGCGAGATCAGAGACTACGCCAACAAGCAATGGTCGGGGGTGATGGTGGACTACTTTAAGCCCAGATGGGAGCTTTTCCTAAAAGCACTCGAGAAATCACTGGTCCAAAGAACCAAACTCAACGTCACCGAGATTAATGACAGAATATTTCACGAAATCGAACAGCCTTTTACTTTCTCCACGAAGCTTTATCCGGTAGAGGTAAAAGGTATTTATTACTTTTGATTTTCTGCGAATGTTATATCAATCATTTTTATTTGACCAGTGATCTTCGTTTCTTACTCTATCTTTCTCAGATTGTTCTAAGCGCGTCTAATATGCTTGAACTGTTTCGCATCAATTTTTTATGGATAACAATTCAGAGTTGTATATCATGTTCCGTTTGTTTTATAAGATTATTGACAATCTTTACTTATAGCAAAATATCTAAGAAAATAGTATAAAATATTAATTTATACCGATGTTTAGAAAAAATTAAAGTAGCAAATAAATTTAAAATTTATTATTTATTAACTTTTCAAAAAGTCTAATCAATTTTACTCGCTCTTTTTGCAGGTGATACTATTGACATAGCAGTGAAAATAATTTCCAAATGGTTCAAAGAAGAATCAGCATCATCACATCATCATCACCATCATTAAAATCATCAAATATAAATACTAAAAAGAGATTTTTTTTATTTAGATAAGATAAGCATTATATTTAAAAAAAAAATCTAACGATATATAATAAATATGTTTAATAAATATATGTATCTATATTCTAATATTAAGAAAATTATTTTCAGTAAGGCATCAAGAGACACGGTAGTGTCTCGCGCCAAGTACGCGCGGAGCGAGACCCCGTGGCTCTATATATACGCGACGCGACGATTTGTGAGTACCCGAGATTTTGAGATCTCGATAACCAGCGAACGGATGAAGTTCTAACTAGGCTTAATGGATAGCTTGGACCAAATTTATATAATAAAAGTATTTTTATTTTTCCCCTACGTGCCCTACGAGCGGAGATATTACGATGCTTGCGACGCAAAATTCCAAATCTGAAAATTTTTACATTAAGATACGTCCACGTTCTACGGTTACTATTCTCGCCACGGCGCTGTTGCGTGTCACTTTCACATTCTTGACGTTATGCGGCGCTAATTTTTCACAATAGTAATACATGTGTCGATGTGCTAATGCGGTTATATCTCACATCTTGTGTCTTTGTCCCTTCTTCCCTTTCCTTGCCAGAAGAAAAGCGAAAAAATTCTACTTGACCTGAAATTTCTTCAGAAAAATTCGACCTAACGCCAGGCAGATTCATTTTTTAAATATACTACATGCTTTATAACTCTGTTATTTTTGCGAAGTTTTCAATCTTGAAAGACATATTCTTTAGACATTAGGGCCGAGTTTCACAAAGGTATTTGAAATATACAGAAAGAATGTAAGCACATTAGAAATAGTGTCCTCAACAGATAAAAAATGTTCTTGGGAAAAACGTAAAAAAAACTTGTTCTTGAGCAGTTTGAGGCTTTTCCAACAAAACCTTTTTGCTATGTAAAGTAGAATAGGCTACCAGCGCTAAAAGCTGTAATTGGAAATAATTATAAATACGCATTTCCTAAGCTTTCACATTTACGTTTATTGACTAAAAACATTTAGAAAATTCAGTATCTTTCTATAATCCATAAAAATATAATAAAGACCTTTTCATTTCATAAAAAAAATAAATTTTTTCTATTGTAATGTTCGTATCTTTGTTTCTAAAAATTACAAGAACGTTGCAACTGTTTTAAAAAAATTAGAGCGTATAACGTAACGGTAACAGACGTCTCAGATCCTTGTTGAGCGCACTGGCAGGATCGTCGAGATCACGCAGCGCCTGCGACGTCCTCATCTTCGCATCGTCTCTGGTGAGCTCGTTCCGCTCTACCACCTTCTCTAGCAACTGCTTCAGCTGCGGTCCGACGCCACCCTCGGCGGATGACTGCAAAATCCTCAAGACATCGTCCGTATAGCCAGCATACCGCGCGAATCCTTGCTTCCGCGCGTCTTTGCTGAGGGAGTCATAAAGGTTCGCCAGTTGTGTAAGAGCCGACCTAGGCGGCACTTTGGAACGCCTTAAGTAGTGGTTCAAACTTGGACGCGGCACTTGGGCCACTCTCTCGCCAAGTAAACAGAATCTGTACCGACAAAGGCGAAGAAAAGCCTTATTAAATGCGTTTTTTATTAGTGCTTTCTGAGACCAAGTCAGTATTCGTGTACTCTCGTGTTTTCTCTTTCTTTTTAAACCACGGCAATTAGATTAAAACGTTCTTCTTATATTTAATTATATAACATATTTTACTTATTATTATTTCTAAAAATAAAAATTAGATATCTACTTCTAGGTATATAAATGCAATGTTTTTAAAAATATTTTTTAAAATAGTTAGTACCAAATAGTTTTTTACATAGTTTCTGCAAGATTCTATCATTGAGTCTTCTTCCTAGCGAACACGAATCTTCCCAATATATCATGTAATGATATATTATAATTTTATAATGAAAACGTTATTACCTCGTCTCTTCTTCTTCGTCCTCAATTTGCTCCGACTTTTCAATCGATGTTTCCACGCTCTTCGACTCGTCGCTATCATCAGATTCCTCGCTAAATAAGGATGTTGTTGTCTTCACGATTCCGTGAATTTTATCCACGACGCTGTCGACGGACGGTTCCGTCTTTTTTTGATCATCCGACACTTGCGTGACAGAAGGGACAGAAGCCTGTGTCGATTGTTGTTGCGTTACATCGTCGTGTTGCGGAGTTTGTGTTTTCGATACTTCGCCGGAGGAGCGTTCAGTATTTGGAGATTTTTCTCCGCTCTCCTCCGAGATTTCTTGATTCGATTCTTGGGTCTCCTGTGCGGTCTCCGGTAATTCGTGATTCGTTTCCGGAGTAGCCGGTAATTCGTAATTTGATTCAGTCGTCTCTTCGTTTACTTCAGGCGTTTCTTTATGGTAATTATCGGATACAACGCTCGTAGTAGAAGTTGCGAAGCGTTGAGAGATTTCTGTCGAATCGTCGTAAGTCTTGGATGATCCTTGACTCGATACCTTATTCGCCTGAGTCGAAGTTGATACCATGGGAATTTCTATATTCTCATGTACTTTCGCGGTCGTAGCAGTTGAAATTATGGAAATTCCCTGAGGTATCGTCGATTGCGGTTGCTGATCTTCCATCGACTGGGTCGCCGATGTCGACGAGGCAGTTGCTAACTCTAACAGCAATATTTCTTCCGCTTGGAGCAGCTTCAATTGCTCGACCGCGTGAAAAATTACCTGATTCAGAATTGGATCGTATAAATGGACGACTGGCTTTACCGATATTACATACTTTTCAAAAACTTGATGTATATAACATTTTACTGAAGTAAATAGAGATATAATAATAAAAATAAGAGTATACAAAATCCATATAATACTTTTATATCATTTAATAAATTGTATTTTGTTAATATTAGAGATTGAAATTTATTAGAATTACACAAGAATTTTTTATTCAAGTTTTTAACGTTTATACTATCAATAAAAAAACTATAAAACTAATAAAAATATCTATCGCTACTAACAATCAAATATGTATGATAACATGTTAACGAAGAAATAGGAACACATTTTAATATTTCCGGATTGTTGCGCGCGAGATAAGAATTAAGCATCGCAATTATGCGCAAAAGAACTTGTTCTCTTATCAAGTTTAGTAATAAAGTAAAATGACTCACCTGCATGGCAGCGGGGAGATACGAATTCGAATATATTGGTGTTGAAAAGGCTGGCGGTTTCCTAACGATTCCGGCGATAGCCTGAAGCAATGAGGAATTTTAATTAACATTTCCGTTAAAGCACGCGAATACACGTAGTTCTCCAAGCCGTTAGACGCGATTATGGCTATATATAAACGCGTATTTAAATGAAAATATTTCATATTAAACGTAAATTAGGTGAGATTTATTATTACTATAACGTTAAATGCATGTTAATATTAATATTTACAGCGCAAAATTGTATAAAATTAATATTACAAGTTGGATCAAGAATGAAGATTTTCATTTTTCATGTAACGTCTTGATTTTTGCTCAAACTATCTAATGAATTTTGGTTTTAATAACGCTTTCATATTTTCGATTTATTAAGATAGAATTTGATATGCAGCAATGTGGCGCTAAATAACGCAATATCTCACTCATGCAATATTAAATGTTAAAAACACACAATAATAATAAATATCACTTACCTGCCGGAGAATCATTATCACCATCAAACTACATAATATCTTCATGGCGAGATATTTCTTTTATCAGTCCAAAATAATTTCCACGTCTTCAAATATGCACCTTCTAAAAGTTCGCGAATTTGTTATACTCTCTAACATAAGCTTATCACAATTCAGTAATAAGAATCACTAAAAAAAAGTTTAAAAGTCTAAAACTGTCAAAATTGATGTATCACACTGGCCTTGAAAAATCTCAAAAATCGAGATAAGAAATAATATTCGTGGATAATTCTGAGGCCACTCAAAAAAAAAGATCAAACAATTCAGATTTAAAATTTTTTTATATCGTCTTGTGAGAAAATATATTTCCGAAGGTTTCAGACGATCGCCTAGACATCCACGATTTTCACGGACTGTGTCGAGGCTCGCGGGCGGCCGTTGAGACAAGACTGGTCTCGAAAAGACTCATAACGGTCCCAGGTCGTCCTCGGTGTCGCACACCTCCACACTCTTACGCGATCGCGTATGTAAACGAGCGGGTCCCAATACAGGATTGTTAATTGCGTGACGAGCCGGCTAGGCGCACATGCGGCCGCGAGCCGGTGTTTATTGGTGCCGATGGGCAAATCACAGCATGATGCCTAAACTAAGCCATCATCCGTATGCCATCCACGTTCGAGACGCGGAGCTGACGTACTTTCCGCTATGCACTCGTCCTCGATCTCTCTCTAATTGAAATATACGGTTTATACCAGGAAATGTGCATAAGCAGATTTTCATACACGCGGATTGTTGGAATAATTTATCTAAAGCAACATTGCCTTGATCAAAATCGTAAATATCAACAATTTTTCAAGATACAATTAATTAAACATTTAAAACATTTTACAAGATATGATTGGAAAATAAGAATATTAGAAATAATAAAAGTTTAAATAGCAAATTTAATATTTATTAATTGATATCTAATTATTTAATTGTCTGAGATAATTGCAAATAAACTTGTTAACCATTTTTGAAAATAATTACAATTTGTGCAAAACCAATGTTTAGAGAAATAGCAAAAACAAAAAAGCTAAAGATAATAAATACACACAAATTTTTTTGAGCAAGTACTTGTATGTAGTGAAAATATGTATTCGCACTCTTTCTGTGCATGTATAGGTATTACTATCGCTGATCTATAATCCAGTTATTCCCATAGCTGTATTCGCTTCTTCCATTTTCCGTTTTAATTAACTTCGAGGTTTAATAACTCAATCACTTCACCCTTCCCAGCGACAGCTTCGCGCTTTTTTATTGCATTCTGTCGTTCTAATTTTTCCTTTATGGCACAAAATAAATTTTTTTGCTAACGATAAGTGAGCGACTTCGATAAGAACATGATTTAAACACAGTAAGATCGATGCAAAAACTGCAAGACTTTCAGATAACAATATCATATCAAACTTTTTATAACCATTTATAGTAGCCCTCTTTTTTGTGCCTCCTTTATCATTATTCTATAAACTTGAAACTTTCTTTTTTAAATCTTTGAGAACTTCTGCGCGTTTTCTCAAACAGTCATTTCTGCACATTTTGGATACATATATCATTTCTACTTTAAATCAGCCACGAATCGATGGAGTTTCGACCTTCACAACGATTTCGCGAGAACGGTCCAATAAGAGTAAAATTTCTCGGTCGAAAACAACTCTTTCAAGGAGAGTCGGTCACGGCACTTCGTCCCAGAACAATCGTGAAAAATGACCCGACCGGTTTTTCGAGCGACTCACGTATTATTCTGTTCACGACTTCGAAAATGTCGTTGTCTTATAGAAGACTGCACATTATCACGGAATTCGCTTTTATTCGGTTTCGTAAAGAAACAGATTCTCATATCTCTAGTTCCGCGAATTAAAATTATTCTAACATGATGATGACAACAGGCAGCTAAAATAAAATATTCTTTTTGGGTTATAAATATATATATCAACAAAATAGGTAACAGTAAAGCGAAGAAACAATTAGAATTGGCGAATATATTTAATATAATAACGTGTATTTGTTATCTATTGCGTGGTTACTAAATTGTTAAGCAGAAATAATTTTGCTCATGCAGTTTATATAAAAAAAATTCGAAGAGCTTTCCTCAGTTTTTGCTATTCATTATTGTACCGAATTTCTTGTTCCTATCGTTAAAATATATATACATTTGTGCATGTCATAAGATAAGGCACGACTATTATCCAAATCACCAGTTCGCGTCGCTGTTGTTGCATCTCCAATCAGTTCAGCATGTCATTTTAGTGCAAGGTTGATACGAACGTTTATTGCAAAGTTAACAAAAACAACGTTCAATATTCATGTATTCTATTTGGAAAACAAAGTAAGAAAATTATTTGACTTTTCTCAGAACGTGTGCAATAGATGATATTTTTCTTCACGCATTATTAAGAGAGAGAAAAACTGTTGAGCTAACGACATTAAAGAAAGTATTGAAACAATTTCAAATAATATCGTTTAATATATAGATATTAAACTTGAATATCTTATATATATATTATATAAAATATTCAAGAAATGAGATACCGCGTACACCAAATGTTTATTGTCATCGAAACTGGGACTGCGTACCACACGGTAACGGGAGCATTTCTTTTCGCGATTTGTTACTCAACGAAATACATTTCATGATTGCGACTTGATGTCTGCCGCTATAACATGCACATGTGGGCGCCCTTATGCGATTACATTCTGCTTATTACGCGTGAGACAGCATATATAAACGGCGTTAAGCATATATACGATGTGTTGCTCGTGAATTCTAACCGGAATACTCCATATCGCGAGAATAAGTTACGTAGAACACTGTCAGAGCTTCCTTACTACAATATTCTATCTAATGATGGCAAAAGCGACAAGATTTATGTGCCTGTTACTTGCGGCGGTAAGACATTAACCAGTAAATCTCAATAATTTGCCTTTAAACTTGGCAGCATATCATATGGACCTCTATTAAATTTTTTTTGTCAACATTAATAATTTGTTTGTTAATTAAGATAAAGCTCTAAATTTATGACGTAACGTAAATTAAATTTATCTATCTTTTCACATTTATGATCACTCCTTATTTTATGAATAAATATAAAAGTTTGTACTGTTTAAAATATTTGTGTCAGTTAAAGAGCGCTTTCTTTAAATTTTTATTTTCTCTAATATAAATTTAGATTCACCTCTATTTTATCATATTTAAAGCTGCTATTTGAGTTTAACGGGCACGTGCTTGAAATTAATGACATTGTCGAATACATGCAGGCACTATATGTATAAGTATAAATTAGCTAACTCTTCGATAATGTATTATCGCGCAATAATGGAAGTAAATGAAAATTTCTAAAGGCTGCAATAGCACAGGCGAAACCGCTGAATCCATCAATCGATGAATCCATCAATGAGATCGATCATGATAACGCGAATCTACAAAAATATCCATTCGGGTCGAAGAAACAGCAACGGAATTCTGCTTTGCCGACTAACGAGGCATCAATAAAGGCGACCACGCAAATTGATGCTACAAACTCGGCAGCTGGTACTATGATCGACACAACCGTACAGTCCGTAAGCATCTCTTTGTAAATTGATTTTGATCGCAACCTTTCCGTGAGACAGTGATGTCCCATGATTCCATTTCACTAATTAATTATAATTTTAATTCGTATTGTTGGCTCCCACTTTATTTCAGTAATTGGATAGCTCTATTCACTAATTTCCTTCGCAGAAATTACTCGTTACCAATTTGACTCATTAATTAATTAAATATAAAATCAATCTGCCGCATTCAATTATCAATTTGCGTATTTGATAATTAAGATTATGTACGTAATTATAGCATTATAGTATGTCTAGTTAAAATACGATAAATTAATGATAACAAAGCTTATATCGTTTTTCTTTCTTACTAAAAAACTTTCCTCTCTCACTCTCATATATGTATGTAATATACAGGGTGTTTTAGGTTTAATGTCCTAACTTAAAATATGAACTTTTAGAACCTCAAAGCAAGAAGAAATTTTCCTCTGGAGGTATGCCCGTAAACGCTTTGTTTGAGAGATATTGACATCTAACAATTTTCATTATAAATTTTTATGAAATTATCAGATTATAATAAATAATTTAATAGTATGCTTTAACTGCTTTATTACTAGAAAATATTGAAAATTTTACATAATTATAAATTTTGTTCAAAGTGACGGCCTTAAACATTGAGACAGGCTTGGCAACTGCCTTTGTTCAAGGCCGTCACTTTGAACAAAATTTATAATTATGTAAAATTTTCATATTTTCTAGTAATAAAGCAGTTGAAGCGCAATATTAAATTATTTATTATAACAATTTCATAATAATAAAAATTTTTAGATGTCAATATCTCTTAAACAAAGCGTTTACGGGCATACCTCCACAGGAAAATTTTTTCTTCTTTTGAGGTCCTATGTTCATATTTTAAGTTAGGACACTTAAATCTAAAACACCCTGTATATATTATATTTTCTATGTAAATACTTGCTATATTGCAACTATTGTAAGTATTCGTATTCTTGAACTCTAATATTAGCCTCAAATAAAAAAGATTCTATATAACTTCAGTAGTATCCCTCCGTATCATGAAACCATGTCATAAAAATGCACTCGAAAAATACTGACGTGAAATCAATTTTTTCGGTAAGTTCAAGGAAAATTCCACGACAAAACCGGGTCCATTCTCTTGGTTCCTAACACCGCTGGTGCAAAAAGTACAGTTTTCGCCACAATCATTCCTGCAAGATCGCCTGTCAATATTGAGAGAGGCGCTAAACAATCTGGGCATCAACGTGCTACAAAACGTGACAGCGAAACAGCTAACTGCGCCCACCGGCCTGGTGCATTTCTTGAGTCCGACTGATTCCGGTTTCTATACGAATCGACTGGAACCGGCCGGTTTTCTGGGTGGTAACGGCTGGTTCGCCAACAAGGGCGGCATTCTAGGCGGACCGGGCGCCATAGTCTCCACCGGCAGCCTCCTCACGGATTATCCAACTCCTTACAGGAAAAAATAGGACGATCTATCGTTTATTCAGACGCGTGTAAATAATCGATAAGCGAAAACTGCGCTTTTGCATGTAATATAGTTCCGATTGAGCAAGTGTTCTGAAAATTTCAGATTTGTCAAGTAAATCACTGAATGTCGCAGATTCATCATCTTACACTTTAATCGAGACATTTTAAAGAGCAAAAAGCGGTATTCTTTCCGTAGCTTCTGTAAGGAATTATTAGTGACAAGCTCTGTTGAATTGAGCTTGAGAAATGCGAATAGATAATATTAAGTAAATTATTGTCAACTCAAACACGACATAACATACACTTTTTTACATATATATTATATAATATATTATTATTATTTTTTATGTATTTCCGTAATGCAATAAAGCAGATTTGAGATAAATTAAAACAAAAAAGTATCGTGGAGTCAAATTCAGTTTCTATTTCTTCGCATACTACAGCGATATTAGCGCATTTTTTAATGCAATTCTTTCAACAACGGCAACTAGATGACTCGCACTCCAAACTTTTAATAAGACGCGATTCTCGAATTACCGGAGACGGGAGAACGATGGAGAAAGAGAAAAAATATATTATTAGCCGCGCAGAAAATGCGCAGCAATGCACAGCAATGGAGAGCACAATGCGTTATTGGAAATGCATAAGATATCCGATATATCTCGCGAATTCACAGCGAACGGCTACGCGCTCGCGTACTTTACCGAGTTGGACGACGCGAGAAGCGGAAGGAATTTCATTTTCTGCCAAATTGAGATTCGATCTCTCAAGCCCGGCCGTTGGTCCATGACGATCGGTGTACTCTTCGTCTACGATCTACTACTCCCGATGCGATTCCACTACCTGTAATCCGACCGTGCTGAAATATCGCCTGTTACACGAGCGATCGCATGCCGACATCTCCAGAGGCGAGGTTTATTAAAACCGATGATTTAACCGATGCGATGATATTAAAACTGATTTGTGCGGTTGGTATCGCCGAGAAAAACGATGCGAGTCACGTATGTTTGAGATGTTTGATAATTGGTAATGTGATCGATACGTGATCAATTTTCCTTGATGCAAAAACTAAACTGATTTTCAAAAGTAATAATAATGTAACTTTTACTCGTGTTCTCTTTAATATTTTATTATGTCCATGCATTGTGCACGCGTGTATCGGATTTTCTATATATGTTTTATTATTGTTTTAAATTTATCGTCTTCTAATTTTGCCAAATTCAGAATTGATAACAGTTTAAAACAGTTACGTGACGGGCGTACATAAAAGTCAAGAATAAATCGCGGGAGAATTTCTCAATCGAATTGAAATTCGATCTGTTTAATCCGGTCAATAGCCATGTATATTCGTCGTTCCCGGCTAAGATTAAATCTGTTTACTGTCTAGTTCAATACGAAGGAGGAGTAGCACTCGATAAATTGGCAATAATACGCTGCGCCCGTACAAGCTTGTGTGGCTACACCTTTATAAGCAGCCGTGATCGATGAGAGGTGGCGACGCAGTTTGCAGCGCCGTGTGTCGCTTATAGATTAATTCTGCCTGTCAACAGTTTGCCGTGTCACGCTTTTATTGACTCGTTAATATATGATTACAAATTATGTAAGCTTCTCCGTGTTCAAATATTCAAAAATATTTCGAGCGATACGGCTGACATTGAATTGATTAAGCTGTTGTAATTGAAAATTAATTATTCTGAAAAGAGCGTCCATCACGGTATTAATAATATCTGCATTAATCGTCTTCTGTCCTGGCTATTTTACGTTGTTTACCTCTACGGTGCGTTCAGGAATTTATTATGCTGTTATATAATTAAGTCGTAACTGGGGCAATGTGGATATACTTAGGAAGTAATCCACGATGCATGCAAATTAAAGGATTTTTATAAGATCTGTCGCTAAGGGGCAAAATGATTATATTGGTATGTAGATTATTCTTGATATAGTTCTCGATATAAGATCAGTCATTCATTTAAAATAATTTTTTTATCGCCTGCAGTCATTTGCATTTCGTTATTAATAAACGCTCTACCGGAAGCCCCCGATTATCGTCAATGACAGCACGTAACCTTTGAAGAATTAAAAGTAATATATCAACATGCATGTCTTTAATTCACAGTCTACAACAATTTACTAAAAATATCAGTATAACAAGCAACTTAAAAAAAATTAATAATTCCTAGAACAAGAGCATAATTTCTAATTCAGAAGTCAACGAGAGATTAGATTTATTAATTGGCTGTTTCCGTTGGAAACTTTTGTTTTCCAACAACTACGTGTATATTGTCGGTAGATCAAAGTGTCATTATTAACTATAACCACAATAACTATTGCAATAATCGCTACTATTACAATTGCAAAATGAGAACGTGGACAGCTGTGCTGACCAACGTTGTGTGCGTGAATAAAACTTTCCCAAGCCGAGTTCGACTGGAACACTACGAATCGTTAGTGCAGCTCGCGGAACTTTTTAATTAGCGACAACAGAGAGAGAATGTTACGGCGGAAAATCCGCGTGGTACGATTGAGCGGGTACGCTACGACTGCCCCGTTAGAGTATCTCGAATTTTTAAACTGCCTGAAATAGTGATCGATAGATCGTATCCAAGAAAAAGAAATGACGTGGACTATAAACGGACTATGGCCGACTGTGTCCGGTAAATCACGTCAAAGTTCCGACGTTGAGGGAAAAGGCAAGACGACCATTGGGAGACTTTTTATCAGTATAACGATAATCGCCACGAAGGATTTATGCAAGGCATGTTAGGCAAGGTCTTTCGATCCGTGAGTGGGCGGATTAGGGACCGCGGCCTAACTCACGAAACCGACGATGATCGCCTAGAATTAGGTGGGTCAACGAACGCCCGCGAATCGATGTTCGTGACGTAAATACGCCGCTATTTTGCCCGTAACCTTGAACATAAACTTGAAAACCGGTTTGTATGCGAACGAGGGAAATTTTTCGAACGATATGTACGTAGTTGACGTGGTAAAGAAAATTTAGCCTGTATATCTTCGCTTCAGAACTTTGACATAATAGATTTCTATCAATCGCTGATCGCAATCCTGATGATGAGATATTTCAAACTTTCCTTGAGATAGTTTGGATGAGTAAAAAAACTACAATCAAGAAGGTAAATTATTAAAATGTAATTTAATTATCGTATATTGTATAATATAATTAACATTTTATTTAAAAAATCTGAGATAATTATTTTCTGATAAATAAATTAGAAAGAAGAGACTAGTTGATAGAAGAAATTTTGGAACTTTTATGATAAAGGTGAAACTTTTCAAATGCTGGCACATTGTGAGACTCTCAGCCTTGAACAAAGTTAGAGGCATAAGTCCTCTCGTATCTCTATAGGTAGTGAGAATTTGCCTGTAAGTACTTAGGGTGCTTAAATTAGACACAGTCATTAGTTACGTAAAAGAGTTTGGTTCAAATATAATTGAGAGGTTTAAAGCTTAAAACTTTACACTATAAAGACAATATTCAAAGGTGCATATATTTTCTTTCAGTTGATTTCTATGGTGATTGTTTCAAAGGAGCTACAATCATATAAAGCAAACGTGTAGACACAATAATTATTTCTGTGAAAATAAGCATAATTATATATGTTATATAAATATAAATGTATGAATATAATTCCGATCTTAATCAATCTCATATTATAATTTCAGGAGCATATTACCATGACCCTGGAATTACAACACGATCATGAATTTGAGGCAAAATCATTGCACCGTAAAATAATTGTACTTTAACAAAAAACTCTTTAATTATCCAGGTGACAGGATCGGCTGTCAATAACACGTTAATAATGTTAAGCCAACATTGCTCTTTTTAGACAATTATTTTTGTCATGGGGAACAGACCTTTAATTGATCTTTGGATGATACGGTCAACTATCAATTACATGGTCAACGACTAGGCTTGCGTTCGCCCTCAACGTTCACGCACCCCCGAGCATCTACGTCGGATCGCGAGTGGGTGTCACGAAAGGGGTTTGTCGGGAAGGGAGGGAGCCGGCAGATTCTGGTGGGGATGGAATAAAATCTCCGAGTGTACGGGGAGGCAGTCCAGTCAAACCAGTCAGTCGACCGAGCGACGCGGGTAGCGACGGTCGATCGTCGTCGATTTCCATTTCCATCTCGACTCCGCTCTCAAACTCTCGTAGAAAAAGCCCTGCGAGGGATAGCCGAGGAAGGCGGAGGGGGAGGGTTGGTGATCATGCGTACGTAGGGAGGAGTAAATCTCGCGTCGGGTACGATGCCGCGTAAATTCTCTCTCCAAACAACCCTACGACGACGACCAACGCGTATCTCGATATTCTCGATCGGCTCGCACCCCTATCGACGCGTCGCGCTTTCGATCGTGAGAAAAAAGGGAGAATCCGCCAGTCTCGTCGACTATTCTCAGCCTATCGGTGTCCTCGGCGAAGGACGCTTTTTCTTCGCTGGAAGGGATTTCCCGGCGCGATTAGTCAGGAGAGAAACGAAGAAGGAGAAAAGTTCCTGTGAGAGATTGCTACCCTCGTCTGATATAGCGAGTAAGTATTAAAGAACATGACAACCCGAATGAAAAGCTCCCACCCGCGCCCGCGTGTTGTTGCCACTCCTCTTGATCACGCTCTCGCGTGGACCGAGATGGGAGGACGGAGTACGGACGTCCACGTGTGCATAACGCGTAGATCGCAAGAGTCGCGTTTGTTTACGGATCTGTTGCACCGACAGCACTACACAGTTCTGTTCAAGTGACTCTGATTGACCAATTCCGGCTCTTCTCACATATCACACAACCCTAACGCTAATAGTTACATAAAGTTTACTTAAATTGTACGAGTGACGTCAACTTCGCGCTATTGTAAATGAAAATTGGGAAAACACGAATTTTCGGCTCCTCAGTTTTTAACCCTCGGTTGTCACACGGGGTCAAAGTGACCCCATTTTTTTCCACAACTTACATTTCTTTGGGATTTTTTTTAACACGATAACGCACTCAAAAAGTTAATTTTTTATATTTATAATAAAAATACATTCTACAATGTTTAAACTTAATTTTAGAATTTTTTGCGATCCATTTAAACTGTTAGTTTTTAAACAGCATGCTGCTTGACCCCAGTGTGACAAACGTGTTCGAAAAAAGAGGTATGACAACCGAGGGTTAATCGTACTTCAATAAATTTTCATATTCAGATGATATCGAATCGCACTAGAAACATCCGTTCTAATTTAGCTAAATTTTTCTCCCTCTTTCTCTCGTTGTTAGCCATTTTAATCTTTGTGCATCTATGTAAATGGAAATTTCAAATAAGAGTTTCCTGCAATATGTACTTGACATAAAGATCTTCCTTTCATATCTAACAATAAGAGGACATAACGCACGAATGAGATGACCCAGGATCAATATTTACGTGGAGTTTTGTCGTTTCTCCTTTTTCTCGTTTTATTTATTAAATGCAATATTATATGAATATTAAATATACATATTACATCTAACTATATTTTGAATGTATCTAGTACTACAACAGAAAGATTAGTACGAGGAATATTAATACAAGATTGTTATCGCCAACTGGCACGAATGTAAGTCAAAGTGGATCTATATTCTAAACATGTGGATCTCGCGTCAGCCTTATTGCTAACAATTCTTCCTGTGAAAATGCCTGCCAGTAACGCACATTCAGCAATGTGCATGTCACTTTTTCTAATGCTTTATTTTACTGCTTGAAACGATTTACAATCTCTCGCGGGCGATAAAAATCGCATTTTGTTTAAAGCTACTTGTTCCTTTTGTATAAGTCAAAATAATATTTAAATTTTTGTATATTGATAGAGAGAGAGAGAGATAGTACAAAGACGTTTGTAAACTTATGGTGAACATGAATGAGGACAGATGTATAGAACGGATTTCCTATTTCCTAGAATTATCTTATAAGCTACTGGTTCCACGAAGATTCTTTACTTTGAATTTTGCATGTAGTCCCCGTTTTACATATGACGAAGCACACTAATGATATCATAAAGATGAAGCTCGAGGGATGGAATAGAAAATTAGTTGAAAGTCCTCGTAGAACAAAATAATGATTCCGCGAAAAGTTTTTTACTCTCAATTATTAATTACAGAATACAGCACAGGAAAGCAATTTTTTAAATAATAGTTGTTAACATGCAATGACATATATGTACACACACCGCGCACGAATACAACAAATTTATTATTAAATGAAAAGAAGAAATAAATTAAATCGTTAAAAAATTTAATTTAAAAAATATTAAATTATTTATATTCCTTTACTACGTCAATTAAATTAATGTTATAAAATTTATTATTTTTTACAATTACTTATTTATATTGTAATTATTACTTATTTATATTGTGATGATTAATTGATTAAAACTTATATATGGCCTTCAACATATATAATGTCATTAGAAAATACACATATACCTACTATTTTTTCCCGGAGATTTTCATTGAAAGGAATTTCATTCCCTTGACTTGTACTTGCGTCACAACGTTAAATTATGCAGAATATTTCATTGCCCTTCTAATCATAAAATTCTTTTAATAGTATCTCTACATCCTACTTTAACCTTTCAATTGATTGATCAACACAAATGATGAAAACTAAATTAAAGATTTATAGTGACATATAGGTAGATTATTCTTTTCCCACAAATATCCTTGATTGACTATACAGTCAATTCTAATATCTAATAATAGATATTCTGGTCATTAAATTTCAAGATAAATTTCTGTTAAAACAAAATTTATCTAAAACTACTCGATAGATATTTACATATTCTCTTGAAATTTGGTTCACAAAGGTACTTAAATTACTGATATTAAACAAAAACGTAATTATTAACGCTAAGATATTGAAACAGCTACTATTTCGTTTAATACAGTTTTAATTACCAGCTGGTAAAATTATGCCCTATTACCCCTTTTCCATAAAGAACATTAAAATTGAAGTAGGGGAAACTGGGGACAGTTGATCCCCCCTTTTATTTTAAAGGGCTATTTTTGTCATTTTATGGTGTATCTCAAATCTAATACCATGAAATAGTTAGGAATTTAGTTGGCCTTACTCCATCATAAAGCCGTTTTTATTAATCAGTTAATACAGAAGTTATTAAACTAAAACTGAAAAGTGGGAAATTGTACCATGTGTCCCCTATTAAGGGTGACTTGTTCCGGCGTGTAGGGTGACATGATCTATAGGGGTTGACGTCTCCCAACCTTTGATTTTTTACAATAAAACATTTAATTTTTGCAAGTAATTATCAGTTTTTATTTTAATTAGTGGTCAAACCACATTCAGCAGCATCTTCTTATTAATTTTCATAATAAAGCTTTTTATTAATTTGCATATGCTTATAAACAAAAATACTTCTTAAATCTTCGGAACGTAACAAAGTAATCTTTTGTTCTTACATAACTAACAAGTTTGATACTTCTTAAATCTTTTGAACATAAAAAAACTATATCGTACCAAGTCTCCCCACTGATATTAGATTATAATTTTACGTCAATACTTAAATACGACACACGTATTTCTATGATTTACTGTAAAATAAACTATCTATTAGACATACAAACAAATGCATATTTGTAAAATATCACTATCCATTACCTAATTCACAAGAAAACCAATAGGAAAAAACTCATTAAAAAGAAGCAAGAAATCAGCAAATCACAAAACCGCCCGCCATATGCAAACGTCACGCACGTGGCAAATATCACTACTACGTGAAGTTAAGTCATGTCATAGTAGTGTTGCTAATTGAATCAAATACTGAGTTCATAAAAGTACCGTAAAATCGATGTACCATGTCTCCCATAGGGATCAACTGTCCCCAGTTTCCCCTATTGCATTATATGCATTATAAGCAAAAAATTCAAAACTGAAAGGATAAGCATACGCGGCAGGTGAATAAAGGTGAATATCTCTTCGTGCGATATTATGTGAACGTGAAATGCATATACGCAACAAATTGTCCGTACATTGTAAGAATATGCGAAACATGAATATGTCAACGTATTTTTAAAAAACTGTTTTTGCATAATTAATATAATTAAAATTGAAGAAAAATGTGATAAATAATATTTATTAACATTTTCGCTAAAAAATCTCCAAATTTGCTGCTTTAAATAATAATTAATAGAAATAGTGTGTCAAATTTTGTGTGTGAAATATCTTGTATAATATTTTATAAAGACAGCTAAATTCGTGACCAACTATCATGCATTACTTATTAATTAACATAAAAGAAGCAATTGTGTTACATTTATGAACACGCTAACGATAATAACTTTTTAAAGAGCTAGTTATAAATTTAGAGATAACTGAAACGAGTCCCATCTAGCATCATGTCTTCGCTAATTATTTATTAAAGTGTCCATGTCTAGCGGTGTTTATCTCGTTAGGAAGGTTTCCGCAATTCCGACATCTGATTATAAGAAGAAAATTCCTAAGAACTCGAAATTTTCAAAATAAAAAAAGAGAAACCAGATTACACGCGAGTAAAACTTGTTTTAACAGACGCGAAATAACATTTCGTGTTTATTTCACTATTTAGGTATGTATGTGTATGTGATTGTGAGCGAAAAATTATAATATTATCGATATTATTATGTATTATTATGTATATGTTCTCTAATTCACCAATGCGAGCAAGTTGTATTATATCATCAACTTCTACTTGCAAATTAATGATTTTGCTTCTTGCAAATGTCATTAATACAAATTACCATTCTCATTTCAATATACATGTAACAGGTAGCAATATATAAAAAAAGATAGAGAGGATAATTTTAAAATAATACCGGCCATCGATTTTCTTTTCATAAAATGAGCTGTAATATTTGTAATCGTGAAAATAATGTAATGTAAACAGTGTCAGAGAGAAAAAAGATTCTTTCATCTCGATTGAACAAACTTCGTCCCGGACCGAACACTTGACTTCTCACATTTAATTCGCTATTATCCCTAATCACTCGAATCTTCCGGGACGTATAAACTCTGACCTCGTTAGAACAAAATTAACCCTGTATCAAGATAATCTCGATGCTTCTATACATTTCGCATCTTTTCTTCGCACGAAGAGCTTTTTCATATCAGACGACATATTTTCGAGCGTTGGTACGCAAAAGTCAAATCACTTCTCTTCACTAAAAGGATTCATCCTTGCTTGACATTTCGCCACGGCGACTGGTGACATGACGTACCTAATTCATTGTTGATTGAAGAAGCGTTCGATCGGTATCGCGTGAGACATTATTCGACTTTGACGTCAATTTTACTATCACATCCTAACGTCACCGCGTCGCGTCGCTTTTGTGTCAATAACACATCCGTCCCACATCCATTAATAATAAAAAAGTGAGCTTATTACCGCGAAGCGGCACAGCCAATTTCTTAATAATTTCTTGAATTTGTGATAAAGGGGCAATAACCCGTCCACTCTCAAAATAGAAATGAAACGCACATCCTTTTGTTATCTTCCTTGCCGCATTTGCTTTTCTGTAACAAATATGTCCTGGACAGTTGCCGTTGCCGTATTTATGTATTTCGCTTATTGTTAGACGCGTAATTATACTCGCGTCACAGCTTTGCAGGAATCTCTTCATTCTTCCTAGCTATAAACTCGGAGATATAATCCGCTCGTAGGCTCGATTATGCAATATTATTATACGGTGGCGACGAATTGTGAATTAGAGAAGTGACGTAATCTCGCTCGGTTTGGATTGCGCGTCTCGATCTTCGTTAAGATCCAACATATAAGGTGCACCCTTCATTACTTCTGAATCAGTCAATTACATCTCATTGACTTTGCCAGCACAATATCATTCGCGTAGGCGTCGCATCTCTCCACTTCGGCTCTTCGTTATACCGTTATTATCCAAGGCGAGGAATATATATATGTATATTACGGACGCCCGCATAACTCCTTCCCGTTTACGTAGAAAGTCCGAACAAATTCGCGGCCGAGCTTCGCAGCACGCAATCGAGATCGAAGATGATTATATATCTTAAACTTCTTCTCGATAATAATTAATTTGATTATATCTATATTTATGGAAATTGTGTTCGGTGATTACCAAAAGTGAAAATATGTCATTAAAAACAATATTATAATCTGAGATGAGCAGAAGCCATCCTTATAGGTATTTATATACCTTACAAAGTAAAAAAACTGATCATTTTTATTTCACAATTTTAACTTCTTACATTAAACATTTCTGATGACTAAACATTGAATTAATAATGTCATGATCAGCCGTTTAAAGTTTATTAAGAAACCTGTTAATTTTATGTCTAATTTTCTCCTATAGCGGCCTTAATTTTATGAAAAACATTGTGTTGCAGCATTTTGTTTCCCAAAATGTTGCCGATGCCGCGATGCTTATATTAATGACAGCAGCTACACACATGCATGATATACTGCATATCGTACTTTATGAAAGTAGTTTAAGTTCAACAACCGGCGAGGTTACAGAAGTGAATTCCCGAATCTGAGAATGCGTTTTTTCTTTTCAACCAAATAAGATGCTCAAGAAAATCGATAGTTGCGTCAAGGACAGTTTCACGTACTTTCGTGCCATCTCTCCTAACGCGTGCTTCATCACGCCCCGTGCCGAGGCCGGCCTGCATACAGAATTGCACGTGCAACTTCGTAATGACCTGTAATAAGAATCGGCCATGCACAGAGCTATAGTCGATTAAATCTCATTACAACTCATTACGGCTTACGAAACGACGACCGACAACCGTGAGACGTAAAGATCAGTATGAATGGTTCGTGATTATTTAACTACATTGATTCAATTCATATATCGCGAAATAGATGTTTCATATTGATTAATCCTTTCGTTAGTTTACTCAATTTATCTTCAACTGCATATGTAAGCTCGATTCACCAGCAGGTGTAAAGCAAAACAAAATGAAGATAGCGCGGTTGAAAATCGGAAAGACGATGACTAGGCATCGGCGATCGTAAATCCTAAGATTCTTGCGACTATATGTAATAAAAGGCATAACGCGGAAGAAACCGTGTGTATACGAGCCGACTGGTTGTCGCGGTTACGTAGAGTCGTCCTAAATCGATAGAGCCAGAAGCGAGAGCACTGCCGGCTGGGACACACGACCGTGCGTCGTCATGTAAAGAGTAGACTTAGACTTTAACTTCCGCATGTACCTACACTCTTCTTCACGTGTCTACGCGTCAGTTTTACCCTGCCTACTTTTTCTATGCGCTGTCGTTTATTTTACATTTTTATTTAAACTCAAACTCGTATTCTTTGTTATTTTACTATTAGAACGAATGTATTACCGATTTGTTTTCTCTCATCGCGGTAATTACATTTAAAGTTTAATATATATAAGCATAAAATTTTTAAATAATTAAAATATAACAATTATCGATGCAATTACAATCATTCGATGGTATGCCAAGAATTGTTCTCATAAAATTATTATTAATAAATATACATGAAAATAGCGTATTTCAAAAGTGCACATATTAGACTTATTTTTTATGAGAAGCCGAATAACGAATATTAAAATAACTGGCGCATTTGCAGAATCAGAATAAAATACGTAATAAATATCTTCGATTAAAAAATATTGAAAGTTAATTTCAAACAGTGTCGATACTGCATGATTAAACATAGCGTGCATAACTGCAGCTTTGCTCGAAATTCTGGACGGTGCAAATTATTCGAGGCTGCAAATGCATATTTACAGAAACCGCGTTTATGTCAAAGGGGGCACGTAACTACCGCGCGAGACAAACGCGGACTGCAAGCGAATATGCTCGTATATATGTACCCACCTACCTTACAATACGGTCAGAATACGTATCGTTCTGGAAATGGGCATACGGCTATCTCTTCACACTCGGCCCTTTCACCAATTTAGACACGTAATAACGTGCGCGCAATCGAAATATAACGTCGCGCGTCGCCGCGCCGTGACGTAAAAGCGAGCCCCTCATTTAAATACATATTACCAACTTCGGACATTATATCTGTTGCCATCGACAGATATCATTGTTATGTTACATCGCCGCGATACAATGCGACAACCATAACAAACTATATATCTATACGCACAGATATTCCCCGTTCTGACGAAGCGTGGGATCGTTATTGAAGAATTTTTCTCTCTGTGCGTGTTCCCTAATATATCTATATATCCAATATGAAATTGATATCTTCTTTCCTTAACAATAACATTCAAGCTTTTAGATAATCTTTTTTTCGCTATTATGCTTTTATCGCTATTAAAGCTGGTACTCTTTATTCATTATTGCACTTTTCGTTTTACGTCTGTTCTTGTCGACGACGCAAAATCAGAAATATCTGATGAGATGTTCAAGTTCGTCTTAAATAATCGACCATTTCCCAGTACTCCATCAGCGCATACTTTACTACGCCGAGGCTGAAATGGCTGGTTAAATAAATGCTCGCTTTTGCGAAGTAGTCGTAGATAGCGACGTAAATTGCTAAACGTGAAATGTGGAAATAGAGTTCCACTGCATCATGCTGCATCAACTATTTGCGAAGACACACCGTCGGTACATCAAAGGAACGTCGAGAATAGGCGCGCAAATCGTCGACCGGGTTTGGTCCTTTGAATATAGCGCCTGAGGAGGTTTACGTAAGCAATGACAAAACTGGCAGCCTCTGTATTTGCTCATTTTGGTGAAGAAAGTTCTTAATGCCGTTTCACATGTTCTTGCAGAGTTTAAACTCTTTTTCTTGATTTTTTTAACAGCGTATATTGTGAGAAAGAGAATCCGTTTTGACACCAATTTTATCTTGATTTTATTACTTGATACTAATCATTTTTTTATGGTAAATTTTTACATTTATAAAATTTGCTAATAGTACGATCAATTTTGCAACCGAAAGAGTATCATAAAAAGCAGTTATCAGAAAGAGAACATTTCTTATAAATTCCAGATCAAAAAGATTATGTAATCATATAATTACATTACTGGCATTATCTATGCTTGTGCTATCTCGCGGATTTTCTTAAGTGTTTCTTCAAGCTTGCATATTTATAAGAGATGTGTCTTTATATCTTAAACTTTTCGTAGCGATGACGACAGCAAGCGGAACGAAAATACTCTCTTCCGTTTCTGCGAGTTAGAGCAGCCGCCATCTTTCAGTCACGATTCAGGGAGCAGGGTGGTATTGTTTGCCTGTCCAATATTTTCCAAAGAAAGATAATCTGTCTAATGGCGCCATGGAGAGAAAAGAGATTCTCATAATATAAAATTTTAACATGAAAGTCGGATCAACTGTATCAGTTTTGATAGCTTTACGACAAAGCACTATAATCGCTGTAAAGAGAATAAGCTTTTCCGCGAGTGTTCATGTGTTTTCTTTAGGGACCATCTTATGCGATATTTTATTTTACTAGTATAAATATCTAATAGTCTTGAGTTAAAATGTCACAGTGTATGATTTACAGGTAAAAAAAAAATATAAATCGTCTATTCTTCCGAATTGTAGATTAGAAGTGCTATCAATATTATTATCTTCTCTTTGAAGATGTAAGAATAAACGTTTAGAAAGAAAGCGTAATTTAGAGTTTAGGACATTCAATGTTCTTTTACGGCATGAAAGAATAGCGGTCTTATGTACACATGTAGCTCGGAAATCTGGATGTGGTTCTGTGGCTTAAAGGTAAATGCATGAATTATGTTCATTATGTCCGCCATTACGTTCAGCTATTTCGCTTTACCTCCAAGCCACAGAATGACGCGGGTTGTGGTAGCTTAACGCTTTACCTAACATATATTCTAATATACTCGGTAAACATATCAAGCGCAAAATTAAACATCCACAAAATTACAGGTAACCCTAAATCTGCAACGAAACCCTTATAATAATTTTACTTAGTTTTCACTCCATAGTTTACACTTGTTATATATTCTGCAAATAATTAAGTTCTATTAGGGATTTTATCAACATAATTGTATATTTTTATTGCGTCGAATATTTCAAATATGCTTATTTTATTACAATTTATAATATACTGCTGATATTCTCATATAAAAAATTAAATTAATAATTAACGATTATTAAATATGTAGATATTAAAATCATGTATATAATTTGACGTAGGTAGAATGCAATAAATTTCCCTATTTTATATATAAATACGCATTATATTATCTGTGATATTTCGTTAAATGTTTCAATATGTTACTATATCTGATTAAGATTTGATAATGTAATTTTTGCACGTGTTGGCGCGCCGGTAAATATTAATTCCGAAATAATAATCACGCGAAGCAGGAGAATCGCAATCTCGTGTTACGAGCGCGATACGATATAGGATTGTGCCCAACCGGGGCAGGAGCACGCTGGAATTGCCGGAATACAATTGCGTCGTGTTATGCTTCTCAGTGCATTCGAGAGGATCATGTAACACGTAGAGATACCAACTCTCAGGTGCACCGACACGTTACGCAATGCACGTAGGACGTAGGTGAAACGACCGATTGAATTTGACAATGCGCGCATGCCGCAGTTCGCATTCGCACTTTGCTATAAATCCCTTAATTAGATCGTCTGCGTGGTATTTCAGAATAAAAATCGGAAAATAAGTCAGTCGATCCAAACAGAAGAGCGGGAGAATCAGGATCGAGATACTTTTTTCAGTCCGCCTGAAAGAAAATGAGATGTAACTCGATATTTAATTTCCGTAAAGCGAGCGAGGTCCAGCGAGCGTAACCTTGCTCGTCTCGTTAAAAATTCGCGAAGCTTGCAGAAAGCGGTGGCATCCGTCCGATTGCTGCATTATGCAAGCGAGAAAAGCGGGAAGCTGACTTCTCGTATTAAGATAACTTCCATGCCACCAGTATGGTCATGATACATTAAACGCAACAACGTTATCTCGCTGGCGCGTGGGTTACTTCCTTCCAAAACACCTGCGGCGTAGCTCGTAATCAATTCCTTATCCTTCTCGAAAGGTCAGCAACCATATATCTCCAACCCTAAGCTAAAGGCATCTTATGCAGATATGTATATGTATGCGAAAATTTTGAATATTACAACACTATTATCCTCTTCATTTGATCCTATCAATTTTCAGCATAAATTATGCTTTGAATTTAGTATGGAATTGTTGGAAACCGTGCAAGGTTTGCAAATATCACGTATAGTACACAATTTGCTATGAATTACATTACGCAAAGATAATATAGAAAACATTTAATTAGCATACTCCATTATTTAGAACATGATGTATTTCACGATCTATTTTATCCAGAATACATTTTACAATATCCGGATATACGTCACAGTCAATTTTTTACATTTTAATTTTCGTAATCTTTGATGATCGATATTTATTAAACTTTTAACCAGCGTCTATTTCTGTTTTACAGAGACGAACAAAGCATCCCCCTCCAGAGACTATCAGAGACAGATCGTTTCAGGACGTACGTATTCCGACGCACGAAGAATTTAAAGAGCCAATTCCATCGAACGGCGACTTCATCGTGCGTTGAAAATCGAGAAATCGGTATAGAGGTCCAATCGACGGTTTGATATCGCTCTGCGGAGAGTATCGATTTACGAGTCCAAAAAGGAACGTTAATTATGATCCATCACACGATTAAAATAATTACGCGCGAGTGACAAGTGCACGTGACAAATCAACGAGTGTCCGCGAATAAACGCGGCGAACGAAGTAATTGAGTCGTCAGATCGAGATTAAGTGTGAAGAAGCGAGAAAAAAATGAAGCTTAGGCAATCAGTGACGAACGATACTGTTAATCGGCACTTAATGAGTGCCGCGTGAGTGTGCGGAAAAGAGGGCCGCTATCGAGATGAAACTGGGAGATAATATGACTATGGAAGGTGAGTAAATTCTAGCTAGAATGATGGACTATTGGTCATTTCGTCGGCATGTCTGATGAAGAATGACTTTTCAAAGTTATACGATAGTTTCTTAATGTATTATAATGTCCAATCTAAAGGTGTCTAACAAGTTATCTCTAACTTGCTGCATATGTATATCAGAATAATATTAGATCGAGAACACATCTGCTTCTCATGATGAAAATAATGGAGTTTCTATAGTTTCCGACGAATACTATAATTTATTTACAAAAAGTGCGAAATTAACTAAATTCTCCGCGTAATCTAGAGAGAGCGTCCTGAATATTAATCTCGAATAGCTCGTCACGTGATACAAACTGGTATTTAAGTATCGTTAAAAGCATTAAGTCAATCTCGAAAGTTTTCGCGACGAAGGAGCTAGTGTATCTGCGGAAGTAAAAGTTGAAATTTCTTAACTGTTCACACTTCTATCTCACTACCCACGTGTTTCTTTTCGTGGAGATGACGTGATGTTTGTCAAAACGTGTTTCAACTCTTTGACATGAGCTTCCCTCGCGCGACTCTTGATCCAGGACTGAATCCGACAAGATCGTGCAACATTAGTCAGGCGTTAAACATGCAGATACGACGAGAGCTAGTAAAATACACGAGAGCACGTCAGGTTTTCAGCAGCAAGACGAACAACGCGATTAATTTTGAGCTTGCCAAAACTGAGGACATAAACTCAAATAACTCAGAGTTGTCAATTTTACATGGGACATATTTTATTTTATATTCCCAAAACGCCACAGGAAATTTTCCTTTGAAATTGTCAGATAAAATAAACCTGACGGGTTTTAAGATTAGCTTGGGAAAACACGATATAAGGCGACATCTTGAAGGACATCTTATACTTGCCCTATGCAGCTATAAACTCAGTTTATACTCAAGCTTGTCCTGAATATGCCATAGCATGCTTGCGGATCGTGAATATAAATAATGACAATTTTATTTATCGAGAGTACATAACCCTTGGAAGATAATAAATAATTCATTTAAAGATGACGGAGCGACGTTAACTGTTTAAATTCAAGCGAGGATATATAGGCTAATACGAGCGTAGGTGTTTGCATGGGTATTAATCAATACTCTCTAATTGGAGAGATAACAATTATATTATTCACTAATCGCATCTCAAAAATAAAAAGAAATCACATAGCATGTATAAAATATCCGTAAATAGATTTAAATATTCCATCCAAATTATAAAGAATTTTATAATAAAAAATTAATTTTTAAAAAGTTTTTATATATACGTTATAATTATAGATTTTATTCAAATAAAATCGTATTATCAATCAGAGTGCACGATTTCTTGTTAAATAATATATCTAAATATTTTAACATATCTTTACTATCAATAATTAATTATTATTAAAACCTCAAAACATTCTATTTAATATACTATATGTATAAAATATATAGACTGAATTTACATAAAATATGTATGACACCGCAAAAGGTTATCTCTCAAAATGTTTTCTTAGCATCACACAATTTTTCAACAAACGTTGCAATCTACAACTTGCAAATTACAACAGATGTATATACATATAAATGAAATTTACAGTTCGTACCTCGAAATAATTAATTTAATCGCGAGACAGCAAAGAATAGCATTCGATGTAGCACAGCGAAGCAGTTGACGCGCTTCGCTGAGAAAATATTCACCCGCAGTAAAACGGATAAAGCATTTAAACGAGACGTAATTTACTACGACTGTAAAATGGTGGTAAACTACAAATGTTCACGGCGCGAAGATCATTTGGAAAAAATCTAAATTGCAGCACACTTTACTGCCAGTAAGACGTAGAAATGAAATTCTATTGTAAAAACGTCAACGATTTCTTATGCAGCTTTCAATATTAGACTACATATTAAATGTTAAAACGCAATAAAACTTACTTGAAGTTATTCTAGGAATAAATACGCGTATTAATTTTTCTTTTAAGAGAAAAAAATATATTTATATAATGCAAGATACATGACGCGCAGAAGGAAAAAAGTTTCGGAGAGAAGGTTTTTAAGAGGCTTCTCTGTGTACCGAAAGTAAAAGTAGGTATAGCATTATTGTCGCGAAGCACTACTATACCTTTATTTCACACTGCTGCAATTCTTACACATAAAAATAATTGTTTTTTAATACTTTTTTTATTCCATTTTATATTTCCTTGACGCTGTCTTGATGAGGTGTGTTATTTTCTTTTTATGCAACGTTGCTTCGACAACGTCCGTCGCAAATAGTAATTTTTCCACTCGTTATCTAAAGTGCAAGTCGCGTTGTAGCATATAATTTTTACAAACCTCAGCTAACATTAATTTTAATCAGGCGTTCAGATTATCGTGCGTCATAGATATTGCATTGACACTTTCTTGATAGTGCTGACAATAATGTTTGCGAACCGCAGAATATCGCAACATTTCATATCTATGCTTTCAGCATTAAAATTATTTCATCAATTATTTCAATTTGGAGAGAAAGATAGAAAGAGTTAAATAATATTTTATATTCGAATTTATTTACTACTTAAAGTTTCATATTCTAATTTATCTAATTAAATATAGAGCACAATTATATAATATAAAGAAAATACAAAATGCAGTAATAGTCGTTATAAATCTTTGTAATAATTTTTTGCTAGTACAAATATAAAAATATCACGAAAACTCGAAAATGCAAAAAAATAACTAAATAACTAACTAAAAAAAACCTAAATTGTGCTCTATATCAGCATGCGAATTTGCTGAATTGCTTCAAAAAATATGTTCCACGATAAGTTTCTTCGCTGACGTCGTCAGTGACTCTGACGAATGTCGGAAGCCTCTTTGCCGTTAGCAATCTGACTTTTCTCTGCAGAAAAGTTGCAAAAATGCTTCTTGTGACGTTCGAGGAACGTCTTCGACGATCCGGAAAAGATTTCGCGACCATCTTTGAAGAAAGAAAACTCTAGCTTGTTCGAAAAAAAATTTACGTTTTAATTTACTTTAGGAAATAAGTTTTGCGATTGTTTCTCATATAAGCTTTCGTCTTGTAACGAAGGCAATCAAATATCGATAAATGTTCTTTTATTTTGTAAATTTTGTTAAGAAGTTAAATTTTATTTTATTTTTCACAAATTCAAAGCGACATGTCATTATAATTATTTTGATAATATAAACTTCAGTTTCCCAGAGAATATTTCGCTTATCCAAAAGCCATTGTTGATCTATAATTTCGCGTTGCATATACTGGAATTATCTGAGAATATCCCAAGTAACATTTCAATTACACTGCCGCGAAGCAAAATGATGTAACGAAAGTAAATCAGATTAAATTAAATCCCAAAATTCCTCGCTCACGAAAGAGAGAGAAGAAGAGATAGGGCGGAGGTCGGCATATCACGACTCTTAATCAAGTTTGCACTGATTAATGGTTTCGCTGTCGATTGCAAACGAACTATACTTCTCTCTTTTCTACTCCCTTTCCCTCCTCCTCGCTCTCTCATTTGCTCTTCTTCGTTCTCTATCATTCTCTCTTTTCTCTTATCTCTCTTTTTCCACCATTTTAAATACAACGACGAATAGACAAATTATATCATTGATGATTCGATATTTTGCCATTTTTCTATGCTAGAACGATTTCGCTTGAACAAAATGCGTTGAAATGAACGACCATTTCATACACATTCAACGCACTAATTATACAGCTGCATGCAAATGTTACACAGCGATATACAATAATGCAGTTACTTATCTTATTTATAATATCTATAAAATACTTTTAGGAAATTAAGTTAATTTTGACTAATTTTTCTGTTGTTTCACAAATTTTTGGCCGCCACTCAGAAATATTTCTTTGGAGTACATACAAAATGTAATAGAAAATAATATAATATAATTTTAATATAAATATAAATGTAATTTTTTGATAAAATAAATTAAAATATTTGTATGCATTGCACTTTTGTGCCAACTCCTTCCTTTTGTAAGTTTAACACAATTTAGACTTGATGTAATGCGATACGTGTGTCGATTCTTTTGCTTCAGAAAAAAGGTTAATTTCGTTTCCCTGCGCTAAGTTTCTAACGTTTTTCTGAAAGTAGCTGGCTTTCGGAGAGCTAGTTCGTAACTCTGTTGTGCTGATAAAACATTCACTGTGTAATACTTCGTCTGACAGCATCTAGAGCATACAATTTAATAGTTTTATCTCTAAGTTCAACTTATAAAACTTCTGTACTTCGGCGGTCCTTCTACAGAAATGTTTAATCTTACCGCAGGTACGCGGTAAGCCGAGATCGAAGTGCAATTTAGTTTGCCCTTTTTCTTCTGCATCACTCAGAAGGAATTTCATTAAAAAGCTTTCGAAGTCATCAGAGAGATTTGAATATTACGTCACAAAAATGGCTTTTGTTGTTTAAACATTATTAGGATTCTCTTTATTTGATAAAAACAAGTAATCCTTATACTTATTGTTAATTTTTATCTCCCTTTCTTAAATTTCTAAGACTAGTAATTAATAAGTCAGTTCGCACTAGTTTACAACATTTAGCGTTACATATGTGCGTTACTGAAAATAATAGTCAAATTCGATGACTTTGAAAAAGATTAAAAACTGTCAATATGTTATACGAATTGTGCTTCAGAGAAAAAGCCGTTAGCTTTTTTCAATTTCCGGACACTAACAGTCTGTACTCTGTACTATATGGAACAAAGTTTTATGAAACCAGCGAACCACCTACAGGTTCTTTCAACGTAGCAAGTCAACATAATCATAAACATTAAACAAACCCGGTTTTTTGACATAAAAAAATAAATTGTTTCTCAACGCGACAAACTCTCAAATGTCAAAAAGTCATATTCTCTTTGTTCTCGGAGTCATAGCTTGTGACAACATTCATGGTAAAATTTCACATAGCTATTTTACTAGAATTTTCATCAGAATTTCTGTTGTCAGGATAAAGATTTCCTCAAAGTTAAAAAATTGACGAAAGAATTATCTCGCTTCTAAAGTCTGTATCTGATAATTTAGCACATTCTATCTTTTAAATTAAACTATAAAATACTAAACAAAAAGTGAGACAAATTTAACGCCAAATTAACTGTTAAATTACACTAAAAAGACAGTATTAAGAGTAATAAGTGATAATTGGCAGGATAAATACGCGTGCTTTTTTTTTTAATTTTATTATATACGCACGGTCGTTTTTGCATTTGCGCTTATAGTTAAAACACGGTAATTTGCCGTCCGTATTTCGCTTGTGCTCTTCTACTTTTCTTCTCTGACAAAGTCTCAAGGTCTCATTACGCTTAGAAAGACTTTGAGAGCAATGCAATTGCAATGTCGCGCAAAAAGCAATCCCGCGAAACGTCCATAATATAAATGGCAAACACATTCCCCTTTCGTTTAACCTCTTCCTCATTTCCTCCACCATAGCGTTATTTCTCGACGATGTCATCCTCTTATATTATACGCTTTTTAAATCTTTCTTTTTTGCAAACGGAAATATACAGAGATGTGATACGCACGATATCATCCAGATTAGCAATATTGCATAATGAAGTTATCGTTTTTATAATATCTTCTTCTTCTCAGATAAGCTTCAGCGATCATTCTAGATAATTATTTCGTAATATACTTATATAAAAATAGGATTTTTCACATCAAGAAAGTATAGAACTGTTTCCTAAAATAAATCTGAAAGGAAATCACTTCAACGTGTTCAAAAATATTATTATACTCTAATAATACTTTCCGGAATGCTACTTTACATCCGTTACAGTATATATATTTCAATTCCCAGTAAGAGCAAAGCCCACAAACTATCTGATTGAAATTTTTGCGGTTAATTAACTTTTTCGTGCAACGTGCTGAACGGCGTAAATTGTTTCCCCAGTATAGATTGTAAGTAGGTGCATAAACATGACGCAAATAGCACGCCAATTTGTCGACCCTTTCGCATCCTTGCGCTCGCTTTGTCTTTATTTCATCACCGTTCCAATGCGGCATCACTTGCCGCAACCGTTCGCTTTCATCCGACCAGATTGCTCTTTCTGCTCCGACCTTTATCGATCCTCTCACGGCTCGACACCAAACGTCGAACGGAAAAACGGATCTAAGTCGATTAACATCGTCTCGTTCCAGGTACTCGTCGCTCCTTTGCGCTTCGTATTTTCGTGAAAAATCATTTCTCGCGGTTGAAATCTCAATCTCGCTACGATTCGTCCATTTAAAATCTATCTAACTATTTGTAACTATACGCTTCTGATTTTGTTTTGATTTTATAGATATTTAATTGTTTTTACTTAACAATACGCTTGTCTTGCATTACACTTTCGAAATCTTAATAAATGTTGGTTACTTGAAAACAAAAATAAATTATAAAAATAATTGTTTTGATTATGTGCATCCTGAGATGATGGGTACTAATAGATTGCTAAAAAATATATTCTAGATTTATTTTCCAAAATGATAATTGGAATTCAATGGTTAGAATAAACAGGCAAAGTGCAATTCTTGTCAAGATTCGACGATTATAGTGGCGCGGATAACGCTTCATTTCCGCGGCTCTCCCGATCAATATCAGGTGTCACCGGAACGGTTTTGCCGGCACGCCGAGGAGTTAGCGAGAATTGATTATAACCAGAAAGGAGGATATTGCCAAGCAGGCCAAGATAATACGGATGCGCGGTCGCCGGTCTCTTGACGATTTAACAATTGACTTACTCATGCGCCTACGAATCGTCTGTCGGATAATTGAACACGAGATGCGCACACTCTTGCACTGTTCCCTCTCGTATTTGCATTCTCATCCAGATTTCCTCGCCTAACTGCTTCCTCCGCCCGACATCCCCCTCGTGAAAATCCCACCAGAATCTTCCGCACGAGGTAATTTGTTCTTCTAATCACAATAAGCATGCGGATTTCGCTTTTATGTAAATAAAATTATTTCTTTAAAGGTTTAATATTTTCGAAATTTGCATTATTATTGTTCCCTACATAGAAAAAAAAGAAGTGTTAAATCAACACTCGATATGCTTGTATATACGCAAGAATATATAATCTTGAAATAAGATTATATTGCGTTAAACAAAGAAAATTAGTGTTAAACGAAGAATTATATAGTTGAACCAAGAAAAAAAAAGTTGAAATAACACGTTGAAATTTTTATAAGAAGATTATAGTGATCTTGCGTATATATGAAATAATATAATCTTCTTATAAGAATTTTAACGTTGTGTTATTTCAACTTTATTTTTCTTGGTTTAACTATATATAATTCTTCGTTTAACGCAATATAATCTTATTTCAAGATTTCCAAAACTAAAGATATTTTAAAATCAAGAATATTCTTTAACATTATTATTATTATTAATGTTAATCAAGAAAGCTTGCAAAAATATCAATACAGCAATTAAAATAATGTTTAAAATTTTTAAGAACAAACTTCAAGGAAATTATGTAAAGTTTGAAAATGAAATATTTTGAATTTCTAAATTCAAGTACAATTACAACTACATGTACTCATCCGTTTGTCTACGCACGTACAATCATTTTCTTCGTACTTTCTTTTCTTAAGATGTTATAATTAATTAACGCAGTGTAATAAAGGCTAGAAAATATTAGACTTCTAGAAGAAGAGAGAATATGAAAGAATTTACTCGCCATGTGGCTTGAATAAAAGCAGGTAGAAAACAAAAACTTCCATGCTTGGGCTTAACGTCTGGATAATCGTAATAATAGCATTAAAAAATTGGACATTAAGTATTTTTATGTTCTTAATGGAGATTTATGCCTGCGTTTAAGAATCCTTTCTACAATGGCGATACAACGCATAGTGTGCTAGAAAATAATATCATTTATTTTTCATAAATTCACGGGGTTACAATTTACATCTTTCGTTTAACATTTACATTTATCAAATTAACGCTGTTTCAATGTTTTATAAGAAAAAAATTAAAAAATAAGAATTCTTTCTACAATGGCGATATAACGCACCATTGTGCCAGAAAATAGTGTCACTTATTTCACATGAATCCACGGAATTATAATTTTCATCATTTTTTTAGCATATACATTTATCAAATTAACATTATTTCAATACATTTTATAAGAAAAAATTAAGAAATAAGATATTTACTTATTTTCAAATTTACTTAGGGGAAGGTTGCCTATATTGGACCAGTTTTCAATTTTTTTTTTATAACTTGCAAGAACCTAATAATAATGGATCGACAACTGATTGAGATTTATCTTTGATCTGTTTAAGATATTCTCTATTTTTTTCAGATTTTTTGCATAACAATTTCTACTGCGAATAAGTCTTTTTTAAAACCTCTGCAAATGGTACAATTTTGGCAACCAGTTGCTTAAATTGTACCACGGGGTTTCCCAAATTGTACCATGTTTCCTTTATCGTACCGATATGATTTAATTAAAAATTGTGAAAGGATAAAAATATAACACAAACAATTTAAGTAAATACGTGTTTAATTGTAATCACAGTTTGTATAAAAAACTAAAAAAAATATTTCTAATTAAAGAAATAAACATTAAAATTACAAAAATAAAATAATATTTTTAATAATGTTTTTAAGAACTCAACCAAGAAATTAATTAAAATCACAGTTTGGATAAACTAAAAAAAAAAAATTTTTTAATTAAAAAAATAAATAAACTACAGAAATAAAATATTTTTGTTTTTAAAACTAATTGTAAGAAATAAACGGTTGTTAAATAAAAATCTGTATTTTAATTTAAAAAAATATAAATATATATATAGGTAACACAAAAGAAAACAAATCTGATATAGACGTTAGGAGCAAGAGTCACATATGTAGTCTTTTTTAGAAATATATAATGTTAGCACAAGACACGTGTACCCACTTTTGACACTTTAAATTGTACCCTATAATTCCTAAATTGTACCGGTACAATATAGGCAACAATAGGTGGTACGATTTAAGAGACTAGGCGCGTATTTGAAATTATGATAGTGAAGTATACACAGAAAGAGGTTATGTCCAAACTATGCCATGCAGATATGTCAATTTTAATGTAGTATAAAAATGACAAGCAGATAAATTAATACACCTATTGAAACTTTCTAAATTCCTTATGTAAAAGTGGGTAAAACTTACTGCAAAAACTATAAAAACCTTTACTTGCTTTTTTTAACCAGACGCTTTCGTGCATAAACATCAACTTTCGTCTACCAACTGTACGGCGTTAGAAGAACCTTGCATAATACACAAATGGCGCTAGGCCTTCGGATTATATGAAATATAGGAATGGTACAATTTAGGAGCCGGTACAATATCGCCAACCTTACCCTATTTGTTTCCTTAAAAAAATTATAAAGATGCATTACGTTTAAGAATATTAAAAGAGAGAAAGAGAGAGATAAAAATAAAAATACATTTGATAAATTTCCAATTTTTTGGAGAACAATCATTTCAGTGGCCGATAATTCAGAAATAATCCTAGTATTATCTTTTACCATTAATTATACCGTATCTCCGCATACAAAATGAGAACCGTCAAGCTTTCATTTTCATGTTAGCAATTAATTATCGCCTAATTATTAGTCAATGTAACGCAGTAACGAAGTCTCCCAACATGTGGTTCGACAACTATTAAAAACAAGTATTGTAGATATACACTTTATTCGATAAAATAAAGCATCCATCAATGTATACTTCCTAAAACAAAAAAATAAAAAAATCATAAATCTTACAATTTGCAAAATTTCATAATTTCTTCGCTTTTTATTTACGCAATTTCATGATAAGCGATAAAAATAATTTCTGTGCAAAATAATTAATTGCAAAATCTGATATAATACCTATGATTTGTAATAACATAATATCACACGAAATATAATGTAAAAATATTATATCTTCTTTGTAAATTTTTCCTATGTTTATTATGCTATTTGAGTGATTAAAAATCCGTTTATTTAGCTCGCAATAACCTAATTATCATAATTTCACTGATTAAAGAGGGTTGCGGGAAATTTTGCTAGCAAGTACGCTGGGTATCGATGATGAAACAAAATTACGAGAGTATTTTACCGACTAGCAATTAATTATCTCTCGACCACGAAATTTTACGACCCCCAATGGGAAAGTTAGAAGAATTAAACTGTTTGTGAAATGATGCAGTTACGTCAAGACCGCACCCTGGAGGAACACGATTATTCTTGTCCTGACTCCTGTATATTTTTATACATAACAAATATGTAACCGTGTAGTTATATACATTATACAGGGTGAGTCATTTTAATCAATACAGGCAAATATCTCGAAAGATATGGAAGATACGGAAAAATGTTTCAGACAAAAGTCGTACGGTTTTAAGGGGGACATAAGATGGTGGTAATAATTTGATCTTGGATGGTCCTTTGAAGCTCACGTAAACGTCACCTTCAGTTTCTTACATGGAACCCCCTATATTATAGTATATTGTATGAAAGGGCATAAAATAAGACAAATTTTGGCGCAAACCAGAGGTCGAAACGTTGACCAGTTCAGGAATTATTTAGGGTCAAAAATTGATTTTTTTGAATTTCGACCCTAAATAACTCACAAACGGATCAATGTATCGACTTCTGGTTTGCGCCAAAATTTTTCTTATTTTATGCCCTTTCAAACAGTATATTACAATATGGAGGTTTTACTTAAAATTTTTCAGTGTCTCCGGGGAACTCGCAACTCAAAAATTTGAAATAGAACCCTCCATATTGTAGTATATCATTTAAAAGGGAATTAAAAAAGAAAAATTTTGGCGCAAACCAAAGGTCGATACATTGATCCGTTTGGAAGTTATTTAGGGTCAAAGTTTGAAAAAGCTAATTTTTAACCTTAAATAACTCCCGATCGGGTCAACGTATCGACCTCTGGTTTGCGCCAAAATTTTTCTTATTTTATGCCCTTTCAAACAATATACTACAATATAGGGGGTTCCATGTAAGAAACTAAAGGTGACGTTCACGTGAGCTCCAAACGACCATCCAAGATTAAATCATTGCCACCATCTTATGTCCCCCTTCAAACCGTACGACTTTTGTCTGAAACATTTTTCCGTATCTTCCATATCTTTCGAGATATTTGCCTGTATTGATTAAAATGACTCACCCTGTATACATTGAAGTACATAATAATAATATTCTCGAAGAAATATGTGGATGTAATTTTTAACTTACAACAGATAAAAGGGCCCAGACACACATTTTCAGTAAGACGTAATAGTAAGGTTTCGACCAATCGCGTTACTCGATTTGGTTACGTACGGCCGAATCGAGCAACGTGATTGGTCAAAACCTTACTGTTACGTCTTACTGAAAGTGTGTGTCTGGGCCCTAATAGAAAGCATTTTTTGTGATTATTCTTGATCTGCAAATTTAGGTTAAGTTTAAAAGGATAATTTATATTGTATAGATGGCGGAACAACAAACTGTATTAATGTTCCGTTAACAAAATATCTCGTTTTTTTATTAGATTTGTGTGCAAATATTATAGTTAATATAATGTGATACATTTTGATGAATTCATATAGATTGTCGAAAGATCTCTAATTGCATTCATATAATAACAAAATATAGTAACAAAATGAATGAAAGTAGAGAAAGCACAAGCTGCGACACGAGAAAAAATTACTGAATATGAAATTGCTGGCAATCCGCAAACTCACTCGTCAGCTGTCGCATCGCTATTCCAATAAAAAAAGAGAATTCCCGTAATCAATAGTAGATTTATCGTAGTGATAAAATTTCAATATCAATCCTGCATTATTTTTGCGCTGTCAGAATTGAATGCGGCTCGACTAATGCATTTCGCGGATAATTATAAAATACGTCCTATCTTCAATTTTATTTTTCCATTTTTATGCGAGAAAGAATATTGAATTGTCTTTTTTTTTAAAGCTTGTTTGCGTCTCAAAGAACAGTGCAGTGCGTTTAATATTCACGTTATAAAATTGGAGTTATTGGTAAAATAATGACGTAAAAACTAGCGTAAGTTTATCCAAAGCTAAAAAATTAACGATCGTTCAACGTGCGCCATAGGGCAATTTCGAAAAATTGCTTTATTTGCGAAATGCGCAAATTTGCAAATATCAAGCGCACGTGTCAACGTGCGCATTTTAATCGCTCGTGTTTGCAATATATCATGAATTACTGTGATTAAAATCATACGCAATATACATAATTTATATAAAGTAATGTAAAGGCTATTTATAGTATCTAAATTCAACGTCAACATCCACTCATTAATCATTGGTCATCGCAAACATACACGTCGTATGTTCACAAATTCTATTTTAATTAAATATTTAACGATTATATATGTTCTCTCTCGTGTATATTAAACTACGAATTTAGCGACGCATATTTTTTAATCGTAACGCACACGTGCGTATCGGATACAAACAGCGAATATAAAAACCTTTTTAACGATAATTTAAAAAAAACGTACGTATTGCACTTTAAAAGTAATAAAAATTTCGGAAATTGAAAAAGAATTTAAACATTTTATTAACGTATTTCCAGCCTTTGAGAGAGAAATTGCGGCATTGCAATAAAGATTAAATCGTTCGGTTGCATACTCGATTATGCCTGCATAATCGATATCACTTCGTGACTTTGTAAAAGCGGAATTTTATAATTAGCAAATGTCGCTGGTGTAACAGGGTGAACCTTTAATATCCGTTACAGGGCGGTATTCTTAGAGCTTCGATTAAACTTACCGTACTTACTTTCTTCAACGATTCTTTCAATATTACGCCTACCCATTTGCTCTTAAAAAGCTCACAAAATTGTTTACTTCACGAGCGGTTGGAAATATTGGTCAATTCCAATAAACTTTATACTTATATTTGATAAACAATACTATATGAATATAAAAATAAATATGTCACTAATGCGCATACTAAAAAATACATTCAGAAAAATATAAGAGCTTTTGAAGATCCTATACCATATGAATTTTTGGAGTTTTTATCGGTCGCATATACAAAATACATATACGAAATAATTTCTTCATGATAATAAACAGGTTGGAAATTCGTGTACGTGGAAATACACGAAAAGATTGAAAAATTTATTCATAAGTAATAAATTTTAAATCTTAAATGCGTATATCTTGATTGCCAGTCACGTCGATTAAAATTCTTCAATTTGGATAATAAACATAATTCTTAAATTGTTTTTTTTTTTTCTTAATTTGAAGATAAATATTGAAAAAAAAAATCATCAAAGTGTTACATACGATATGTTCTGCAGGAATTCATCAAACGGAATACTCGTGAAAGTACACTCAGCAATCAAGCAAACGATCTTCCTCATCGAAATGAAGCCATAAACCGAACGTACGATGCGATAAACTCAGCAATCGATATTAAACTCAATTTCGCCGGTATCACCCGTTCTAAATATTACGAGCTTTCCGAGGAACAAACTCTGTAATTGAAACATTAAGAGTGATAAACCGAGTTAAATAGAACAAATTAAAAAAAAATAAAATTCTTTTTTTTATATTTGATATCAATTACGAAGTTAATTGCTCATAACATCTGCGTCTAATGCTGATAAAATGAATAAGTTTGTTTAAATCAATCTTCTCTAATGATTTGGGTACGTAAAATTGTTTGCGCTTTAATTATTGAAAGCTATCGCGATTTCCGTATGGAAATGAGAAAGCGATATATAACATCAGACACAATTGTGCTCAATGCCCGGAAGAGGAGCTGAATTATAGGAGGCAGGCGTGGAAATGTGCCCATCTCGTGGAATTTATCCGCATAATTTCATTGTTATATGAACGGAGAAAAGAGCGCGTCCATACGAGGCATTCACCAGATGCCAAATAACCAGAAAACTACAGCTTCCCTCGATACACGCAAATCTCTCTCGTCACGAATTGTCTCTATCGCGGATATTCCACTTTTTTTTTGCACAAATATTCGCTATTTTTGAACAGTTTAATAAAGTCAAACTGATTCTATAAAAAAAATTGCCGTTTTATGGTTCGTTTGAAACTGTGAGGTAATCTATTTCAGTAACTTGCTCTGAGCAATGTAATATTTGGGAGAGGTTTTTACGATGCTAAAATGGAGCAAACGACTATTTAATAGACTTTCGCAAATATTATGTAATTCTTATAACCCTGATATTATTTAACAATATCTAATATTAACTATGCGATATTTAACTGGTCTATTCTTTCATTTCAATTTTCAATTTTGTGCAGTAACGCCACGCATTTAAGAATCATTATTGCATTAGCTCAAGTACTTTTTTAATTTTCCAGCTTGCAACGTATGGAGCGACGTGGGTAGTCCGCGAAAGTACCGGCCACCGCGAATTGGCGACATACCACGGTAAGTAACTTCAAATTGCTTCTCCTACAAATAAAACTCGAAAAATCTCGATCGAAACTTTCTAACGTGAAGAAAGTATATTGATATGACGTAACTATATTATTTAGCTGTCTCGAATGATTGCGATAACGAAAAGTCTTATATGTATATCCCATTTGCGTCATGTGCATTCTTATATTTATAGAATAGCTATAATATCGAACTGCCCGAACTGTTTATGCACACCGCATACTGTTTTGCGACGTTTATCATGGATAACATCGCTCATCGGCTCGTTTAATAGCTATAACTAAAAAAAGTGCTTTTGTTTCGAGAGCGGGATAATATACGATGACAATGCACCCGCTTACGCAAACATGCGATATAAATGCAGTTGTATATTTGAGCGAGCATACGTCCACAGACGTGTGCATAATACAAAGTGGATGAAGTGCGCGTCGCACTGTGACAGTAGAAGAGATGAACTATGCAGTTTCCGCTCTTGTGGAATAACGACGTGACGCATGTCCCGGAAGATTGACGAATATGTCTCTAGATGGTCCTTCAGAAACAGATGCATACATATGCACATTTGTAAAATATTATCAATTAATATCCCGATCAATGTTCCAGGTGCACATTAATCCGCACTTGGCCCAGTTTCGGTATAAATGTAACTCACAATCGGTCTAACTTGCTTCTGCGAGCTACGAAAACATACATTGTTCTTTACTAATAATTTTATCTTAAAATAATGTGTTTCTCATTAAATTAATGAATTATTTTGTCATAAATCGAAAACAAGAATCAGACAAATAAATACCGAGACATAATAGAAAATCGATCATTTCATCGATACTTCCAATATTCCTAAATTTTTACATTTAATACAATAAACACGAAATGTTTTACTTTCGATAATAAGCTATCCATTGATTAATCCCGACCTTCGACACCATCATCCTGCGCGCATTTGGTCGAGGAAAGGGGCGAAAAACAAAGTTCAAGGAGGACGGTCTAAACTGCCATAATGCATCCAGGCATGCGAATAGATATTTTTAACCACATAGTCGAAGCCGATCGATATGTACCAAGGCGGCAGAGATTTGTGTCTAAATAATTGCACCTTTGCCCTCGTTAAAAGCAGAAACTACGTTGAGTTATTTGATGTCGCCTCCTTGAAGATACGATATATGTTGCCTGTCTTCAAAGGATTTGAGTCTCAAGTCACTATGGCCACTTTATGATCGATCCGAGAAGAAATTTATCAACAAAAATTCACACGAATATCTATAACTATACAAACAATTCGTGAAAGCCGAGTTTTTCCTTAACAAATAATAGCTCCGTTACAAAGGGGTTAACGATCCTACCACTAAACATTCATATGCCGAGTTAATGTTCCCGACAAACATCGCCATTGCGGTACAGAGCAATGCACAGCAGCGATGGGAAAGAAAAATAAGCACTGGGAAATCGCAAGAGCGGGCAACGTGAGATATTTTAAACTCCAGCCGAGCGTCGATCGATGGCCAGACCATTACTGCTTAAATTATTGAATCTTGCGGGACTAACCGATACGAGGTACGAGCGCCGCGCCGCTATGCGCGAGGATGAGAGCGAATGCCATAGTGATCGGCCAGCTCTTTCCTAAAAGGTCGTCTCATTTTTTTCCCCGTTTCTTTGTTTTCTTTATTATTTTTTCCTATTGCTTGCCGCTCTCAGAGTGCCGTTCACGTTTATCTCGCCTCGACACGAAGCGACGACAATGCATTGCGCAATACTCGCCCGCGTATTCCTGCGGCAACGTAGCTTCGAAATCGCACGCGACGTTCCGAATGCCGCCTGCATTGTCCGAGATAGGACGATCGCGAGAGTAACGCGGTTACGAACAACTGTGTCAACAGGATTTCGTCGATAGGGGTTTCGTAATATCTGTATCGCGCCGTGTATCGTTCGCGCGGCTGACGTAACAGCTAAATTGTTGATACATGCATGCGTCATGCATTGTTAAATTATAATGTTAAAGCTTAGCTAATCTTGAATAAAATTTAAGGATCGCCGATTTAACTATACTACATGTTATACACACACACACACACACATACACACATGCACAGTCTTATTAAAGAGTAAACATACTAAACTCGAGCTTAGTATCCTTGAAAGGATACTCAAATTCCTACGGATAAACTGGAACGCGAGAAGTATCAATTGCGAAAAACAAATATTATGAATAAATACGAGATGTTTCTCTTTCAGGCTACTAGTCGCGATATTTTAGTAGCTACAGGGAGACGGTATATCATTGACACTCTATTTTCGTTGAGAATCATGTAGCATTATATCAACGTGTCAGTTATATTCTCTGCTCAATAACAATTTTCTTTGAAGTTATATAAAAGTATAAAATTTTCACATAAAAACGTCATATTCTTCTATATATCGACACAAATATAAAATTTGACACAATTTGAGAAGACTTATATGAGGAATTTTTTTAAATAAATACATATGTCTTTCTTGTATAAAATATTTGTTATTGACAAAGTTGATATGCGAACCGTGTATACTGTATAGAATGCATCGCAAAAGCCTGAAAGATTATTATTAATGAATAACCTGTTCAATACGGTCGTTATTTTGTCTCACGATCTCGAGATCGAACCCTTACATTAAAATGTATGATATTTTGTGCCCCATTTTGTATAGATGTAAGCAAATATCTTGCATAAAACAACGTTCGATGTTACGATATCTTCCTTTTTATTTTCTTTCAAAATTTCGGTTCTCAAGAAGAACAGTCTCGTAATCAGTCTTGACAGTTCGAACAAATGGTGAAAAGGTTGAGATAGAAATTTGCGAAAAAGCGTGGAAAAACTATGGGAGACACGCGGGAAACAGAAAGAGGACGAAAAATGCACGAAGTTTAACCGCGCGCGCGGAAAGTCGTCAGTCTCCGCGCTTCGTTGAGCTTGCACTCGCGGAACTTTTGGTTCGCTGGAGCGCATCAAAACCGAGCTTTTCACCTACAGACAAGTCAGCCTGCGTCTGACGCGCACTCTACTCCTGCAATGGGCATCGCCGATTTTCGCTTGTTATTTCTCGAAACGATATTGAAAATATCAGTCCACTGTTGCTTTTAATATCCGGAAATCTTAAGATTCCTTTCCATCGGCAAACTTTTGTCACATCGCCGATAAATTATGATTTCGTGTACGCGAAATATATTAAGAGTTGTATGTAAGTACTAAATATAATAACTTGAAATTGAGTTTTTTCTTTTCCAGTTTGTTAATTTTTGTTAATATACAATATATTACTTATCTATTTAGCAAGTCTAAATGTACCTATCAAAGATTTTATATTATAATTGAAATGTTTAACAATCTATTCACTTCGCAATAAACTGATTGACGTGTCAGAGACAATCAATTTTTCAAAGAAATTCTTAAATATTGGAGAATATCAATTTAACCCTTAAATGCCACATGGGGTGTAGCACACCCCAGACCCTTTCAATTATATATTTTCAAATGATCCCGCCAAAAATGGAGCTCATGGCTCCCTTTGATGATAGTTGAGTGATTGAACTACCCGTTTGTACACTTAGCAGTACTCAGTTTACTGGCAGCAGCTGTTTAGAGAGGTTCAAAGTAGGGGTGGGGTACTGCAGTACCCCTCCCTTACTGTGGGGTACTGCGGACCCCACTCCATACGAACGATAACATGTGACAATTTTTATATTGTTGAAATTGAAATTTTAACAATATAAGCATTTTATTCTCTTTTCTAAGCCTTGAACAACATTGAAAATAATTTTCATAACTAAAAAATCAATGAGTAGGAGACATTTTTCATGCTGGGGTTTTTTACACCCCATGTGTCATTTATGAGATTTTTCAGAGGTGTGGCATTTAAGGGTTAAAGATATTCTAGAAAATAAAGCATTATTTCATCTATCAGTGCGCAGTCTGCCGGCGTTTGTAATTTGTGTGAAATTTATTCGAAAACTTCACATTTGCCTCAAAGAGAGTTGACCCTTCAGTAGAAATTGATCCAGTCGATATCCGATTTCTCCTACCGTGAATAGTCTCGGTGTACAATTACAAGAGCTCTCTACGTCTATACAAGGGATTTGAAAGACGAGAATTATGAGATATCTCGTATGATGAATGATCTCGATATCGAGATATCGAGAAAAATGAGGGACACGCAATGAGGATACGCAATCTGTTACGTGATTAATATTTATAATGCGTATGCAAAAGTTTTCTTTTGAAAGAGATAATAATTCGTTGTTAGAGCTGTATATAAACAGCTTTAGTTGAAAAGCGTTTT
Source organism: Leptothorax acervorum (assembly GCA_035220615.1). Lineage (NCBI taxonomy): Eukaryota > Metazoa > Arthropoda > Insecta > Hymenoptera > Formicidae > Leptothorax > Leptothorax acervorum. The sequence goes on along the minus strand of JASTWQ010000352.1, from coordinate 65,146 downwards.
TACAATATGTCAAATATTTTTGATAAATTCTTCTCTTCAAAATACATATGTACGCTTTATCAGAAATCGTGTTAAAGATTAAAGGCGCTTTTTAAAGAAATATTTATATACCTGCCGAATATATCAGCTAGAAAAAACTGCATATTTAATAAATATATAAATGTTCCTCTCAATTATCACAATGCGTATTCCTTCTTAAGGCAAAAGTATGTTTAAAGTTTGAGACTGAAATCATAACTCAATTCAATATACGTCAAAAGATCGCAAAAGATCGCGCGGGTACCGTCATCGTATAAAGTCAAAATTCAAGCCAAGTGCAAAAGAGACTCCGATGCTTCCGACTTGAAATTATGACAACCTCTTCTTATACAATGTAATGTCTTTTCTCGAGTAGCTCTCCTCGTCTTTTGCCTTATTCAAGTTTCCGTTCTCCTCCAGGCAATGCACGCTTTCATTACAGAAGCCGCTGCTTCTCAGAGAATACCGAGAGATTAAATTCTGTAATACCAGACTTGCCATTCTGCTTCGCTGTTTCTCATTCTATCGTCACTTTGTTTGACACACCATGTGGATTCTACAAATTTTGAACTGCATTAAAAATTTAGAGACACTATATTGTCATATCTTATTTCTGCAGCTATATTTATAAAGTAATAAATATTAAAAGTAGATAAATAAGTGTTGAAAAACAGATAAATATAGAGAACAGATTTCAGTTTCGATAAAATCATATATACAATGATTATTTTGTCTTTATTTTATTTTATTTTTGTTATTTTATTTTTGTTACTCCGACTGTGCGTGGAGTAGTGAGGCCAAGTGAGGCTTCTCTAACTCCGTCCCTCTCTTTGGATTATCTGGCTGTCTTTTGTTTATAAAACTGAACGGTTAAAAGGTTAGCACGAGATCCTTCGAGATAATATCTCATTTTGAATTCCATAATGTCGAAGAGAGCATTTCATTAAAGGATAGTTTCATATATATACGAATAGTTAAATTTCTTTTCCTCCGCGTGTATTATGATGCATTTTTATCTTTAGCGAAAAATGATATCACTTTTACGCCGTCATAGAGAGTCCAAAGAGAAATTCGCCGAAATGTGAAAATTTGATTTCACAGAATAGATGGATCGTAACTAAATTATTTCGTTTGAGCTTTTGGAAATTGATTAAGAACGAATTGATCAAATAAAGAACAGAGATATATGGTTATATTAAATTATAATCAATTGGAATCTATATCCATTTTTAATATTAAAGCAGATAAAAGAGTTACGTGGTAATTCTAGCATACATTAAAATGAAAAGATGTATTAATTCATCTCGTACAACTTCTACATTAATTATTTCTAGCATAAAATTTGAATAGTGTAACTTCCTCCAAAGTAATTAATTTCATTGTTTAAGAGCTATAGTTACTATGAAAAGTTTATTTCCTGCATGAAATTATCTCTTTTACGTGGTTTTCGTTGTATTAATTAATTTTATCCTATACCTAACCAAATTAAATTAATTTCTGTTCTCATGTTACATTTCCAATTATTGCATGAAACTCTGTGGAACTTTCACCGCGAAAAGTGCATATATTCTCGAATTATCTTAGTTTGGAGGTTTTGAACTTTGCCACAGTATATTGCGCAATGTACTACCAAACTCAAATGTGTAAAGGGAGGTATTCAGAGGTATCGGGATGTGTCGAAGAGAGCATTTCATTAAAGGATAGTTTCATATATACGAGTAGTAAAATTTCTTTTCCTCCACGTGCAAAGTTCTTCACAAAGTTCGCATAGTAAAATCGCAGAAGCACATTGTCTGCCGAGGTTGGAAATTCGCTCGAAAAATCGACTAAAAATTGGATTGGCCTATCAGCTAACATTCTTTGAAACTTTTTGGTTTGCAACGAAGTGTGTAAGAAGTAAACTAATAATGAAATTTCGCACATTAGGGGTCTACGAGAATCCTTAAATCTTTCTTCTTTTTAAAACTCACCCAATAGATTTAAACAACTGAGGAGACGTGACGAAGAATGTCTATTCACAAGCTGTTAATCGTGGAATGTAGAAGGAAGTTTGCGGCGGCGGTTAATAATTATCATACATAGCAAGTATGATGCGGCATAGTTACTCAGAAACATCTGGTATGTTTTGCCGGATGCGTATGTAAATGAATACGATATATTATCTCGACGATCATTTATATACGACCGCTGCAGCTTTGTTAGAGGAATTCTCGTCAAAATTTTAAATATCAGCGATCTTTTATAAATGACTTCTTAGTTTAGAAGTGTGTGCTTATATCTCGTACATCAATGACTCAAATATTTAATTTTTCATATTTGTAATAATTGCATAAATGATAATATAATGATTATTGATGCATGGTTATTTACTCAAAAACATCTCGATTATTCAAAAAAATACTTGGTTTAATATTTTTATACATCTGCTATAAGTCATTATATAAACCACTAATTTTAAAAATAATGTTACCTATTATAAATAAATTATTATTCAAAATTTTTTATTTTCTATTCTAGCAATCGATTAATAATTTATACTTTTTAATTTTATTTTCTTTTTCTTAATATTTATGAACTAAATATTAAAAAGTATATTTCAATAGATTGATTAACTTATATTCAATTACGTTTAGTTGTTTAAAATTAAACTATTCTGCGGTATTTCTAAATTATGCGCGAGAAAATCGAACATCTGCACCTGCGTGATTAACTGTATGCTCGATACGTGTTTGGCAACTTTAAATATCGACGATTTGAATTGTACAAGTTCCATAGTGGTTGCCAACAGAATGTCTCAGCATAATTTACATCGCTGCGATATAATAGATGCAATAATGACAGCGTTTCCTATGCGAATTACAGTGGCATATTGCCAAGAAGGTCAAAGTTATAAATTATCGCTTTTTTCTAGCGAAACTGCATAACCATTATTGTCTGTATCGAGACGTTTTGATATTCCTCACGCGTCTTAAAGCGATTCTTTCGCGACTCTCCCGTCGAGGTATTGTTGCAAGTATTCGAAGTAATTACTTCCGAGTCGCTGAGGAATGTTGCGACGAAAAATATATATTCTTTCTCGAGAAACTTTCCGAGTTTCTTGTGTCACCATAAAACTTCGAGCAAATTGTCTGGAAGTGACCGGAAAAATAATCTTCCGTAATTTCAAGTATAAGATATAACCTTCGAGTATATTTATATCGGCACAAGAGTGTTCACCGAATGTGAGAGTTCGCAGAAACATCCGCACATCATTGAATAAAAGAACTGTGCTCTCCAAACAGCGAGCAGCAAGGCTTAAGAGCTCAAGTGCGCCACACACGCCCATATACTTCCCAATATACGCATGTGCCACATAGAAATACGTCGTTGCAGAGATGACGCAGGTCAGACGGTCGAAAGATCCAGCGGATACCCCACTTTCTACGATCAGAAGACCGTTGTGGATCAGAGACGAGTTCAGGCACGTGTAAACCAGACGAGCGTTACAAAAGGGCACCAAACACAAAAGCCGAATAATAAATTTGCAAGGGAAACACGAACTCGCTCACATAAGCTCAATCGTTCACCGTCTATGTGAAGCTATAGTCGTTCGGAAATATCTGTATGCTTCTTTTGCAAGATCATCCAAAATGTTGAACATATCCAAAGATAAAAAAAAAAGAAATTGTTGAGAAACATCAAATCCTTCTTTCCTTTATCTACGTTACACTTTAATAGCCTTTAAAAAAAATTTATTCGTTATCAAATATATTTTAATAATACAACAACTTTAAGTCTTTTTATTAAACCACGTGAAACATTGCCAAAAGTTGATAGTTGCCAAATCTTTCCGGGAAAATTTCTCAATTGTCAGTGGTACCGAAATAAAAACAACGTTTTACATATTCATTCTTTCGCATTTCGAATCCGCCAGATCAGGGCTCCATCACGGATGCTGCACCGCCGTGCGCATTTTCTTTCTCTCTCTTTCTCGCTCTTCCCTATCTGTCATTATTACGCAACTCGAGATCGGAGCGGAGCAGGCGGTACAATATATGACTGGAGTATCGGCCCGAAAGGTAGTGGGAAAAACACGCGGTCGGTCCAAACTCCGCCAGAGCTGCATGTAGTTGGCGGCCGGAGCTGAGAGCAACGCGGTTGAACAAACGAGTTCGTCTCCGGAATCCGAAGCGGATGCATACGAAGCGCCGGAAGCAGAGCACGAAAATCGCCGGGTGCAGATTTTATCTTTTTCTCTTTTTCGAAATCCCGCTCGCGAACGTGAGTGATCCGATTGATCTCTTCGCAGCTTTAATTAAATATCGCGTGCGACCGAGTGCCGATACTATCGAGCGTGAAAAGTACTTCAGACATTCATCAGAGGTGTCAGGGAAGACGAGATAATTCCGATGATGGATTGATGAATGTTTGTGAACCATTGATAGATTGCAGCGATAGATCGCAGATTGGAAGCACGTGCACTTATTGTTAGTGAAAACATTTTTGATAGGTAAGAGATTTTTATATAAACAAGAAAATAGCCAAGTTCCAGTAGTCTCTATATATAAATAAAATTGTAATTACAATATTTAACTGATGATTTGTTTATCCTTTGTGCAAATACGATGGTCTTTTTCACAAAAATGTAACGGTTTTTATAATTCAGACTTAAAATTAAGATTATATAATATACTAAATATTCTTTTAAAAAGATGATTGTAAAAAACTCCACGTGTGTGTGTGTGTATGTGTGTGAAAATAATGAGAATAATTGAATAAAGCGATAACTGTCTATTATAATCACAAATTATTTGCAATTTTTAAATTTTTTGAATAATTTGACGTTATTGTTTATCTTAACATTTTTTAAGTATTTAAGTGATTATTTTCGTGCTTGAAAATATGTATTGAAAGCTAACATGCATAATTCGAACAATAAATATTTATTGGAATACAAATTATTATCCGAGAGTCTATTATGCAAATGAGTTTCTATTCAATTAAAAACTTATTCTGCTTTCGCAAAGCTCCTCTTTTTCATTTGTTACTTATTATGCAAACAAAATTATATTCAATATTGTGACAAAAGCGCATAAAAGTTTTATCTTTACGATCGTTCACACACACATAAACTCCTGCGCGAAATCCTTCTATCGTATAAATTGTGAAATCGGATAATCTCGACGCGTGTGTAATTCGTGCTTCAAAAGTTTAATGTCCGCAAACCACACACAGTTGCGGAGTGTAATAGCATTGTGTAGCCAGGTAACAATCTGGCTGCGATCAACTTCATCGTGATACACGTGAACAGTAATGTCAATCAGGATCAATTAATAGAACGTTATTAATTCGATCCGGGCTTTGAAGACGTCGCGAGTCGTGCGCACTCGTGTATAATGCGATAAAATGTGTCGCGTATAACTCGACAACGAGCAGTCTCACACCGATTAATAAGATTAATTGAACGTTGCGACAAACTGCGGAGAGTTACTACGTCATTTCGATACACGAGGATTACATGCTGATGTATCACCGATAACTAAAGAAATGTAAAATATCGATTTATGGAAGCTATATTTTACTTATGACACAATATTTTATTTTGCCAAATGCGATAATGCTGCAATAAAGAATAACACAATAAAAAATAATGTCAATGAATATGAAATCCAATATTTTAGTTTCCATATACAATATCATTGTATATGGAAACTAAAATATTGGAATGGATATATGTATACATGTATGTATATTGTATATACTTTGTTATTATAATTATAAATATTTTTTAATTTGATACACTTTTTTGAGACTAAAAATGTAAATTATCATAAATCTTAATTTAAATTTCATAAATAAAGCATACAAATGCACATCATCTCGCATGATATTGTATATAAGTCGAAACAAAAGAAACGCGGCAGATTAATCTGACTAATTGCATTTAACCACAATTAATTGAGTTATTAATCGCATTAAATCTGTCCGACACAATTCATCCCATGCCATAAACACCTAATGCAAATTAAATGCTGGAGGATAATTATAGCGCTCAAATATTCGCGTAATAACACGGTAGATAAGAAGATGAACTATAGCGAGATCTAAAATTTAATTGGTTAAGATATATATTTACACTTTATCATGATAATAATAACGCTTTACTTTTAATATCCTCTTCGTTGCTTTGAAAACAGTTTTAATTATGTTTGCATAATAAGTAAGCAAATAAACTAACGATTAGACAGATAAATACAATTTGTTTATACAGAAGGATAGAAATTTTAGATAGACTAACTCTGAAGAATGTTAATAATGATTCTGCAGGAATCGAACGCAGAAGTCTGAAGGTGTAATCGATTTAGGACAATACGAAGCAACGAGAAATGTTGAACCGATTGTATCGAAAGGACATGATTAATTTAAGACGACTTCGCCACGAGCCAGCAGGGCCGGTGACGTACTTATCGCGGGATCATTCATAGTCTCTAAAACGTGCCCCGCGTGTGCAACATGCATCGGAATCGATCGGATCGCAATATCGATTTGCGTCGACGACAGTCGCGAACGAACGTGCTGGTCGTCGGCGCGATGCATCATTAATTCAGTCTGCTGGCTAGGATAAAAGGAATGAAACGGAGGAATGATGCACGCGATCGCAGTTCGAAATGTCATACTCCGAGGATATATGCGTCTGTGCGCGCAGTGCATCTCCATTTAACGGAATCGTGTGTAATTCCGAAGTGATGCGAGAGTGAGCGATACGTCGACCGTGATAGCTGTGTCCGGTAGCTTCAATACTAGAAATTTGTGTGGGTGTTATTAAATAAAATATACATATGGACGCGCACTTGCAGAATTTATGGATCAAATGGTCGTGAGTTACGTTGATTTCAAAATTTATAAAAGAAAGAATTTGTAAAATGCGACGCACAGTGGTCAAAACGGCTGAAAACGTGGCCAAAACTCAATTTTTCATTATTTTTTTAAAATCATTATTATATATTTTTTGTTAGTTCTAAGTCCATACTAGACTTCTCTAAAGTTTTAGTCCAAAAGAATTTTATTTAAGGGAACTATAAATGCATAAAAGTTTATGAATATCGCAAGTCTCTTATATGATTTCGATGTTTACTTGTGCTTCTAATCACGCGTTATTTTTTTAATTGTCGTTACAGTTAGTATAAATAAATGTCTCCTAAACAAAATAAAATAGTACTGTTGTGTAAGATGTAACACTAACGAAATGTTGCGATTCAAAAACCGCGTCGTGAGTGGGTAAAATAAATCCAGCAGATATTTAAAATTTACTTATATAGCAAAAGAAATAAGAAAAATTTTATCTGCGCCAAACTGCGTCGGACTACTGTAATTACTGTATGAAGTTAGTAGTAAACTGAGAGCCAGTACTCTGGATATGACACCCACTCGATGCGCATCAGCAAATATTTACTTACAATAAAATTTTTGAAAAATATACAGAATGTCCCGGATTTTACCCGCTAAACTGCGGGATACTGGCTGTCAGTTTCCGCGAACTACCAACTTCATACAGTAATTAAAGTAGTCCGGCGCAATTTGGCGCAGATAAACTTTTTCTTATTTTTTTTTTTGCTATATAATTAAATTTCAAATTCTGTTGGATTCATCTCGCCCACTCACGATGCGGTCTTTGAATATTTTGTTAGTGTTACATCTTACACAACAGTACTATTTTATTTTGTTTAAGAAACATTTATTTCTATTAACTGTAACAACAATTGAATAAATAACGCGTGATTAGAAGCACAAATGATACAACTAAACATCAAAATCATATAAGAGACTTGTGATATTCATGAACTTTGTGCATCTATAGTGCCCGTAAATAAAATTCTTTTAGACTAAAACTTTAGAGAAGTCTAGTATGGACTTAGAACTAACCAAAAAGAATATAATAATAATTTTAAAAAAATGAGAAATTGAGGTTTGGCCACATTTTCGGCCATTTGTGCGACGTGAAATTTATAAAAGAAGGAATTTGTAAAATGCAATGTGCAACTTTGGAAATGTTTGTGTAATTCCGTGGATAGCCATAATCGCAGGCTTTCTCTCCCTTCGGGTTTATGACAACAAATGTGAAATGTTGTCAAAGAGCAATATTCACGCCCGAGTGTTAATGATCACGTTATTAATGATCGCTCAATATATTGTCCGTATGACATAGTGCAATGGTTCATGAAAGTGATGTATAATCATTGGACGTGAGCTTGTACTTCATCATGTTAATCAAAGTGCTTTAAGCTAACCATTATTACAGAAACGTGAATGGACGCTCTGTCATTTCAGTTTTTCTGATTTCTTCTGGTCGAGATTTCTCTTTGTGTTCTTTGTTTTCCGTTAACTTCACGAATTTCGTTTTACAGCGACTTATTGACGAACAATGAGTCAAATATATGTATGTTTTGTTCGAAATAGACAATCTTTTTACTACGTCTTACTTTGTCCTCCTTACTTTTTGTCCAGTATAGAAAATTAAAATAATTTTCTTCTTTTGAGAACTTTTGTTCATCCGGACGAAAACAATCTGCTGATCATTTAAAGCGAAGTGAAATCAACGCTAAGAAAATAAATTGTTTTTTCGTCCCTTAGAAATTATTAATAGGCACGTATAATAACTGCACGAAGAATATTGCAAAGCATATATCAGTTTTCTTTTATTATTATCATCTTAAATTAATTAGAGATGTATTGGAATATATTACAAGTAGGTAATTTCTTCTTTAATATTGTTATATATATCCTCTTAAATGCGGAAACTTTCTTTAAAAAATTGCATCCATTAATTATAATTAATTCGAGTACATCTTTCTTTTTCCGAGCAAAAGAAGGTCGCCTAACGCATTTTGATCCCTATCGCGAAAAATGACACGTCCCTCTAATTGCGAATGATATCGATCGTTGATGCACACCGCTGTAACAATGCATGAAAACGATATAGGAGCTACAGGGAGTCACGTACACAACCGTGTCGTTAATAACGCCATTAGTCGAGACACCGTCATGTTAGTAACTGACTAATAGCTAGCAGGAGACACTTCGGTCTCCTCTCTCCTTCTCCTTGACTTGGCTCGCCTGTCTGCATTATGCCAAACTTAACGCTGTTATCGTGAGAGATATACTCTTTTTTGCGCGACAGTCTCTCGTCCTTTCTTTTATCATAATTGACTCATAGCATTCAAATGGTTCTGCCTAAATTACTGCAAGAAATTATTAATTATCTTTCAGAAATGTCAGACTGTGTATGTTGTTACAGAAATTCGAAATTAATATGAAATAGGTATCAGACGCCTCTTAGAACGTTACTCCTCGGAATATTTAAACAATTTAACAGTTTTCATTAAAAATTTAATCTTTATCAGAATTGAATATTTTTGTAATAATTCCCAATTTAGAGATGAGAGAGAGAGAGAAGATGATCGTATTTTTCGTAGATGATAAGTACATTAATACAAAAATAATAATTTTATCTTTGTTACTTTTATATGCATATTCAGTTCACAAATAATTAATGTTTTATTCATATAAAATGAAAAATCTTTTTTACTTTTACCCATACATTCACAAAATGGAAATACAGCGGTAAAACATTTGTTTTAACGATGTTTACAATAAAACATATATACGTAGATTGATTTCCATAGGAATACATATAATTAGAAGAAAGCACATGTGTAATCCTCTGTGAAACTCGGAGTAATCCGGGTTGCGGGAGATATCTATTGCAACCAAATATATTGTTTAATACGAGATTCGTGTTTCTCTATCAAGAAATAATCTCTTTCCACAAATTGTAATAAGTCAATTATCCCATATCATATCAACGTTTACCAGTGACACGACGAGACTTTAACGAAAACTTTAAAAACATCCTGGATCAAATTGATAAAAACATATTGATAAAGTACTTACAAAGATACGAATGTGAATGTGAATGTTGATGTTAAAATTATCGCTACCATATATGCATGTAGAATGTGATTCAATGTCAAGCTATTACAGTTAAAACTTCAAATAATAATGATAGAAGCGGAAAAATATTTTAGTTACATAGATATTTATTATTTTTATGGAATTTAAAAAAACTTTTAGTTAAAACAAAAGTTAGGAAAGATCTAATAAGTTTTCCCACTCGATATATGCAATACGTTGATTTTTCTCTAATTGTAAGATAGAAAAACTTCATATTTTTTGCTTTCTTTGGTCTTGCAAAAAATAAAAATTCTATTAATATATAAAAGTTTTTGCTGGTAAAGGTAAACTAACATTTTAATTTTTGCAAGAAGCTTTCACTTTTATGCTATCGACTGTTCGTAACGAAATCTTTCAGCCTTTATTCTATAGAAGAGTGTCATTTTCGTCTCGTAACTTCCTCTGAAATTAACGAAATTCTCTTTCTTGAGGCTTCTCGAGTAACTCGACACTCGTCTCGTCAAAGTTCGCCAAGGACCGCGTTTAGTATTTCGTGCGCTTTCAGAAAAACTTTCTGTAGAGGTTGGCCGAAGTGTAGCCAAGTTGAAAAAGAACGAGAAGTTTATTCGTCGATTAAGGTTCCGCATTGCGTTTGCGGTTTCCCGAATGTTGCGTGCCAAACGAAAATCTGGTACACTGAGGACATGCCAATGAACAGATCAAAATCTATAATCTAACATAATTTTAATGTAATGCGTCATATATTTGAGAACATGGAACGTGATTCAATGGACTAATTATAATATATTTTAAGCGACGATAAAATATATCGATATATGATTGATTGAAAAGAGATAAGTCATTGATGCACAAGATTCGATATCTTTTGCAATAGTTTTCGAAACTCTGTTAATTTCTATAATCTATAATATGTTATATATTCTTAAAAAGCTAGAGAAACGCAAAATTATTTGATTACCTCAGTATAAAATTCCACTATAAATAAATGTCAACTAAACATACATCGCTTTTTTGGTTTCAATTGCACAAAGTCGCATTTAATAAAACACTCACGTAATTATACTGATAAGTTCTTATACATATTCGATCACATGAATTATTCGCTCGCGCCGATCGAGAAACCTTTCAGTAGAACAAACTCGTTCGATCAACTGCGATATCGGTCATCATTATTCTCTTCGGCACAAAAATGGAGACTTATGGAGAATTTATGTTGCCGTTATTTCTCTCTTTCTTTTTAATTTTCGCGACAATCGCACATAAACTTTGGTTTCCACTCTATTTCAAAGTCAAGAATTAGAGTGCGACTGTACATAACTACAGATTTTTAATCCTTATGAATAAATTCTTTAGAAAATAAAATTCCAAGAAAATACACTGTCAGCTTGAATTTAAAAATATAAAGTTATTTAATTATTCCCGAGGGATGTTCGATGAGTTCCTTATATTTCTGTCACTTTCTTGAAAGTTATCGATGCTCCGAATGACGTTTTAATATAGAAGAAATCTATTCCCAAGTAGTGAAAGAAGAATTTGCATATTTAAAATTAAGCCCGGCGTTTTTAAGAGATACTATACTAGAAAAATAATGGATTTATGGGCTCTAGTGCTTTGTATTTTAGTAGAAGGTAGCTGCGTCCTTGTAAAGGTTTCTCTTGAAAACCTCGTATCAGAAGTCACGGCACAAAATATCAGCAGAGCGAATAAGAAACAGCACGGCATCCGGCAATGCTTTGAAGGATTTATGCACTGTATTATTTGCTATACCAACTGTGCTATATGAACCGTGGTGCACGCATCGTAAAGCGGCAATGTATGGTTCCCTGAGGCCCTCGTTTTGTGTCAGGAACAAATAATACAGTGCATTTGCTAAAACTCGAGACCCGGGAGTTTCTACCGCGACCAGATAGATTCGCATGTTGACCCTGAACGATACATCGCAGGAGCTTTCAATAATTTAAAGTTAGAATTACATGGATGGCATTAATTAATGGACTCCGCTTGATTTAATGTCAAAGGTATACAACTGTCAGTCAACAAGAACTTTTCCGCTTTGCATTTTAACTCCTATGAATGTATATCATAATACTTATGTATCATATTATAATATAATGTAAAATTATAAAACATTAATATCACTATTTTCATTTTTGCCAACATGCTCTATCGTTAAAACCGTAGAAATATCATGTTGCGCAATTTTCGTTTCACATATCTCTTACATTTATTAAACTACAATGAAATTTCTCAACATAGGAGGCTCGCTGTTTGCATTGACGGCATATTATTTGCACAACCCTAAAATTGTGCATTTTCGAGATAATTGCGCCAGTAAATAAATCATACTTGTAAATTCGATGATAAACAACGTGCGTCCAGTACGTTCGTTATTAGATACCCGCATGGGCGAGCGTGTCGCGTGATGTGCGCTGCGAGTACGCACAATGTAATTACAGTTTAATTAATATATTGGTTCACCACCCACCATCATCCTGATTACGCTGGGCTTGTGGTCGATTTGTCCTTCGGATAAAGGAAGAATGTAAGTGTGTGTACTAAGCGCGCGACGTGTATGCTCATTCCTGGAATAACAATTAATTATTTGGAGCCTTCTCGGCATGCCGTTCGCAGTTGATTAATGCCTCGCAGGCATGAATCTTAATTAAGAGACGTCCAGATCAATCGCGGGGAACTTTACGACCTCTCTTCGATCGAGAAATTTAACTTTTGTTGCGCAACTTTTCCGACCGTTTCGGCAGAAGTATAATCGAAGATACACAATTGTGCCATTGCAGGCTTAAACTCTCTCAGCATGCAAAAAATTACATATAGCCACACAGCAGATACTGATATATTAAGAACAAAAGTTAAACTCTGATATTTTTATATTGAAATCTTTCTCTGTAAAACGCAATTTTTTAGGACAATTATATTTTACATTGCATTCCTATGTATATTCAAAAGTAGTTAATTAATTATATTAATATATATAATTCAACATTTAACTTTACTTTATACACAAAAGTTAAGATTAGATTATGTAACATAAGGCATAATTTAAAAAATCGTAATTGCTTATACCGCTGCTCGGATATTAAAATATATATACATTGCCAAACATTAACTAGAAATACCAAGGTTTAAGCATGCAATATCGAAGCAGCGTGACGCGAAGTAATTATGAGAATCTTTATTAACTATTTCTCTTACGACAAGTATCCATTATATTTCAGTAATCTAATAGTTGAGAAAGTCTTTCAAGTATCGCATTCGTGACTGTCACATTCACATGCATAAAAAACGTAATTCATGATCACGCACAATCGTTACCTCACGAAACTGAGATTTATGATAATGCATGATTAAACGAAAGTCACGTTATTCTCTACATTTTACACATCAAGCGATGACATATGCCAAGATTAATTTATACCACTGAAAATTTTTGTTTTCTCCGATCTATTTAAAGAATTTAATGCAGAATAACAACATGTTACAAATACGCCGTGCTATATAATATGCTCGTCAGTATATTTTGCCTTAATAAATATTATCGCAAGTGCAATACGCGTTGTAAATATGTTTATCAGTCTTTCAATGCCATTAAGTAGTATAAAAGCCGAATAATCAACCATTTCATGATAAGATTATTATTTCAAGTTACAAAATGTTCTTATCGCATCGTTTAATGGTTTCTGCAATATTGGCCATAGCCATCAGAAATGGATAAACAATAAAACGAAATATTTGCCTGCGGGCGATGTATATGGAAATGCGTTTGACATACTATTGTACGTTTCAATTCGCCAGTAATGAGGCAGTTCCAACGTGGTGGCATACTTTTATCATTTCTGCGTTACGCAATTTACCGAAGGAACGCGAGATTCTCGCGTTTTCTTACGCTTTCTCTGTACGACCGCATAAACCAACTGATCGTTTCATTATTAACGTTCACCCGTTTTTTCTCTTTGCATCATCTTTCCTCGCACTATTTCCGGAAATATAAAACAACAGAAAATATTAATCTTTTTGCTGGACTTTTACTTTAAAGATGAATTAAATTTCCATCAGTATAGAGAGCTTTTTAATCACACTAAATAAGCTTTCATCTTTCTTTAAGAGAAAAAAATTAATAAGCTCTCAAAGTAAAAGAAAAATATTTTAACGCCCAAGGGAATGTTCTCAGAAAAAACGTATTACGGAAACATAACTTTTTAGGAAACTAACAAGTAAATTTAAAAAAAAAACTAATTTGATGAAAATTAAAAAATTAAGTATTGATGGAAAATAGCTTTTATATGTATCCCATTTTGAAGGGAAAAAATTTACAACGTAGGCAAATTGCTTGGTTCTCGATTCATCTAACACCTCTCGATTCTCATCAATGCTACGCCGAGCGTATTGCAATTTACGTTGCATACGTGCGCGTATCGCTCATTTGTCGGTCGGACGCGGATGCAACGGCGAGACAAAATGCAGATAAATACGCATTCCGCGGTCGTACGTGCCTCACGTACATAAACAACAACAGACACGCGTCGCCCAGTTTTTGCGGTGATCGCGATCCCGGGATCGAAACCTGCATGTTCACATTCGCTCGTTGGCATTCGCGGATTGTTCGCGGCCTCATCGAGTGTTAAACGTTTTTCTGCGGAACGCTGTACCTACGTTCCAGCAATATTCCTTACTGTTCGTAATAGGTGACAACCGGTTGTTGAGATATGTGTGCGTTTGTGCGAAGAAACGTGTGTAAGAACAATTTTCCTCGTTCGATGTGTTCAATTATAAATGAAAACTTGTCTCGACGTGAAGGTGTGAAAGATTCTTTTTTTAATCTTACAGCTGCGCAATTTCTATAAGAGAAATATACGATAGAATTCTTGAAAATTTACGAAGAGCTTGTGAAGAGCTTACACACATATGTGTGATCTCATTTTAATTACGAGCTATTTCAATATATAACAAAAAAATTTTTAAATTGCAAAACTTCTTTTTACGTAGCTTTACATTATTAACACAGTCTCCTCAGTGTATGATAATGCGTTCTTCGAATGACATGCATATTCTTATACGCGTAAATATCTGTCTGCGGTCAATTTTTACTTCAACATCGCGCGCTCTGTGTACCTATCGTGCTTCTAATTGTGCATTTTTATGGTTCAAAAAGTTGAAAATTGTATGCAAAAGTAACTTGCAAAAATTAAAAAAGGCTAATACCTAGCAAGATTAGCTTATTAAGAAAAGTTCTTAATAATGAGCAAACTTCAAATTCGAACAAATTTTTCAACACATCTTTCTTATATAAAAAATAATTTCTATTTACTATACATAAATGTAAGTGTGACTATTACAGAAGCACATAGTATGTTTTCTTTTTCACTAATAGATACTGAAAAATATCATGATTTTAATTTAATTAATTTTATTAATTTTAATATTATTAATATAATTTAATATTATAATTAAGCTTTAAAATTGTTCACGTCTAATTTAAGATAGTTAGGAATCTATTTATTTTCCGATGGTAAATTACGATAATTAAAGCCACCGTTTATTGTTACGTCAGAATAATTGATATTGAAACATCAAAGTTATAATTAAAGCAGTACTCGAAATTGCAGTGTGCAATTCTAAATCCAGTATGTAGTTCGTGCGGGATAATACGGGAATAGTTTGATAGGTTTGCGCTGAACTACCTTCCCTTACTCGACGCATTTGTAAGCGATGATGGGCGCAACTATTCCCTACGCGCTTGTGTAAGCAAATTGTCGAAGAGCGGCACACCGTAGTGGGATTCGATTCCACGAAGAAATGGCTAATTATGGCAAATTCAGAATAGTCATCTTTATATTTTAATCCTCTAATTGTAAAGATCTTTATTATATCAATAGAAATAAGAGGAAAAATATTTTTACAGAAAACAAATATAAAAAAATAAAAATCTGTAAAATTAAACTATGTTTAAATATGGATGAATATAAAATGCTTTTTCTATCTATTTACTATAAAAATATACATTCACGCAAACAGTCTAATAATAATTTCTTATCTTATCTTCTTCGTTAAATTGTTCTTTTAATTTTTAGAAATTTTAATCGTATATAATATATTTTTCATACAAAGGGGTATTGTGTATATTACTCCTTTATAACTTATTATTAATATGTAACTTTATCAACACAAATTTAGAAGATTGATAGAGTCGAGAAATGCAATATCATGATTCTTATTAGAGTTTCTAGTTTGCCCATCTTAGACGGCGCCATCGCTCACAACCCTTCGCGTCGAAGGAGCATATTTTGAGTTTGATACAACTTTGTCCATGCGGCGTCGAATGCGGATCTTGCATCTCGCCATTGCATTCATTGGCCTAGTTTGGACCGTACAATTGATCCACATACCGAGCACCGGCTTCGTGTCGAATCGCACTTCACTCCCTGGGTGCATCAGGCGGGCAGCAAGCGGCGCCTCGCGTGCCGCGAAGTATAACGTTGCGCCTTCCATTATTCCATCATCTACGAAGGATGAAAAATGGACTACCGCGTATTATCGATATTTTGACTGTCGAGTTTTACGCCCGCGAAAATGCTTATGATGTAGACGTAGAATTACAGTGCACGCTTCTCTAGGAGGCAAAGTGAAGTCCTGACAAGTTGCACCGTCACGCAAACGAAAGATTTAATCTTGACCAAGTAATAGTCACGCGACTCTTGTTGAAGTAATGGTTAATGTTAAATATTATGTCACATGTGTGTATAATTAATTAATAAATAAAGATGTATACATTTTTTATATTGTCTATTTGTGTGCAAAAGTAACAAAAGCTGTAAATTCAACTTTCGTATAGGTCAAACACGACAATATGATACATAAGGATAATATATTCTTCTTTCATCAAATTAGCCTACTAAGTTTCTTAATTTTCAACGTGAATAACTTATACATAATAACGAATTTAATTTATTAACAATATCACGCAAGATCCGTTAAATTGGATTAAAATGTTTCATTTAATTACATCCTAATTTTGCCTTACTTCGTGTAGTGCAAAAGATATTCCGAAACCTTGTCACATACGACGCGAACGAGGAGAAACCTGGTTGCCATTGTATTGAAAAGAACGTGAGCTCATATCGTCGACACGTGTCGACAATTTTATCTTCTTTTGCTCTGCTTTATCTCAGGACAAGCAGTGGACCACGCACGGAGCCGATTTGCTATTTAAATTTCATGTTTTCACGTTTCAACGTGTGACCGCATCGCTAACGAATCTCAAATGCAGATTGCTCGTCTCTGCCATGAACGAGCACATATTTATACGCGACTCCGTACAACTCGAAATTTAAGGAGGATTTCACCGCTCGAGTCTTCAGGGTTTCAATTTAATGTTAAATTATTATCTTAGTTACCATGTTAGCACATTGACTTAATTTAAGAGCTTTATTCGACATCAGACAGAATTACATAGCGAACGTTTGACATTTACTGTATACCAAATTACTTTAATAGCAATTATCATAATGTCCGTCCCTACATTAAATATTATTAAACACACAGACACACACACACACACAAATGAATAATTACTGTTTGTAGAACAGATACTTTTTTGTCTGTAATGTACATATATATTTTCCAAGGTTTATCGAGAATCTTAAGATTAACAAACGTAATCCGAAATTAGTTCGAAGTCACTTTGCTTTGTTCCGTAAATAAGACAATTCATAAGCAGAATTATTTGACCAAACTGACGTTTATTGTCGTAGTATTACATAAATTCAGTCATATATCTATGTTATGACGTTTCGACACTGGTTTTGTGTCCTTATCAAGAGTTTGCTATAACAACGAAATCATGTTACACGAAAAATAACGCACAAGGAACAAAGAGCGGAGAAAAAAAAAAAAACAATATATACCTGTCACATATTAAAAATTAGCTGCTCTTAGAGCACAAAAACTTTCTTGCAGTTTTAGCACATTGTCAAATTTTGAAGTAAAGGAACCGCATCCCTCCTTAATTAATCGTGCAATATAGCCCGAAAAACGACATAGTTGGCACAAAGAAATGTAAGAATCGCCGATCCGAGTCGAAGGTCGGCGTTGAACTAATTTAAAAATACAGGCTAAGCGAGTGGGTCACAGAAAGAAAAACATAAGCACGAAGAGAAAAACATTTATGTAGATCTTATAATTCGGTCATATAACGGATTCAGATTTTCCGTGTCTTTTTGAGATTGATCGTGTTATTGTGTTTTTTAATGTAAAACATCTCCGCTATTTCTCTCTTCCTCACATTTCTCTCCCTATGCAACACTTCAGGAGTGGACCATTTAAAATCATGCCCGTGTATCAATCGGTGCTTACTGACTACCGAGCGCTTACTCTCGTCTTTTTTGATGTCACTAAGATGTTCCTTCACACGAGTTTCCAGATGTCTTAATGTTTGTCCTATATAGGATACATTACAGTCATTACAATCAATTTTATAAACTACACCCGTTTCTTTCATGTTGTCCAGTTTATCTTTGCCTCGTTTTATGACGGAATCAAGCTTTTTAGGGATCGTGTGGAGAACATCGAAGCCACATCGGTTCAAAGTACGGCGAATATCTTCACTTAAACCCTTTACATAAGGGAACACAAAATGTCTCCGGGCGTCGAAAGTGTCAATGGTATTACTAGAATCGATGATGTCCCTGCGATAATTTAACTCTTTTAGCCTTTTATTAATTTGCTTATTTATAACGTGTTTAGGGAAGCAATTATTTATAAGGATGTCCTTAACAATTTCAATGTTGGAACTATGAAATTGCTTGTCCGAGAGTAAAATTGCGTGGTCAACCAAGCTAGTAATCGTGTTATTCTTGTACTTTTGTGGATGGTTGGAAAAATAGTTAACGTAACGGCCCGAAAACGTAGGTTTCCGGTACCAATTAGTCAAAAGTCTATTCCCGTTTCTGATAATCAGAGTGTCTAGAAAAGGAATGGACCCGTTAACTTCCATTTCGTGCGTGAATTTTAGACGAGGGTGGTAGCTATTAAAAACTGTAAGAACATCATTAACTCGGTCTTTAGGTATTATGGCAATAACATCATCGACATATCTGCGGAAAAACGATAAACCAAAATTGAGTACGGCAAGGCAGTGGGTTTCCAGATCCTCCATTACAATATCAGCCAATATTGGTGATAGAGGAGATCCCATCGGGCTGCCAAAGATCTGTTCGTATGTGTTTCCGTTAAAACTGAAACTCGTAGATCTCAGTACCAACTCAATAGCATATTCGACAATTCATGATAGCATATTAGATAATTATAACTAATGATAATTATAATTAATGATAGCATATTAGACAATTCATGATGGGGAAAAAGAGAAAGAAAATGCAAGTAACTTAATTAAATCCGGATTCGTCAAAGAGTAATTAATATTTGATTTGATAATATGTTGAGATGTTTGACTATTTTTTAATGAAAGATTAAGTATATGCAAATGTGATTAGTTATACAACTATAGAACATAAAATAGATATAATTTAATACGTTTATTGTTATCTGAATGTAATTTGAAAAATATATATGTATTTATAATAAATTTATAATAAATTCTAAAAAATGGCAAACAATTATATAATTCTGGCGTATAGCGGATAAAGCGGATTCTTTTTATTAGGAGTGCATTAACCACGAAAATTACAGTTTTTTTGGCTAATAATAACAATGATATTAATATATAAAATTGCATTTTTGGTTTCTTTGTTACGATCATTTTTTTAATGTTATTTTATCAATTATAAGGCCAAAAATTCTGATTTATATAGTTTTGTACTAATTTAATATCTTGTTTATATATATTTGAAACAATTAAAAGATATTCGGCAAGATATATAAATAATTCTTCTATAAAAGGATACGACTTTGCGCAACTGCAATATTTTTCGATTATCAATATAATAAACGCTATTAAGCATGTTAAATGTAAAAATGCAGGAATAAGCAAGGTCGTTTAAAGAACACCAGAATCATTATCTATTCTTGACTTTGATCTATCGGTATATTTTGTGCCTCGTTATCAACATAACGCAAGCCAATAAACGAGCTGTTCATGTATCACGTCACATGAGACTTCATCCATTGTCAAAGCTCTATTTATGTCGTTCGTGGCCATTTAAAGGAATCTAATCGTGTGTCGATGACGTTCTTTCTCCGTTCCGTGATTATTTTATGACGTCAAGTATCGTACCGATTATCTCGATAAACGATAATCCACTACCGCGCGTTGGCTGTCTGACGTCTGACATTTTGTTATCGAGCTGCAACTCTGCACTTTTAAACGACGGCGCAATAATATGGGGATAAAGCTTTGATAAAAAAAATCTTATAAATTTTATAAATGGTACAAATGACATAAAACGTATAACCGGAAGTTTAAAGTAATTTTACTTATAAAATTATTGTCGTAAAAGGACCATGCGCACTATTAATAACACAATTTTTTGCTGTAGAAAAGAGTTGTACGTCATGATCAATCTGCTGTAATGTGAAGCAGTACAATTTCTAGCGAAAAGAAATGCATAGCGATAATGTAAAAGAAAATGCTGCAAGATATAAACGTAGTTTCTAAATGTTAAGTTTTACCGTCTAATTGTAAAAGTTTTCTAATTGTAACAGTTTTGCACAAATGAAAAAATTCGCTTTTCTCTTTCTTTCAGAGGTTCTGCGGTCGAGAGCTCTCCCACAAATTCACCCACTACGAAAGGTGCTTCTGACGCTGAACAATTATCGACGGATGCGCCGGGTCCGTCGAAAGTACTGTCGAGCCCGGAGTATATCCAAGAAGTACGCAAAGACAGCGCATTGTACCTTGAAGAGGGAGAGGGTACATTGAAGACTCTTACACAGGCCACCACTGATGTTCTTCGAAGACAGAGCAGCGGCTACGTGAGCCGTCGAGATAGTTTGGAGGACAATAGAAGAAATTCCGCAACGAGCGGTGATACGCAACAGCAAGAGAAGGAGAGACACAAATCGAAATCGATAACTCTTGGAGCCTTGATTAAGGATCTTGCTGATAGAAAAGAGGAGAACATTGAGGAGAATATTGAGAACATTGAGCCGTCCACAGATACAGCAAAGGGAATGCCGACGACAGAGATACACAGAAAGGTGTCGTCGAGCTCCGGCCTCGACATGCCCAACGTTGATGAGGCAAAAGAGGTCGTCAGAGACAAAACTCTGCCGCGGCAGACGAGTTTCGAGACCCAGGAGATCAATGATGGACTGACGACGCGCCTCAGTAAGTAAACTGCGTCTATACCAATGCGATCTATAATGGATTTTTGAGTTAGATAAAGCAAAATTCTTGAAATTCCGCGTGAAACGGATAATTAGTGAATCCTCCGGATAAATATTGTAGATGAAGAAATTTAACAAAAGAAACGGCCTAAAATTTTCTTATATATAATCGATTTTCATCGAATATACATTATTTTTATTTAAAACAAATTACTTATATTATATAATCTTATTTTTATAAAACTTATTTTTCGTCCCTCTCAATTTTATTACTTAATGGAATGCTTAATGGTAAGATAAAAAATGACGACATATAAAATGTACCTATTTTCTTCAATGTTAATTTGTCAGAGAGAATTTTCACTGTTGTCAATATCTTCTTAGGCGATCTGCAAGTGACGCCTTGCGTCTCTATCTTCAAGAACCCCAATATTTATCTTCCGCGCAATAGCGGCAAAAATGCACCGTCGGACGAGGTGGACACGATTCAGCGAGTGGTCGACACAGTCATCGATCATTCTGCTAGCGGCAACTCGAATTGTAAGAATGTGCACAAGACAAACGTGGAAACTATTATTGCCTCGGATAATAATCGGACTATAGATTTGAGAAAATTATCCTTACCCGACGAAGCAGGACCGAGCCAGCGACTGTTCGAGAAAGCTGATGTCACCTACAAATCCGTTCATTCTCGCTACCCTCACGCCAGCCCTCATAGATTGCCCAGGAAACGCATCCGAGCGCTCAATAGGGAATGCTCCGTCGATAGCCAGCAACAGCAATTGAATCAATACAAAGTGCTGAACGAGATCGGAAAGGTAAGATTTAAATTCCACTAAAATCCAATCAAAATCAAGAAAGAGAGATAATTATGTGATTTATATTTACCCCCAAGAGTCTTTATATACTTACGTACTTAGTCGCTTATATAAAAACTATTAGGACTCGTACAAATATCTTTGTTAGGAAAGAGTTAGTTTCGAATTTATCTCAAATCCATATGGAAAGATAATACGAAATACTACCGTAAAATTTATATGCAAATTTACTAAATAATAAATTTATTTTTTAATTGTTAGAGTTACGAGAGAGTATGAAAATTCCATCTCTTTGACCTGATCTAGATGGAAAATATTACAAATATCTATTTTGCGTCAAGTCAATTTCGTGGTGGACAGTTTGCGTATATTGCGACAGTCTAATACCTTTTCAATTATGTCCGCGGCATTTTAACAATCAAGCTGTATTCGTCGATAAGAGGATCAACGTATCGCATTCCTCTCATTGAAGAGCGAAACCATTTCACGGCGCTCACGTAACAAACGGGAGAATGATATAATTATCGATATCGAGCACGGACGCTTCCTCCAATAACCAATAACTCGTGCCGCGAGTCATCATTTTCAGCAATTTCCCCTTCTGCCCATCCTTCGTACTTGTTAAGAAGTAATTAACAGCTGCGCAGTTACGGATTATTACCGATAATCACGTTATATCGTACCCGGTAACGCAACATTGCCTGCAGGAACGGAAATTCGAACGACGCAGAAATTATTAAAATCGTCAAGGCTTTTGCGCCGTCTTTATGCGCATTTATTCGCTTAATCATTATAATTGTCGATGTATTTACGAGATGTAATTGCACATTTTTTTCCTGTCTATCGGAACATTAATTTGCTGACGCGTTTTCTCAGGAATTGTTTGCCATAAGCTCTTGTCTTGTCTAATGAGTTGAATTTCTCTCTTTGGAATATACATTTATTTTTCATCTCCGGCTTGACTTCTTTTCTGTTGATTTTTCAATTGATTAAATGAGGACTCAAAAACGACAACTTAAATAAAAACGCTTAATCGTCTTCGTGCGAAAATTACCTCTAAGGAAATAATACTGAATAAACTTCACGTAGTAAGGTTAAAAGTCACTCGCACGTTTTAGAAAAGCAGCAAATTCCATTTGATGTAAACCAAACGACGCGCGAACATTCCTCTCAAATTAAAACGCACACAATAAATACCCGCACAAAAATGAGACTGTGGAGCTCAATACTTACGCACCTAGTATGGCGTGATAGGATTCAAAATAAATACGAGAAAGAGAACAAAACAATCGCCGCAATAACTTCGCACTTTGCTATAACTGAGTGAAAAGCGTGAACCTTCCAACTGCGAGAAGAAGTTTGCAGCGCACGATCTTGAGGTTCGCGCCAGGGATTCCAGAGATCGTTTCCCTAGAGAGAAAAAGAGAGAGAGAGACAGAGTAAAATACTTTTTACAAACAAGGGCAAATGTCACTCCGCGCGTGAGATTATCTTCGATGAGCGGCAAATAGAAAAAGAGAGAGACAAACTCGCGAAGTTCACGATTTAATTTCTCTTCCCTTACCGTATCATTTAAAACTGCAGCATTCGAACTTGAGATTGAATTCCTCGTCGAGGTGAGATCCATCGATCGGAATAAAATTTAATGCCGACGATTAATTACTTCAACCCCCATTGAAATGTTCGAAATCGCGCAATCGCCGCTGTCATGTATTTATAAATAGTATATTAATGTATCGATCTGTTTCCTTCTCCTGATGGCAATGTCGTTACATCGATCCTTTTTCGCTACCTATATAATTATACGGTAAAGAACTTATCGAGATAAAAAAAAAACCAGATAATCATTATACTAAGTTATTATATTGTGTCTCAAGAACTATTTCTGTATATGATTAATTCATCTCATGAGCGAATTAACTATACCTCTAATTGATAACTGTGTAGGTGATATGAGTAACAACATTTTAATCATAAAAAATTATTTTGTAAGTTATCCTGGTCAACTAAAACACATAAAGTCAACCTTTTTGGAAAGTTATATTCATTATTAGATGCAAGATTAAGATACATGTTATAGATACGTTATTAAATTTTGCTGTCGTCGCTTATATATTTATAACGAAATAATGACCACGACCGGACGTGCTCAAAGGTGACCATACCGTGAACTATAAAATTATGCTTCCACTCCCGATAGCATCGCCGACGACCTTCGACCTAGTCGCCACGGTGATATAAAGCGCATTATGTAAATAGCGCAGCTGAACCACAAAAAGGGTTGCAAGGTTAAGGTAAAAGGATGCGGAGAGAGTCATGAGATTATCGATAAAACATAATTCCTCTTTATAGAAAACCTATTCAATATTCATGTCACAGAGTATTACTTAATAATATTTTTCGTATCAATGTCAAGACTATTCCACCTGAAACTTGCGTCAATGAAACTTGCGTCAGTCATCGTTGAGAAAAAAGAAAATACTATCCAACAACAAAAATAATCTTTGCTAAAAGACAAATCAAATACGGTATCAATAAATATTATCACTCCATTGAGATGCTCAAATAATTTGCTATTTTTATATTGAAATAAAATATCGAGTTGTAACTTATTGCAAATAGACTATTTACATCGCGTAAAAATAAAATTATTCTTCGCATTAACAACGATCTTCTCAAGAGCATTCAATAATGCGTTTGTTTGTCAAGAATGTCGAGAGAATTAAAGGTTGAATTAAACAGTAGTAAACAAGAATTCCACGCAGAGAAAACCCCTGAAAATATCAAGCGTCCGCGCCTGAGTACAGAAACGCGCTGTCGACTATGTGCTTTCGCGCCTTCACTTATGCATCACTTCGCACTTGCACAGGGCTCCTTCGGTGTCGTGAAAAAGGTTTTCAACGAGGAGGACGGCACGTACTACGCCATGAAGATAGTGAGCAAGAGGAAATTAATGAAGAAAACGGGGATATTTGGGAGGATACCACCGCGTAGAGCGGGCGCCGATCCCTTGGCGAAGGTTTACAAGGAAATCGCCATTCTGAAGAAACTCGATCACCCCAACGTTGTGAAACTTGTCGAGGTACTCGACCATCCTGACAAGGACAATCTCTACCTGGTCTTCGAACTGGTCCACAGGGGTGAAATCCTCCTTATACCGACCGACAAACCTCTGAATGAAGCAACGGCCAGGCGTTATTTCCGCGATGTTGTCATGGGAGTCGAATATTGTAAGTCATTATATACTCTGTTTTTTTTTTAAAAGCTCAGATTTTTGCAAAGAAATTTTCCTAAAAAATCCAAGAAGTTCTATATAATTCTTCAAATTATTGATTATTAAAATTAGATTCTACATATTGAAAACAACAAACGCAAGCACGTTTTGAAATTGATTTTACTCATCTTACCATAAATTGAATAATAATTGCTGAGATTTCAAATTCATTTTTTTCTTTTCAATCCCGTTTTTTATCTCCTGAAGGGATTTTCAAAATGTAGAGGATTCGCGTTTTAATCACATTGCGTGGATATGTCCACATTTGGCATGCATCATGTTTATCACGTACGCGTTAAATAATAGAATGCAAATCCCCTCGACAGGCGGATTTGCGTAATGTATCTGGTGCCTATTATGAATCACAACGTTCATCACGGATCAATGACGAAAGAGGCGTCACATACATTACGTAAACCCAGTAACCGCGTTAGTATACTTTACATGAGAGCGTAGTATGGTCGTGTCAGAAACTATTCAATAAAACATAAAGCTGCTTATTGTTAGATAATAATCGACTTAAAAACTTGTAAGACCGGTCTAATTTCACGAGAGGAGGGGATAAATGAGGAAATACTCTGTGTACCTAAGTGCAAATATCTTCAATATTCAAATTTTTAAAGCTGAATTCTAATAATAATCTCGCATTCGTTGAAAAGGGTATTACATGGATATTTACTGCTGTTTTCACAGTGCATTATCAGAAAATAGTGCATCGTGACATAAAGCCAAGCAATCTACTGGTGGACAGGGACGGCAGGATTAAAATCGCTGATTTGGGTGTCAGCACGGAATTAAGAGAATCTGGAGAGTTATTGACAGGACAAGCTGGTACGCCGGCCTTCGCAGCGCCCGAAACAACCGTTGCTAACGCGCAGTACTTGGGACCGGTAAGTATTCGCAGTATTATATTATTCTCACAATATAATGTATACAATTGATGTTCAGTGTCTGAAAAGAAAATCCGGATCAAGCGGAATATGAATAATGTATTCCTATATACATTCTAGAAATAAATCTGTAGCGACGTATAAGTATATACTTATTTTTTGAAGTAATATTACTTTATTTATAAAGTACTAAATTATTGCTATAAATTGTCGTTATCATTAGCCATACAATAAGTAGAAAACTGTGTGTGTGTTGCGCGGCCACGTGAAAATATTGCAACTTAAAAATTATTGCCTCTGATATGTACGGAAAAAGAAAGAATACCATATCTATTACTCGCAGAATTTTCTTAATGCGCGATCTATTTTCTTTATCATATAATTCATCGTAATTATTCCAATCGATCTCCTCTTTCTTCTCTATTATCTCACTTATTGAAATCGGATTTTTCTGAGCGCTGGACACGCGTTTCTGTCGCGCTCATCCATTCGCGGAATCCCGATACGCTCGCGATACACATTCGCAATATTCACAACGGCGCGGCGCGTTGGAGTCGCGGTGAAACAGAGCCAGACAACAAATATAAGGCGTGTGCACAGCAGCGTGCATCCAAGCGGCTGATCTCGTTCCGCGGGATTAAAAGCCGATAAATCGGCCGGCTATTACACGTCACTTCCACCCGCAAGCAGTGACCTCTCAAACCGCCAGAGCCGACACGTGCGAATTGACCTACATGCATCGGGAGAGAGGAGGCTCCCGACCCAAGGACCCCTCGCGCCGCGCATAAATGTTCGTGTGATTATAGCAAAAAGAAATTTTCCGGCCGCGTCGCTCTCAGGCGTCGGTCGCCTGATTGAATGCGCTTCAATTAAAGTCGTTAAACTCGCGTGCGTCGCGTCGCCTGTCCCGAATAGTCTACGAACGAAGTGAGTGCGGTGATGTAATGTGACGAATTGACAAAGAAAGGCGCGACAAAGTGGCCGATGCAGCGAGGCAATTTGCGTGTACCAGCTGCGTCGAGTTCATTAGGTTGCAGGCTCTAAGCCCGGGGAAAAAAGAACGACGTTGCGGGTTAATTCTGAATTTCAGAAGGTTATGCATTTCACATAGCGGGACGGTTTTGTGCTTTACAAGAGTATACTTATCTTAATCAGCGAAACGACAGGATTATATACGAGATATATAGGTATTATATATTCGACGTTACAAAAAATGACTTTTACAGAAAATACTTTCGAAGTACAGCCCTCTTTGTTTTAGTCACAATCTTCTCGATCGAATGGATTTTCCCTGAGCGAAAATTTTACAGCGTAGGTACGCCAGCTTTTTGTTATTCGCGAATAAACTTGATATCGATGTTTCCATGTAACGAAAATATGTGCTCGTAATACGCATGTATTCGCTATATTCGAGTACATATATTCGAGAAAACATGGAGATAGTAATTGCCAAGTTTGAATGGTTATATATTTCATCCTGTTTTTCTCTTTTTCTTCAATCAGCGCTTCACGGTGAGATATACAATTTACATGAATGATATTCCTGTGAATATTGATTGCAACAAAAATTAATCAAAATATAGCGATTGAACTTTAAACTATACGATATCATGTTACGCGATGAATGTACACAATAAAAAAATGTGATATTAAGATCACATCTAGATATTATAATAAATATAATAAATAAATAATATAATAAAATCACTAAGTCTTAATATTAGGTATAATAAACATAATTTCAAGATTAAACTATTATCGAATGTCTTAATTTTTCATATTGTTTATAGACATCTGTAAATTTTTCAAATCTCTTATAATGATCTTCGCTAATTTCTCAGTTATCTCCGCCCCACTGTCACAATTAATCGAATTAACCTTGATTTACGAGTAAGATGTCTTAATTCTTGCTTTACATGCAACGTATTATACAAAAAGCTGAGCTAACTGTTATTTTTTGCTGCTTCTTTAATGCGCAACTATCAGGAAAGGTCATAGTTCAGTTATCTCTCAGACTATGTCTAGATCACATCAACCCTCTATTCATAACTCTAATATAATAATCAAGGTTTTCTCATCAGGGTCCCTACTGCTTTTAATGTCTCCGGTTTCTTTTCGTATCTCTCATTTCTAAATATATCTTATATCTACCTCAACCACCAATTATAGTAACATATAATTCGTCAACAAGTATATGCTTGCACGCACGTCAAAGAAGTATAGCATGGTGTAAAACTATATCGAAATGTTTGATCGTGTTGGGAAAATTGTCGCATTGCAACTTGCAACTATGTCGCAAAAACGATACAAATCTTGTTTGGTTAGAAGCGAGCATAAAATTAACACTGATCAATCATGCTATTACGACCGTTCGAGAGGGGGAGAGGGAGAGGTATAGGGAGGGAGGAAAAGGGAGAGAGAGAGAAAGAGAGAAAGCGAGAGAGAAAGAGAGGAGTATAATTTAGCACGGCAACTATAATTCTGTTCCCATATATCTTCAAGATTACTTGGCCGACACTACTGTTATCGCGTGACCTTATCGACACACCACGGCCGATCGCTTGAATTTCCGCTGCGTCGTCGTTGAGGAAAGGCGATATCTATAATAAGAGACTCACGGCCCGCGAGACCAGTATACCACACGCTCGATTACGCTTAATCAAGTCGCCGTAACAAAATAAATGGCCACCAGCCTGACGAGACGGCGTGCTTACGTGAAAACGCGAGTTTACAGCTATACCTGCGAAATCGTCCGTGATCCTTAAATGAAAACGCATAAAGCCGCTCGAAATCTCGTGAAATTCGATGGAGATGCGAGAAAAATGGGAAGATCGTGATAAAATTGCAGCAACGTTCCGCTAAGCACTCGGAATCTAATAAAAATATTTTTCTTTTCATATCATTTGAATATTGACTACGTACTTTCTCTATTGATCAGAAATTTCAATTAACTTTATTCTACATAACACATACAATAAAATCTTGATATTTCTAATGTCCTAAAATAATAGCTTCCGCAATTTCATGTTCTCGCGTTAATATTTTTATTTATTTAATTTTGGCTTTAATTTTTTGATTGAAGAGATCATTAGAGAAGTAATTTCAAACAAATCCCTGGCAATCAATAAAAGCTTTTATTTGGCAAAGTATTGAGTGACTTAATATTACTTTGAATAAAATTTGAAATAAATTGTTATCCTCAAATACATTTTTTATGTTTCAATATAAATCATTAACCAGTTCACTGGTGGACCCGAAATCAACGCTTTGTGCCCAAACTGGTGAGAGCGAATAATTTCGTGGGTGTAATAACATAGGTGTATCAAGTTTAATGCAAATCCGTTGAAAATTGGCAGAGCTATTTATGGTGCTCATATATGAGTCATTACCAGTGAACTGGTTAATATGATACATATTTGCATTTAAGTGTAAATTTATATATATTTACACTTATTTACTGAGATATCAAATTAAATCCAAAATAAATCCAACATTTACAATATGCCTCTTTTATAAATGGACTTTTTCAGATAAATTTTCATGTTTACTTGTTTCACTTTCAAATTTTATAAATATTTTATATTTTTCTTGGTCTATTTTTTTAATTCCCACAAAATCATTTTAGTTTAATAATTTTTCACAATATAGGTATACATGAGTCGCTTTTTTAGCCGCCAGTTTAACAATGCACTTTTTCCGCTCATATTTACAGATGGCGGTTTTAGATTTTACTTTTTTTTCTTGTTTTCAACTGCTTTTTATTAACAATTCATGTTCATGACAAAAATGTCTTGAATATCTCGATCCTCAATTTATTCCACGTATATTCAATACGAAATGTTTAACTTTTATCGTAATTTAAACACAATTTTCAATCATCTTCGAAAATTTTGTTTTTAATTTATTTTACATTTGCTCTTGAAAAACGCAGAGATCGATGGATAACGTCAAATCTATTTACTACAAAACCGGTAAATCTATTTAAGAATGCGTTAGCTAATGGAACGGATGCGATAAAGCACTCTGTAGGGAAAACTACATCTTTCAGAAAAGTTCAAAATTTAATAACACGAAGCAAGTTTTCGAGAGATGTAAGTAGATAAGAAAATCTTATTAGTCAGATAATCTTAAGCATGTGTGTGAACCTTAACAAAACCTTACATGAGGCAAATAAATCTTTAAACAGGTGTTGCAACTTTCCATAAAGTTTGCAGCTTTCGCGTTCTCTTATGAATTTTTATCTCAATGCAAAAATATATTTTATTCATTCATTCTAACAAAAGGGTTATTTCAATTGCAAAAACGCGTGATAAAGAACGTGGCATAGAAACACGAAGTATTCACAAATCAACTTGCACTCGTTTACCGCGCACATTACCTACGTTTCTACATTATTGAAATTCCCGGAAAAGCTTAACTAATTTGGCGGTTAGCGAGTTTGTTCAATTGAGAAATATAAACGTGCGCGATACATTACGAATTCCGAACCTTCTCGGCATAGTTTATGCCCGTGCATTTGGCTCGAAGGCTATTCCTTCGAAAGTCACGCGAGTATTGCAAAGTACAAAACCGTTTACGGAACGATAATGTATGGCCGACGATTTGAAGTAGATGGGAAAAAAATAGTACGGGAGTTAATCTTTAAAGATCAGATAGATATTATTTATGCGTCATTTACGCCTAACGCGGCTGAGAGTATTTTTTAAATGTCATAGTGTGGAGTTCACGGACGTTGGGTTTAGCTTTATGAGACAGAGGCTAAGTTCCCCGTAAGCTTTTTATACATAAGAAACATTCCCTTTGTGGATCTAATAAACATAGAAGCTTGACATTTACAGATTTACGGATGGCACCTGCGCGCAGGAAAGATTTTTGTAAAAAATACAGGCAATTAATCTCTTTATCAAAGTAAACAGATAGCAGTATCGTGGACAATTAGCTAAAATGTAGAGAATTGTCATTCGTACAAAAAATCGATATACGTGAGAAAAAATTGTGAAAATATCTTAATCCAAGGATTCCAAGGAAGAATATATCTGTACCTTAAAGATAAAGAATTGCATCTCCATTATTATGAGAATTTAGAAAAAACAAGGTTTAAAATTTTAAATAAGGAAATTGTGTATTTTATTAGATATAAAATAAAAGTAGCAACTTTATTTATTTTTTTTAATAAAGTAATTTAACTGAAATGTATTAACTCCATTTTGACAAAAACTGGATTCGAGATACGATTTTTTACCTCCAAAATACAGATCTATAGATATTCTTAACGTGAAGGGACTTTCTTAAACAGAGATAAGTTTTTTTATTAAGCTAAACAATGAAAAGAGAGATAATTATCGTTTGTGTCCCGCTCTGTTGGATTCACGCGGCGCGACTGCCAGCGTTTCCGCGCAAACCTCGTTTAATTAATCGCCTTTAATTATGTGCCGACATCGCGTCGTTGCGGGTACTCGCGATTTTCGCCGTCGGCGACGTGATTTCCGCAAATGAAGCATCCTCCTCACTGCATTAAAGCGCATTGTATCCTATTCTCCGCTTTGCGGTAAATGCGCCGCGCATCGAGTAGGTAGATGTATTTTAGCTAACAGTTTCCTGGTATGTTATCGTTCATTCAATGGTATTAATTACCATATTTCAAGAGCTACTACACGTTTAATTATTCTCAAATAATCGCTAATAAGCTTCAATGCTAAATTATCAAAATTTGTAAGGAGCTTCTGTAGATTATTTAAGATAAAAGAATATATACATATATTGTATACTAATTTCAACAAAATATTTTCTAAAATGCGAAAAGTATTTTGAGACTAAATTTTACAGTTTATCTATTAATTGCATTTAAAGTTTACGCGGAATCTAACAAGTCTAGTAACAATTTTTCATTGTTTGTTTAAAAAAATATATAAATAATAATCTTTGGTTGTCTTTTATTCTAAAAATAATCTCGAAGATATATTGCCTAGAATCCTTGATCGCTCCTGCTTTGACTGCAATCTCAGACAATTTAAAGAAATTTATTTTGTTATTTATACGGCCAGCCGTAAAAGATCGAAAAAGAAAAAGAGAATATCCCTCTCTCTTTGCGTCGGAAAAACTTCAAGCGAAAAAATAAGCGAAGCACTCACCGTCTCCCAGATATCGCCGTCCAGAAGTCCTGCTTTTGCTTTTCGATGATTCGTCCGCGGTACTCCTCGATGCTGCACGTCAATGCAAATGGTCCACTCGATCAACATTTGAATTCGCGCATTAATCGGCGCAGATCGTTCATGGATTCATCCCGGCACTTCCGACGCGCTCGATCGACTCGACGAGGCACGATCGATATTGATCACCGCGCGAAACGATCGCGATCGCCCGCAGATCCGTTCCGGCTAGCACTTTTGTCACGCGCGACGCGTTCTCGAGCTCGAGCGACGTGAAAATCCCGAGAAGTGGCGGGCCGACGCCAATTATGGCGAACGCGAACGCCGGCCGGTTTTTATCGTAGGGATCACTCTCGTGACTCTCGTCTCCTCTTGATCCGTCATGACAGCTCCCTCGGGGGGCCCTTCGATCGCGTCCCTCGAACGTTCCTCGACGCTCCGGATGTTGAATATGACACTCGCGACGCTCGCGGAACGAGCGGAATGACGCCCAATAGTATGCGCGCGTTTGGAAAAAAAAAAGTAACCTCTCAAAGTGTCTCGAACATCGCGTCGGGGCTTGGGACGAGAGAAGCGGCGCCGATCGCGAACGCGTCTCACGAATACCGAGAGGTGCATGATCGCGCGGGTTAATATATCAACGCACCAAACGATCGCCCGAGCGACGCTAGATTGTTTATGGTACTGGCTCGTACGCGAAATTCATCCGGGACGGATGAATAACCGCGCGAACGCCGAACGACCGCAATTCGTCTTCGTACCGGTGACGCGCGGTGTGAACTGAGCGGCGCGTACGAAACTCGGTCACGTGATCTCGCGACTAGCTTCGCACGCCTGTCCGAATAGCGCGTCTATTTGAATTCTTTAGCGACGTGATTAATGAGAACCATCTCAATTATTAATGTCCATTTCTACCAATGTAGATTAACTTTAATCTCGGTTTAACTTACTTTTCATCTTTTTCTAGTTTTAAGAATTAGAAAAAGATAAAGGATAAGTTAAACCGAGATTAAAGTTAATCTACATTGGTAGAAATAAACATAAGACAATTAATACATAGAGAAGAAGAATATTCTTGATTTGAAATTTGAAAGTATCTTTAGTTTCAACGTGAAAATCTTGAAATGAGATTATATTGCGTTAAACGAAGGAAAGTGTATATAGTTCAAACAAGAAAAAAAGTTGAAATAAAAAGTGGAAATGAAAAGTTGAAATTCTTATAAGAAAATTATAGATTGTTGCGTCTATACAAAACAATGAATAGTTACTTTGAGTATATAAGTTTTGATTTGGCACTTCTTTTTTCTTCTGTGTGAGCATATTGTTATCACCACTTGTAAAGTGATATGTGAAAACGTGAAATTTGTATCTTTTAATTAATTTTTGAATTTTTTTCTCTTTTTCAATCAACAGGAGAGACCATAAAAAAAAATTAAAAATTCTAAAACCGCTTTTAAAACTGTTACACGAGAAAAGTTAAATTTTGTTAAACGGTTGTTTTAGTGCTCAGCAATTCCGTTTACAAACTCAACGCAGATTTTCGATTTGTAAATTTTCAGTAAATAATATCACGCTCTATGGTTGTTTACAAAAGAATCATCGAGTATCACTTCTAAAAGCGGATCGAGAAACGGCAATCTCTCATATATTTTTTCTAGTTTAGTAGCTATGTTTTTAAAAAAAAACTTTATTTTTCACTCTCTGACGATGTAAAATACGCCAAAAACTCTGTTATTTGACGAAAAATTACAGGGAAAAAGTATTGCAATGATAAACAATAATTCAATGCTTCATCCGACGTGGTCTTTTCGTATAATCGAGCGAGTTAAATCGACCCACGCATTATACAGATTCGAATTCGCGTATTGTACAAACGGCTCGTATTATAATGACCGCTTAGTGGAAATGCCCTCACAATATTTTTCCCGCTTATCATTACCTATCGATTTTCGTTTGGCTATCGCATTGTAGGTGAAAATCGTTGATTTAAACATATGAAAATCGTTTATTTAAACATAAGGAGAATTAAATTGTATTACACAAATCGTACATTACTACTTGGATGCGCTTTCAAATTAAATTCGTATTGAATTCATGCTGTGAATACGAGATTAATTTCACCGTTCGGTAAATCGGGCAGATTTCTCTGCCACTTAATTGTGCATGATTTATTGCTGGAGCGCCAAAAATATTACATAACAATTACGTAAAATTTAAGAAATTTGATTTAAAATATCTATTGATAAATTTTTAAATTGTGAAGTATTCTAGTACACATATTGATGATTTAGTAACGTAACTATCACGTTACTAAATCATCAATATGTATACTAGAATACTTTAACGTAATAGTTACATTACTAAATCATCAATATATGTACTAGAATACTTTACGATCTAACAATTTATCAAAAGATATTTTAAAGCAAACTTCTTAAATTTTTAAAGTAGTAGATACTAAATATCTTTCAAATAAAGCGATAGATTACTCAATTTGACTATATTCCATGTATGCAAAATTTATCTAATAATTGTAAATTAACGATAAAAATGTATTTAATTTTAGCCTTGTGATATATGGTCGATGGGGGTAACGCTGTACGCGCTTGTGATCGGAGATCTTCCTTGGCGCGCTTCCGATAGTACAACCATTCAAGAGATCGTTCGTTCGAAACCACTCGTGTTCCCCGACAATCGCTTATCCTCGGAATTGCGATATCTAATTGAGGGGATGCTGGATAAGTCACCGGAAACCAGGCTTACGCTCTCGAAAGTAAAGCAGCACCCATGGCTGACAAATAACGGAACTGAACCACTGCCGGCCGAGGTCGACAACTGCCGCTTACGGGTCACCGTCACCGAGGAGGAGGTCATAAGACTCGGCACCCTGCTCCTCGTCAAGAATATGCTGAAACAGCACAGCTTTCAGGTGAGCAGAAAACCTATATTTAACCCTAAACACGATGACGCTATGAAAAATCATCTTAATGTGCGATAAAAGAAACTGCGAACAAAAATATATTGCGTAGAATCCGGAAACATGCTAAACCCAATGCTTTTTCTTCTTGTCGTAATCGCGCGACATTTTTTATTAAATTTAATAAATGGCTGCGAACCCCAAAATATCTACTGAATAACGTCTATTTTGTCCTCGCCAAAATACATTCTTTTTTTCCCTCGATGGATGTGAATACAATACTAATACATTGCTGATATCTTCCACGGTAGCGAGTCATCATTAACATAATCGTAGTCGTATCCTTTCACGAGCAATACAAAGAGCGGCGATTCGTCTATGGAATGCCGATTATGATGCTTGGATATCGAAAAGCAGCCAGTCGCATTTTCGTCGCGGAGCAAAATTTGCGTTTATCGCATTTATTCAAAAAAAATGGAAACGGAGATAAGTACGCGCTACCATCGTGTCGCGATGGAAGGACCAAAACATTTCGCATAAACGTACGACCGTTCTCGCGAAATGTCGCAGCAATATATTCCGACGTGTTTGACTTTGACATAACGACGCGTGCCCACGTGAATATATTACACGACGACGGTTTCGACGGGTGCACGTCAATAATGTTGTACAGTTATAACGTACATTTAGTGTTACAAAACGTGAAGAACTGATGGCGACATTTCGCACAACTATACACTCGTGCGCTCTAATAATATCGAAATGACTACCGAAAGCGCCGACAAATGTCGAAGGGCGATCGTTTAAACGTATTTCGCTTTCGCTCGTTTTCTCTTTCCTATCCACCTTCTATCAAACCTAAAAACATATCACTATTTATCAACTTTTTCTATGGTGCTTAGGATCAAGAAACTCAGACTGGTGATCAACGGATAATTATATTGAACATATTGATAGATATGCTGAACAAACCAGACAATCCGATCATGCCAAACGTACCGATCAACTTCTTAGATCTAGACCAACCACGCGGATCAAACCAATCACTAACAATACAATTAAACATGCAACATAACGCGATATTCATACAGGTCTTAAAGATCAAACTGGCCGGATAGACTATTTCATCTACACTATCCAACGATACATGCCGACATGATAATTTAAAGAATTATAATTGTAAGATATGTAGAATAATAACACTTTATTATAATAATATTTTATAAATAAGTATAGAGTCCAAACACTGATTTTTTTCTGAAATTTCTGATGGCACAAGAATCGCGTGAGATCACGGAAAAAAGCAACGATGTGAATAGTCGACTTCAAGTTACGCAGGCTTTTCTGAAGAATGGAGATGGCGAAACGGACAGTCGTAATTAGTTAAGAACGTATTTGAACGACCTCAAGCATGAAACCATATTCTTACATTCAAACTGACGGCGCTGTCGCTTTTCACGATCTGTCAGGACGCTTTTACCTTCTTCTATCATTCATGTGCATTGAGACTCGTGTGGAGGGCCAGTCACTCGAATTTACATTTTTATCGCCGATGCGGATGACCGACTTGTGTGCGAACTTTGCAAGAGATAGCTCGACATCTCGTTCCTTAGGATTACTAGGGCATAAAACGGGGAAAATAAATGTGCGAACTATATCTGCTCCTTAGAATCCATTTCTGCCTAAGCGGCTCGGACGGACAGCGGACAACGACGCCGGCACAGAATCGCCAGCGGCTGGACCAAAAGGTGGCGTATCCTCCTCGCCGCAGGGCGACAAGCTGAGAGACGCGAAAGCGGAACGTTTTCACGAGGCCGGGAGAAGCAATTCCGCGCCGGATTCCTACGATTGGCACATAAGCGGCAGGTAAATACGTTACGCTATTCGGAAAGAGGAAAAGGGACTCCTCTATATTTTTCAAATATCGCTTTAAATTCTCTTGCATCCGTTATTTACAGTATAAGTTTTATTTAGCAGACTCTCGATCGTTCGCTGAAACAGGCGTTTGCCGAAGTAAATGCAAAATATTCGACAGATTTCTTTCTCGAGCGATTTGTTTAAAAGGGTTTTTCTGCAATCGTATAAATGTTTCCTGTATCCGAGATATTTTATTCAATTTGTAAAACGCATCGATGCTTTACATTAAAAGCGAACGATAATATGCAATTTATTTTTATTTTTACATTATGTCGAAAGAATAAATCGCGCGTATTCATGACATAATATAAATCAACCGATAGTAAAAAGTAATATTATACGTATATACGTTTACTGCATTATTATCCCCTCGTGCTTGTCAGTTTTTCAATAATTCGGATAATTTCTTCCTTAATTAATCCTTTCTTTATTTGTGTGTTGGCAGACAATTATCGGCGGAAAATCCTTTATCACCTGTGACGGAAACCGAAAGGAGGTAGTGCCACTGTGGATAGAAGTAGCACAAAACCGAATCCCGATCGAAAAATGAGCCGACATCAAACGGAAGATAGATCGGGACTGATCGTCGATCGCGATTTAACGTGCGACCGCGATATCAAAAGGCGAAATCGTCGAACGAACCAACGAAAATTTAATCTTCCAGAGAACCGTCGTTATCGATTTCACTCTCTCGTCGCTTGTATCGTCAGAATCACGGGGCATTGCCTTCAGTTACGCAGGTAAGAGCTCCGTGAGTTATTTATGAATACGCGAAAATTTCTAACCGGCGAGGCTGACGAAAAAGCGGATCGAGGAATTGTTGAAAATGTTTCTGCTAGATCTCAAATGTTTTTATATGATTGAAAATGTAACGTCGCGTTTGAATGTTCCGCATTACATTACGGTGATATTCAGTGTACCTTTGGCTATTGTTGTTGTTTGATCATGATAGAATAGGAAGGACGTACGTTATTTACAATTAATCATCGTGCATAAATAGCTCGTCGTATATTCCTCAAAAAAGAGAATATAGTAATATTATTATTAAATTTACTTCGCTATCAACTGCCAATATTTTCTATTTAAATAAAAAAATCCGGCAAATGTTTTGACGACTACAGCATAGTAACATTCAGTATAAATAATCGACCAAATATTATTTTGTTTTTTCTGCTTCTTATCTGGCAACTTCTAAAAGTAATTTGTATCAATAATGAAAAACATGACAAAAAGACACGCGGATCACTACGTCATTTTATTAAAGATTGACGAAGCAATCAAATATTTGTAAAGGTTATAGCCACGTGTGTAAAATAGCGTAAAGTAACGAAAGTAGATAATGCACTTATAATATTGCGGAGGATGATCCGAAATTAAGACATGCCTCGCCGGAGGTTTTTATTCCATTAATATCCTAAGAAAAATATGCGTCCAATGCGCACATTAGTAAATAACTTCAAAATTAAAAATTGTATACATTCAATCTAGTGCTGGAGAGAACCACTGAAAAAACATTTTGTTTTTTTTTACGTTATAATATAATAAAAATGTCATGCCAAAAACTCGGCAAGAGCAACATACGAATTGAAATACTTTTTCCCTTTTTTTTAAAAACTTGTTTTTGCTTTGCTTATAGTTGCTCAATATCGATGAAATTCAAGGTGAACATCCATCTTACAAACACATTCGTTTGGCTTACTAAATTTCCATCACAATTTAAATAAAATGACATAAAAAAATAGAATATTTCATGCTGAGGGCCAATTTGAAAATTTTTTCTTAATAGATTCTATCGGCAGACGTCTGTATAAATGATAAACCTGCAAATTACAAATATAGTTTATAAACACGAAAAATATGGAATAAGAATTTAACGAAGAAATTCTTTACATTACTAAAGAAACTATAAGACAACAAATTTAATTATTATTTAAGCAAAACAAAAACGAACTGAGTATGTTTAAAATCAGAAAATTTATAAGAATAATATTTTTTAAATACATGAGAAAAGAGAAAGATAGGAAGAAAAGAGAAAAGATTTCTAGAATAATTTTCTGGTTATAGCCAATCATGGGTTCTCTTCTAAACTGGATTGACAGATAATATTAGATTAGCGATCGTCCCAAGGGTATGAGTAAGATTTCTTGCACACGAGCGGTTTTCTCGCTTTGCAGTTAACTTGCATATAGGTACGAGCAGCGAAAGAATTTCTCATAAAACAGTTAACTTAAAAACATATTAGAATTTAAATATTTTTATATATGCAAAATAATAAAAATTATAATAAAATATTTTTAAAATAAAGTTGATATAAAAAGCTAAGATTAGTCGTATTATATATGTATTATATAGATTAATAGTATATACAATATGTATGTATGATGCTATATACATAATTATACATATTATATACATTAATAATATATATAATATGTATAATGGTACACATATTATTATATATATAATATGATTAATCTTATATTTTAATCATACCAGATAAAAACGTAATGTTTAATATAATATATTATAACATAGTATAAATAATAATATACATTTTTAATAAAAATAATTTGTTATTTTACAATTTACATATTTTAAAATTTTATACTTGGAAAATATTAAATTTTTTTATTTTGTGATCGTTTCATATATTTTTAAATTTCGTATAAGATTCCCTTTCCTTTCGTCCTCTTAATTTGCGTGTCATACAATCTATTTGTATTTGATTGTTCGATGATTATTTTACGCAGTACGATAATAATTGTGTAACTCTGAAATCGATATTCTTTCACTACCCGTATACATATCGCGTATAAACACGCATGTTTTATATACACCAACGCGAAAATGGAACGTGTTGCGTTTTTGCATCGTGACAAAGTAATCTCTCATGTGTACACACCTATCCGTACATAACAAAATATTCTATTGAACTGACAGATTCTCCGCTGAAAAATAATCGTATGGCGAGAGGTCGCTCATGTGCCTGAGGTTTTATGATCGTTATAAGTGTCTTTTGCAGTTCACTTATTTCGATTTACAAAAGTGCGTAGGTTGCATAGATATTGTATATAAACGTGTAAAAGTGTACGTATATTATATTCATATTTTATATATATGATATTCGTATTTTTTAAAAAGTAGGCTCGTAAACGAAAACCCGCGATACAACGACGCCCTTCTTCAGTTCGTGCCATTAAATATACGGATGAGCTCTTGTTTAATATTAAACTTTATATTATGTAATTTATATACATCATTTATGATATTAATTTTATATATAATATTTTTATGATTATAGACTATTATATAATTTTGCATAAGTATATTTATATAAAATTATATAATACATATATATAAATTATATAATAATATGAAACATAAGTCCCGTTTATTTATATGGTTTAATATACTTTGTTATAGTATTTACACAAATTTATATTTTAAATTCCAGTTGTTTATAGAATGATAGAATTATAATTGCAATTTATAATTCGCTTACGTTCTAAATTTAAATAAAAACTTTGTTTTAATTATTTAATAATCGTACTTTGATCATTTAAATGGTAGATAATTTTCATATAAACAAAAATTTTTTATTAAAGATAAAATATCTTTTAATTATTTTTTATTGTCTCTTATTTTCAAGAATCTTGGCGTTAAATTAAAAATAATTAGTAATTGGAAATGATTTTATTGAATCTGTCGTATTCAAAATTTATGATTCACATTAACGGCGCCGAACGCACGACCAAGAAAAGGCAACCAAAGAGAGACTCGTGATTTTGTCGGACCTTATTGAGACACGGGGGACCACAATACAAACGTATGAATTTAAGAGATAGCTTTCAGAGCTCACGGAAGCGGACGGTTCGAGACGTATCATGTCCCGAGCCTCGCGCGTATCTCGAACTCTATTTCAGCGCTTACAATTGCCACTCGGAGACTGCGACGGACTTGTTATTCGATAAGAATAATTATTGAGCACGCGTGTTTTCATGATTTTCATTTGGCCGTGGCAATTCCAAGTTTATGCGAACCGACTCATCCTCCATAGATATTATTGCATAGGCCAGGAATAACGAGCCTTGTGAAAGTGGCGAATCACCATGAAGAAAACCAATATACATACACTTCCTAATATGTTTACATTTACTAGATATATTCGGCGCCTCATAAATTAAGATCTACATTGCATCGTTGCGTGATTAATCCTAAATACGCCTGTCTAATTCAAAGCGTGGGCAGTTGCATTTAGAGTTAAAAGAGAGGATGCTAATATGGATCTAGAAATCCTTCCAGGAAATACGGATGAATTGTCTACTGATAACAAATGGGCTGAAATTAGATCATATTTAATATTACATGCAATATTAATTATTCGAATAATAGCTCTGTATTACTTTCTGTTGTATTGTGCTATTTTACAACTCTCTACGCTCGCCAATTTGTAATAAAATTTAATTTCGTTCAGTTCGTTATACATTCAAAGATTAATTAAATGCATTTTGCTGCGTATTTTGATGCGAATTGTTGTCAGTAGACATTTTCCGAATTGTTACGGGTATACAATTATTGTTATTTAAACGGTTATAGATATATATACATTCGTATGTGCATTTTACGAATTGCGATATACTCTTTATCACAGATTGCACAAGATATTTTGTATCCTGTATTAGATGCGCACTCTGTTTCTAAATCTCGCTGTAACGGATTAAATATAGCGTATACACACTTTATGCAGACTAAGTACACCTTAATCATAGATTACTATCAAACGATTTAGATGTGACGAATCTCCGCACTCGATCTCCGCGACCAAAAGTTCTTGTGATGCTCAACCGAGGCATTAATAGATCTGATTAGAGTTTGATTTTACTCGACAATCAATATAATTATGATATATGTACAATATTATTTCGATACGTCTACTATTCTTGCCATATAATCATAAAATCCTTCTGTTGTCAATTTTCGAAAATCCACGACTCTAGAGATGTCTGTAGAAACTTAAGAAACTGCATTTTTATCTTCTTAACACTTAGATGTTACACACTTCAATTATCTCTTTCTCTGTCTCTCTCTCTCTCTCTCTCTCTCTCTAATGCTACAAAATTTTACTTGCTAAATGACAATTTGTGACTCTTGCAAGTCACGATTTTACATAATCGTAATACTTTAGATATCGTGCAATCCACATTGAAACACATCGGTCCTTCCCTTAATTAAATTGATGATATATCGATTTATATAAGAGTATGCATTTGCGAAATGTAACGAACTGTTAGCTTTAATATTTCAACAGGGATTGCACGATGCCACGGTTATCACGCACAAAATTTCTGAACTAATACAAGGACAAGGTACGCGAACAAGAAGCAATTCTGCACGATTAAAAACATTGTACTCTCTTACTATTTGCTATATCTACGATAACTTTTCACAAAGTTTTCGCTTCTAGCTACTTGCGATCCATCGTGAAAAGGTCGAAATTCTTCTTATGCACATTTGTAGTAACTAAGTACTGTAATTGTTCGTCTGTGTAATAAATCCTTTTTATCTTTCCATTAACGTCATTTGCCTCGTAAAACTCAACTCAACTATTAAATCTTTCGTGATTTATCTCCGAGTGCTACTGCTCTCCCTCGCGCAACAGCCCCTTTCATTAAGCCAACGTAGATTCTCGTAAAAATTTTATTAACGGACCACTTTAGCACGCACCCTGCAATTATTTCCTCCCCTCCTTCCTTTCTGTTAATTGAAACATCATTTTCGATAATTTCTCTTACTCTCCATATTATCGAATCGATACGTAATGATCGAGCAAACTCACAAGCAAACGCATTCCTCAGTCGTGTGTCGATCGATTTATATTTTGCATTTTAATGCTCGCCAAACCACAACAAAAGATTCTATTGTTCGCAAGTTGGTGAGTAAAAAAATTCCGTAGAAATTTGAAAGGGACTTCGTAGAAAGACACGTAACTCTTCCTTCCTTTATATCATACTTACATCTAAGTGCTCGAGGATATAAAGATAAAAACAAGATCAGCTTTTTCATCAAGATATAGCCCACGATCTTGTACAAAGGAATTCAAATTGTATCATTACCGCCAATGATCTAGATAAGCATAAAAACTTGCCCCTCGTGCCCATCGAGGTTCTTATTGTAAATTTATACTACATGAATATATATATTTTACTCTCGTGTACATTCTATTATCCACAAATGTGCCGTTTTGTTAAATAAATCACGCATTCTGATGATATCAGAGGCAAAAACGAAACCGTCTTCCCAAGTCTCATTTCCTCCTTGTGTACGTCGCAGTTGCATGGTAGGTATTTCATGAAAAGACGTACGTAACTTTATGTGACGTATATAACTTTATCCACTATAAAGAAGCCATTGAATATATAGTCATTTCGTTTCCGCTCGATGCAAATGGATTAGCACGAGATGCAAACCGTCAATTTTCGCGCTACACAATTTCGATAATATGATCGAAGCGCTGACATGTTTGTAGCAATACCTTGACCTGCCATAAAAATCGGGGACCAATATCATAAATTGTTCGGATGAGCCGAGCCGATTTGGCCGCGAAGCAACCATGCGTGCCACGACTATCAATTCCGTTGGGCAACTCTATGGCGCGGCGACGGGTTCGCAGAGGCGCAGGCGAAAGACAATGGACGTAAGCCACGAAAGCCAATCAATCGTGGTGCACACTTACGCTCTTGCATTGCACATAAGTATAAAAAGGTTTTGAAATCGAAGGAGGCCTTCAGTCGATTGTCCGAACCGTCCAAGAAAGTCATTAATCGTCGTATCGAAAAATATCTTCTGAAGCATGAAGCTTTTGGGATATTGTCTTCTTTGCGTAAGTACCTTACCTGATACCTCAGAATTGATTAGTTTCAATTTACCATACATTTGTCGAAACCATAAAATTCTTCCTGTAATTTTTGCATTTTTTGTGAACAATAGTTTTTTGCGTTGTCTCTATTGTATATTATATCAATAGAGACAACGCAAAAAACTTCTAATTAATTTTAAATATAATATTAAATTATTTTTTAATAAATATTTTAAATAAAATATTAACTTCTAATTTCATATAAAATATTAAAATCTTTCTAGTCAATAGACTTTCTAATATAAATTTTATAAAGATTTATGAAATAGCTTCTGGAAATGATCGTTCGAATATTATCTCATCTTTGCTAAAATCAAATTAAGTAATTCCAACTGTAACTTTTTGTAATAATTTGTTCTA
Organism: Leptothorax acervorum; assembly: GCA_035220615.1. NCBI lineage: Eukaryota > Metazoa > Arthropoda > Insecta > Hymenoptera > Formicidae > Leptothorax > Leptothorax acervorum. Next base: position 20,638 of record JASTWQ010000352.1, on the reverse strand, counting down.
AATCTAAATTCTACCATTTTATTTCTAATCGATTTTATTTGTAAGCCGCTTTTTTATAAGGTTGTAAATTTGTGGTTTTCTATCAGGACATCCGCTAAAATTTACATTAACCGAGACTTTTCCAAGAATCCTTTTACGATAAATTTTAATAAAGTATTAAACTCTTTCTAGTCGCACCAAGTCACATCTGATGTACAATTTATGCTTTGCGTGAAAACTACGTGGAAGCTTTTGGCGATTTTCTATTGACAGAATATTCTATCAAGCAAACTTCTTAATACCACCAGAAAGAACGTCGTATGCTAGAAAAGCTTTAAACATAATTATTTCCATCTCGTAGTGACAGGTTCTTTCCAGTAAATAACATTTATTCTTAATCAGAGCGTAAAAATCGCCAGTTGCAACCGCGACTGCCGACGCGACTTATAATTTTCGTGAAAATGAAACTACCGTATACATCGCTGGTAGATCCAGCGAGTGAACGTGTTGCAACGCACGATTATGTGTTGTATCACCTGTCCGCCGTGTTACAACATAACGCCTGATAAAATTCATGTTATGAAGAAGATTCACTCGACTGTTGAACAATATTTCTGATCCTGATCCTGATAATTTTTTACAGGAAACTGGTAATCTCTCTAATAAATGTATAAGCTTACTAAGCGGATAAAATAAAGATAAATCTCGTAATTTTTGCTATAATTTCTAAATATAATATTTAAAAAATTATGCTTGTGTCAAGTATATGAAATTGTAAACTCCCGTAATTTCGATATGTCTCGCAGCTCTTCGCCACGAGAGTGCAACCAAAGCCACAAATAACGAAGCTGTTCCCGGCGGAAGGACTGGCGGCGTATCACAAACAATTCAACAACACCACGAAATCGCTGGATAAATTTTGGGAAAAACTACGCACAACGTACAACTTTGTTTTCCGTCCCGGCAACACTAGCAACGTAGAAAAGATCCTGACGAAGAACGCGTCGGATCCTAGTTTGCAATCCCTGAGACTAATCTGGGCTGACACGCTAAAAGCAGATAACTATACGAATCTCAAGTATCCCAACAATAGCTTCCTAGATCAGGTAAAGTCACTGTCGACAATAAAGAATCACAACAACAAGGCAAATTCGAGCAATCTCGAGAAGGACTCGACCATCAAAATAAAAGCAACGATCAAAACGAACGAGAACAACATGACTTCTACGAGCTCCAACGAAAAGAGTTCCAATAAAATAAAGACGCTGCCTGACGACGATTGGTTCAATGATATTGAGCCTTTGGGGCAACTGGAGCTGCAAGACGAAGAACTGGATAAGAAAAATGAAGTGGAAATCGTGACGCCAGGAACGACTCTTCAACTTCCGACGACGGTGGGTCATCACCTGCTCGAGTGGCTTGGGTCTCTTTTCGGCCTTACCTACAGTATTTATACGAAATTATCGAGCGCTGCTTGTGGCAACGAAAAGGTGACACACTGACTGAATAAAACGACAGAGAAATAAAAAAAAATATATTAGATCAAAAACTATGTTATGCTAATCCGTTTATAAATCTATTAAGTAAGTCCAAATGTACGTAACACAGATATCTGAAATTATAATTTATCCAATATAAAAATCGCGTTCAAATACGAAGTAAAAACGTTACATTTAACGTTAAATGCACGCCAAGAGTATGAGTAAACATCGAATGAGAATTTAATATCAGTTAAGTACGTTTAGTATTAAATATAATAATAGAGGATGAAAGGGGGAGAACAGAGGGAGCGAGGGCAGCACACAGATATCAAATAATTTTTTACCTTTGTACTGCTGTCATATTCCGCTCGCATATTCCACTGTAAAAATATATAAAACAAATAAAATTTACGTTATACCTACGAGATTAAATAATAGTGCTCTTTACGCTTTCCTAATTCTCGAATTATACGAGTAACGCAATGTGGGATGCTCATATTGTACGAATATGAAATATTATATCGTCCCGTAGAAGCTCCGAGTGCAAAGAGTTCGTTCTGAAGGCGACACAAAGTTCAACGTGTTAATATGTATTTCCGCGTTAGTGTCACAGACGATCATTTCGTTGTATGACATTGCGTAAGACTACATAACGCTATGTACTTTCTGCGGCGCTCAACCGCAGACTGCACACACTCGATGCACTCGTGAGAAGTACCTATAAAGAAACAACTTGTAATCTTTTACATTATATATGTTTTATTCAAAAATATTTCGATCTGAAAAATACACGTCATTTTTAGCTATCCTTTTTTTGTTTGTTACTATACAATAACAATTCTCTTGCTGAATAAATGCATAAAGTCTTGTAAACGCACATCTTTACTGCCCAAAACAGTGCTTAAACATGAGTCCTATAAATGCACATTTATTGTTTAAAAAGTTCTATTATCTTACATTATCCCTAATCTCAATGAGAAAAATTGAGAGAAACCACCATGAAAAATCACCGCCTCATCCCGAAAAAGATGTCCCATCGGTCCCTCTTCGAAGATCCTTCATTCAATAAACATTATTAAATCGTCAGGATCTTACGACGAATTAAAAAAAAACGACCCCAGCGCGAATGATCTAGAATACTGCTATTCGACATATGTGTGTGTATGAAGTCTTTGGTTGTATTACGTGATACCAGAGTTCGGTATATGTGTTTTTAGTACCGTCTTCTAATTCATATATCTAATGCATGCATACATAGTCGCACATGTGTCGCATATACATAAGAGAACGTTAGAGAACTATAATCATAATTGTCGCGAATGTACGCCGCATGGAAGTCCTTCAACGAGCTCTCGCTCTAGTATATGTATAAACTAAAACTGAAGCGTCGAACGGCAGGTATCCTAAAAATAATATCAAATGCAAAACGTTCTTTCACATTCACTATCGATTTAACTTAAGCCAGTTAATAATATCTTTTAGGTAATCACAATCTTGTATTTTCTTTAGACTTTAAGTAAATTTTATTGAAGTAAAATGCGATATGAGTTTACGAAAGAAATCAATCATTGGAACAACATATATATAAAAAATATGAAATATAAAATATAATTTTATCAAAACAGACGCTTGTCATATTTTTAGGTACCAGCGCGACATCTTTTTCAGATAAAAAAATCAATCTTCTAAAACATGAGATGATAAAATGGAGAGAATGATGAGTGATTTACTTAGAAAAGAGATGAGGAATGATAGATTCAGATAAAAAATTATCCGAATGATTAACAAATAAATGCAAATGACATTCGAGGAAATTTCGATTAGTGCATTTTAACATATTTTTCATGTCAAGAACGTCAATTTTGAATTGTAAAACTGTAATATTCATTTTTTATATTGTATTTGGAACACATTTTTGTTTATTAAACATAAATTATAAACATTTTTCATCTATTAGGATAAAATATTGATTTCTTAGATATTTTCGGTCAAACGATTGCTATTCTGAAAAAGTGAACCTCATAATGAATATTTTGCCAGTTAGAATTGTGTTCCACCTGACAATAATATACCTGTAACTTTTTAATAAAATTTCTGGCAGTACTTATATCATTTATTATTTCCGTTTACTATTGATAGTATCTCAATGCTCGTATCGAAATTTCTGCTAATATATCAGTTTAAATTTCAGAATTTGACTAAATTCGCAAGCATTATGCCGTTATCATCTCTCCACATAGGTATTTATTAATCGGTTTATTTTCCGAATTCAAGTTAATGGAATAAAAATATATGCAACAAAAGTACTACATATGGAAGAGCGAGAAACTTCCGAATATCTGGACCACGACCACGGAATAATTATTCAATGGTATTCGAGACATCTTTTATTCTATCGACAAACTTGCTTCTATCGATTCAATATTTTATAGCAATATCTCTCATAATTATTCTTATTCTTAATTATTTACGTAGGTTTAATGTAAATGCGTTTTAGTTATCGCGAAAGTCCAAATGTCCAAAAGTCTTTGCTTAATGCAAGTAACTATTAAAATTAAAAATAACGACAATGGACTAGAATTGTAGATAATAACTAATGTTTCCTATAGCTAACTTAACCCTTAACTAGCACACGTCCGCGATCGAACGTTATCTGCACACGGGGTGTTGTACACCCCACACTTTGAACGTTGGGTACGGCGAAATGGAGGCTCCAATAGGCTTGAAAAAAATCAAGTACATACATTAAACACTGGAAAATGATACCCATTAGTCTAAAGTATGAAATTTTTAGTTTTAAGGCTTCAAAAAAATTCTTGAAATAAATGCACTTGGGGTATTCAATGACCCCAGCAATCCTATACGTCTGATTCGAATTGTGTTTGGAAGGGCACTGACGATTTCTGCCAGGTGGAACGTATTGGAATGTGTCATTGGTGACTCGAACTAACGACAGATGCACTGCGATCGCACTGCGATGCGAAATTCATAGATTAACCGACCGAGAAAGATGCCTAAACGACGAAATTCGTTTTGGAGTGTTTTACACTCCATAGTGCTAGTTAAGGGTTAAGTAAGGCAGACAAGCATGCAATTACATAAATTGGCCTTCTCTTCCTTGTTAATTCCTCTCATCAATTTTCTATTCACGTCTTAAAATGTTTATTTTATATAGAATGCAAGAAAAATCTTAGAAATAAATTTTAAAAACCAAGAGTAGGCAATTATAGAGTAATAGTTAATAGTCAAGGCAATTAGAGTAATAGTTAATACATTAACAATTATCTGTTCCTTCAAAATTTATTTAAGAACGGCAATATGCGTGCGCTCGCGTGAATGTGATGTCATGATTACTAATGAGAAGGGATGGGGTCAAGTTCAATACGTACTTAAAAATCCGAGACAAATTCAATAATCAAATTTCACTTCCTTGGATTCGCGTAATATTCATAAGAAATAATATTTCATACGTTGTACTTGCGAAGTAATCGAATCCCGATTAATTAGTTTCGAATTTTAGAATGAATGCCTGCAGGATTCAAAATGTACTTATAAGCAGTTTCTATCGTAAAGAATCAAACAAGTGGTATTTGAATATGTTATCATAACATATAAGTTATAATATAAAATTATAATAAAGAGATATTTGTGTGTATACACACACATTATGCTTCACACATTAAATTTCTAATAAAGTACTCATAAAAGGTTCGAACATATTTGATCCAGGTTCGAATCTATTTGGAAGTAACACTCTTTTTCGAAGTACTCATAAAAGGTTCGAACCGATTTTATCTTGAGTACTTGAAGTACTGCTCTTATTTTTTGAAGTAATCATAGAGAGTTCGACACTGCACCAACAGATTTAAACCTACTTGTAAGATACTTAATCCCATCACTACTAACGAGTTTACGAAAAAAATTATAACTTAAGAAAAAATTTTATCAAGCAAATGCTTCTCATATTTTTAAATATTAATTTGTAATTAATAATTTCTTGAGATTGTGTAAAACTCAATTTTCAAAAAATATATAAATGATACGATGAAATTGGAGAAGATGACGAGGAAGAATGATAAGACATAATATAAAGACAAAGATGATAAATTCAGGTAATCACAGCTTATCTCATAGCTTAGCATAATTATTTCCACGTTTTATCGCATTAAAGGTTTGCGAGATTGCTATGTATGATGTACAGAACTCCTCTATTCTAACAGTAAGTTTTCCTCTAGTCTAAGTTAGCTTCCTCTAAACTGAGTTTCTCCTCTTGTATTGCTTTCCCGCAACTCGTATTACATGATCAGCTAACATACACTATAAGTAAATCAGACGAAAAACAGATCGTGTAAGAATATCTTCATTCTGCATACGTGATATTAGTATAAAAATAAGGATTGAGGAGAAATTGTAGAATAGAGAAAATGTGCTCGGTCCCGATGACTTTAGAATAGAGGAGATATGTATGTATGATATCTGTAAGATATCTTTATCGAAAAACGCATTTTTCATATATGTATATATATGCCTTTAATTCGATGTTAAAACGTTTTGGCGTATTAAAATTAAACTATAGTCGTAGTCGTTCCAATAACAAAAATACAAATTCGAAAATTGAAATTACCTACGGCGGCCCCATCACTTGCCATATATATATATTGCTGCTTTGGAACATATTTTATCTACAGCTAAGACGGCATTAAATATCTTACGTTTTCATTCATATTACTGCTCTGTGCCTGCTCAAACATATTTATATCTTTCATCACATGTTCCTTAATAATGGAGGCAAATAGAGGCGTATCTTTTGAACAATTCTGCATGCGCTGCAGAAAAGTTTCCTTCAGTAAGAGACTGTCCTTTAGAGCATAACTTACCTCCTGCTTAGGCGTCACCGCGATATCGGTAGTGTTATCGAATACTCTTGTTGTATCTTTCTGATCGACATAATAAGAATCGTCCTTCATTTTATTCTTACGAATGCCAAGATGCGTTTGAAGATGCTTGTTCAAGTGATCTTTACGCGAAAACGCTTTCTGGCAATAGGTGCACGGAAAATCCTTGTTGCCGGAATGGATGACGGAGTGTCTTGTCAAATGCTCATTTCTCTTGAACGCCTTATGGCATACGTCACATTTATAAGGTCGCTCATTCGAATGACCTCGCATGTGCTGATCGAGATGCTCCTTTCTTTTCAACATGGCACCACATTCTTTGCATTGATACTTTCGTTCCTGAAATAAATTTAAATTTTTTTACTTAATACATTATATCTTCTAAAAATCTAGTCTCCGATAATCAAAGACAATAAGATATGTATGTACTTGTAAGTGAGTCTGAATATGTTGTTCCATCTCCGCCTTGTCTGGAAGCCCTAAATTGCACTCCGGGCAACAGAAAAGCGTAGTGCCATCGTAGGTAAGGCTAACCTTAATCTCGCCCATTTTCGCTCGAAATTTCGATTTTTTCTCGATTTTCGGCGAATCGGTTTGTACTTGCTGCTCGACTTTTAGGACGCGTCGAAAATTTTCAATTTCTTGTTCATTTTGCAAATTCAGATCATTCACGGTTAATGGAATGGTCACCGTCATCTGATCCGAGTTTACGAAATTGTTGCTATTTTGTAAATAGATATTCCTGATATTTGGTATATTCAGAATATTATTCTGCGTGTGCTCCACTTTCTCCTCCCGTGTCTTCTCTTTTTTTACTTGTTCCTGAACACACTGTCCAATTGCTTCCCTCATTTCAGGTGGTATTTTCTGGAGATATTCGGCCATGGCTACTGCTTGCTGTCTTACCAGAATATCAGATTCCTGAAATTTACAACAAAAACAAGTAAATAAAAGTTGTGTTTTCTATTCTGTATTTTATGTATTTACTCGTTATATCATATAATTTGAATTTATATGCTTTCTCTTTTTTTCATTAATTTTTATTCTTGAACTTCTCATTCATTTTTGTACCTAAATTATTATTCTTGAAGAAGACTAAGGCCCGTATTCTGTACGCACTTTTATCAATAAATGAGCGCATTTATCGATAAAAGAGAGTTGAGAATATGGGCCTAAGTACAGTCAAAACGTTCAATTTTTTTTATTCAACTGAGAATAAATTAGATATGACTTTAAACTAGCATCCTTATTTTGCTCGTATTTTGGCCATTAATCTTCTCACAAGTAAATATATCTTTGCGCTATGTAAAAATTATTAACGTTAACCATATTTTTACAGAATATCTTACCTTCTCTAAATTCTTTTCCTCTTTAGGCTGGATATCCGGCTCTTGCTTCACAGTATCTGCCTGCGACGTGGAAGGTAAGCATAGACTGTTGATAAAACTAAAATTGCTTGATTGCGCACCAAATGTCCCATTATTTTGACTGTAATTCGGGACATTAATTAACTGATTAAGGACTTGCTTCTCGCACAGTTGAAGCACATCCAAACCTAGAGGCGTCGCAAAAAACTTGCTGAATGTACTCGCCTAAGAAACAAAAAAAAAATCTTAAATATTAAATCGCAAAACAAGATAGGCAGAACTGATGAGAAAAATGATTGGAAATGCGGCGCAAAGAAACGAGAGAAGCTCACCGTTGTCTCCTGCGGGTACGTCACTTGGGCAGTGGTTTGTATCCCCTGCGACGGCTGCGACTGCATATTACGGCCATCGGCTGCGGCGATGGCGGCGATGGTGGCGATGGTCGGCATCGTGCCCAGCTCGGAAAACTGCGGTAGCGTGCGGGGGCATTTAACGTGATCGCGGGGCGTCCCGCTCCCAGGTAAATCCATGATCGCGCGTTAACCCGCGCGCAGGATATGGCCACGGCGACGACGTTCTAACAAACCTAACCTAAAAAAAATGCCCGCGTGGAGAAATCAGGATCGGATCATGCAATCGGTCGCATCTTGCGCAGCAGAGCTACGCGAATTTGGGATATTACCTACGGCGTATCGTCGCGCGATACATCAACAGGGCCTTACCTAGTTAAATTTAGCTATGTCTAAAGACCGCGCAACACGTCTATGGACGGCGTCCTATATGAATTAATATGATCATGGCGACGCGCGCGTGCTTTTGCTCCGCTTGCTCGCCGCGGCGGCAGCGGAGCGCCATGAAGTTGCCGCGGATGAACGAGCGAGTGGAATTTCTTTCGTACCGCGGGCAAGCGCGAGGTAAATTATCGCCGCTCGAGCGAATTTTAACGGCGCGCAATTTTATATCGCAATCTCGATGAAACGCAAAGTTTTTTTAATGGACGAAAATCGAGTTGGATACCCGAGCGCGAGAAGAATGTGTCTTTTAGAGTTTGGCTAGCCTGGAGCGTCCCTTTTTGTTTACAGTGCACTCGCGTCGAATTTCACGTCGATGGCGATCAGTATGTGTTCGAAGTTTCGGAGCACGTATAAAGTACGTTGTTGAGAGCGAAAGGTCACAGAGAGCCGTCATGATTTCAGTGAATTTCCGTCGTCGATGAGTTTCTCGTAGAAATTGCTAAGCTTGTGAATGAATGTTAAATAAAGCAAAAATGCTAGGTTAAAAAAAACCCCATCAAAATCCCATACAAAGATTGTGTATATGTATATTGCATATCCACGAAAAAAAATATTATAATGCTGCAGTGTTACGCGTTTAAATAAATTTTAATTCACTGTAGCTTGGATTAAAATAGCCCTGATTATTATTGTATACTTATAGATTTATAATACTTATAGATTTATATTTTAATTATATTAATGTGTAAGAAAACTGGACTGTTTTGTAATGATGGTATCCTGTACAATTAAAACAAATTCAATTTTGCAGTATAAAGTTAATGACCATACGCCTTAAACTTTAAACATATTGTAGAGACGCTTAATGACAACTAAGAAAAATTACAAGAAAGGACAAACTTCAGCACATGTTGGTGAAGATTCTAAAAAAGTTGATGTTGAAGGGAAAAAGTTACATTCGCAAACGCTGTAAGTATATTTTGCGTACAAATAGAAATATAAGAGAATCGCTATTCTTCAAGTACTTTAATTTTTATTATTTCAAGTAATTTAATTTCATTAATTTTTTGCAGATCTTTGATTGATTGCCGCAATTGCAGGAGTCAAAAAAAGTAGAGTCCTAGAGTATTTTCAGGCCAAAACGTGCAACCGCACTAGTCCCAGGATATGTTAGCATCTGGAAAACTCACGCTAACGTCTAAGAAGCCCCGAGAACAATGCTCGAAAGTCGTACCTAGAAAGCCAGTAAAGGGTTGTTATTGTCAATTAGGGGTGAACGAGACGCATGCAGGATCGTCGAGAACTCGGCACAAATCCGTGTCACCCTGCCGTCATTGCCGAGGCGAGCTCGAGCTCAGACCCATCGGAGAGACCGGCGACAAGGCGGCAGTGACTTCGCCGATCAGCTGCGAGACGCTCAGGAGAGTTCAGAAAATCGACTACGCGCCCAGATCTCAATTTCTTCGCAATGTACAGAGCAAGATCTGCAAATTACGGGCCGCGGATCAGGGAGACTGTTTGCGGACATGTCCGCGATCGTCTAGTTACCACCGATTCATGACGAGCGCGAGGACGCAGGATACCGATAAGAGAACGGCATCGCCGGATGAACGCAAGCGCGTCGACGAGAGGCAGGAATCCCTGACGGCGCCCGCAAATTTACTGGCGAGCGAACAAAGCGGACCCGACGATGTCGCCTGCGCTTCGAGCAAAAGAACTCAAGTGTCTCCGCGAAAGTTGTCAAAGTCAACATTACGAAAGACTATCAGATCCAGGAGGCAGATACCGGAGTCGAGCGAAATACCCGCGTCGAAATCGCCAGTGCGAGGTAAAAGAACAGCGCGGTTGCGCAAGCAAGATTGTCCTTGTTGCTGCAGAAGCGAGCTGGAGAGGAAGACTGCGAAGCTCGGCGGTGATAAGCGTGCAGAGAGGCACGATTTACCGGAATACTGCGAGCGACGGGAACGATGTTTGAGGCACGACGATAGTCCCGAAGTTGAGGATTCCATGGATGAGGAAGTGGAGGATCTGAGGAGGTTTCGAGAGCAAAATTACTTTGAGACGCATGGCTCGAGCCACACCTTGACGTCATCCAGGTCGTCGGGCTCGTTGCAGCAGTATCTACTGAACGAGCGATTGTTTCCAGAGCCGGTGGGCAGGATGCACAAGCAGGACTTGGTGGTGACGATGCCACCGTGCGCGACGACGCAGAGGAAGCGCGTTCATTACTTTCCCAGATACGTAGTGCGGCAAGAGAAGAATGCCTGCAATACCAGTTACAGGCGTAAACGATGCCAGAGCTGTCCTCTCACCGGGCACACGGTTGATCTCGGAGTCCTGAAGACTAGACCGCCGCTAAATAGTCTGGCGCTCAAGTACCAGAAAAGAGCTCTCTGACCAAGTCGAAGTGATATAGGTATTCAGTCTTTAAACTTTAATTTTTATCATAGACTCTAGGACTTTATGATATGGAGCAAGATAGCTTCTTTTATCTCATCAAAGATTTGGTAACGAAAATTTCAACTCTCTCTGATCGTATATCTTAACTTTTATATATATATTTACCCTTATACGATGAATGTAGATATATAATACCTTGTATAAAAATGCATTTTATATCATTACTTTATTTATAATAAAGCTGTGACGCACTATAATATAAAACTTTTTGGGGCATTTTCGTTTTGACAAATCCATGCCATTTACGAAATCCTTGAAGCATGTACATCTTATTATTTTCTTATTATCTTATTTCCAACATTTTATATTGTAATCTTTACATATATGCAATAAATTTTTAACATAATTAAAATTTTATTTTACACACACATTGCATCTAATAACGATATACTAATTGTAAGCTTATATTTATTCTGTTAGTCGCGATTATTAAATTGCGCAAAAAATATATCTCTTGATTACATACATTTATTCCAAAATATAAAATGCAAGAAAAGCAATAAAAAGTACAAATGTAAAGAAAAAAGAAACAAAAAATATAAATATTTAATTCGCACCGTTAAATATTAATTAATGCAGATTTAATTTGTATAAAAATTAAAGATTTTTTTCCCTTTTCTGCATGTAGGTATCAATTTCGTAAATATGTATAGCGTATATACCTTCCTAGAGAGTGACTCATAAACCACTTTAAACAATGTCAAGGCCATTGCCGAGTGTGTTCTCTGAAATTTTAAGAAGTTATTTCGTTGAATAAAGCAATACGCGCTATTTTTCACTATGAGTTGAGACAGATAAGTAATTTAAATATTGCAATTAAATTTACACACATTTATATCTTTCAGTAATTTAGAAAAAAAAACATGCACACGTGCGAAATAGAAATTAAAGTCTAAATTAACTCTACAGATTATTTAAATAAAATAAAATGCAAATGGAAATAAAATTATAGGAAGATATTAGTAGGTACTTACAATTAGTAAAAATTTAACATTAATAACTATATTAAATATCGTAACTCTTGACATTTCTTTTTTTTTTCTTTTTTTACTCTCCTTTTGTTCGTTAATTTAAAAAACTATATATCTAGAAATGTGTGAAATAATGATTTAATTTCTCTCTGAAACAAAAAGATAGTTTTTGGTATATTTTACAAATCGCTTCTAATATCGATCGTAAGTGTTGCTTTATTGTATGTGTGTGTGTGTGTGTGTGTAAAACTTGGTAAGAATTTTTATTGTAAAAATAGAAATTTATTGTTAAAATAAAAGAACGTCATAATTCAGGATTTTTAAGATTTTTTACTTAAAAAAAATTTCTTACAAAAGTAATTCATTTGTGCTAATTTATTCAGTGTTCGGAGAATAATGTATATTAGGATAGTACGAGTCGCAATGCGTAAGTACATGCACAAACGCGTCAATGTCAAACAAACCTTTGTCAAGATTCAAATTCGGTGAGCAAACAAATGCGCGCGGTTGCAGTAGGGGTTTACAAATCTTTATAATTCTGAGAAAATCCATTCGCAACGCTATCTACGGCAGGTTTGCAATTCTTTTATTACTTTTTTTCAGATGACACTATGAATCATTTAAAACGTTAATGCTACAGTCACATTTCAAAGCAACTCTTTTCGAGTTTTTACTTGTACATTCAGATTTTGGGGATCCTAAACCGAAGGCCGAACTCCGACGATGTCGCTGTTTTACCGACAAAATTCTATATCTGTCCTTGTATAGACAATGATAATAGACAAGGATAGACAAGGTTATTGGTTATATTGCATTCATTACAATTAATCTTTTTTTGTAGGCTTTTATTCTTACTTCCAATTGCACGATATTGTTCTTACATGTTGTCCCTAGGTCATGCTGGTCTAATTTTGTGGATATTTATTGTGGAATTTTTGTACAAAGCAAATATTGTCGTCATGTATACCAAAAATTAACAAAAATATTAATTTTTTTTTGTTTTCGATATAAATTCGACCAGCATGACCTAGATTTTGATGCGTACTTTAATTCTAGACAAGAATTTTGCATTTCTATAAAGCCAATTAAAAGATATCCTCTAACAAAAAAAGCCGGTATTACAGACGGCTTTAGGATCCCCTTAACTAAACAACTGCCATGCTCGAAATAGAGCATGACTGTAATGGACAAGAGTAGAAAACATTAAACATTCCAATTAAAATTTCGATTTCTTGCTACGCAATCGGCAAAATATTTGTAAAGCAATTGCATAATTGAACGATCAAAAGTAATCTTATTCTTTATCATGAATATTCTCATAATTTTTTATATATTATAACGTTTAAATTAAAAAATCGCGAAATCAAATATATTTTAGTTGCAAGACATGGATGTATCTTTAAGATCGTTCAAATGTTTGACCGATTTCTTCTTTTGCAATTACATAAAATTACCTATAATATCTTCTAATATTTATTGGTACGTCAAATAATCACCCGAGCGGATAAGTCACGACGACTGATAGCTGACCTATCCTGGACATGTTGCTGGACAATAACAGGTGTTCACTTTCTATGCCTCACCCTGAATGCATGTGTATGTATATATACATACACATACAGTATATACAAACGATGTCCAGTATAGAAACTGGTGGGGCAAGCAGTACTTAAACAGCCTGCCTGGATTTTGTGTCCACGTCTTCCAGTTCATATTGAACTTTGGCTGAATATTTTCGCCTGCAGAAACTTCTTGTTTGGTTGAGCGGAAAACAAAATTCAAGAATGATGAAGACAATTCTCTTGATTGCAGTGGTTGTAAGCACGACGGCGTTAGACCTCCGTAAGTAACATAATTGTACTTGTATACCATCTACCTTCCCTTTGATCAAGTCTTTTTTTTCAAAAATATTGCTAAGAGAGCTTATCAAGCTATTAAATATGTGTTTGAAGTAATATATTACAAATATATACCTATATAACAAATTTTGAGGTTTTTTTAAATTGTAATAAAATATTTTAAATTTTTAGTTCAAATTTTAAGTATTTTAAATATTTTTATATTTTTTAATATTAATAAAATATAAACCAACAAAAAGTTTATTTTATTTTAATTTTCTTGCATATTAAATGGGTAATAATCTAATGACACTTTAATTGTATTAGTCTTTGTCTGGATTTTTCTCAGCCAACTGTCTGTCAACTAATGTAAGTCATTTCAAGTCATTTTATAATGAATTGCTGGCTGAAGAGGTCCTGAATAAAGATCAAAACTAGTTTTATGATTTAATAATTTAATTACAGACTACTTCATTAATATTATTTCAAATTTTCATTGAATTGAACACAATAACTTTGATTTAATTCTTTAAGTTATTTAGATAAACTAAAATTTGTTTAACATTAAATTTAATGCTAAATAATTAAAAATTGACACTTATTATTTAATTAAATTTCTGTTTATCTAAAATAATTTTAATAATAGTACATATGTAATAACAATAATAATTATATGTAGGTGTATGTAAAATTTTATATTTCAAGAAATATATAAAATATATCACCAAGAAGGTTATATAATAATAAATTATTTATAAAGGTAGACCAGTTTTTTAGTTCTCAGCCAAATTAATATTTAATGCATTTTTGACGAAAGAAACCAATCACGTACTAAATCATTAATAAATTTCGCATCAAAATCAACAAATTATAGAATCAGCAAATTAAATCCATTCGCGATAAAATTAAATCAACAAATTAGATCCATTGACGATTGCTTTTTATTAAATTGAGTTAACCTGTTGACCGAAATTAACATGAGTGCAGGTTTAAAGAGAAAGCAGCAATCGTTTAAAGATTGAGTGAGCACGCAGGTTTATTGGATCTGCAGCAATGCAGTCAGTTATGTAATAACTTACACACGACAGTTTTCTCTCTTTTTCTATTTTACAGCCAGCAATTTCAAGACTTGTAAGAAGTCGGACCCGAAAGTACTAGAATGCATTGCGGATGCCGTCAAAGACGCAGTCGTCTCGATGGCCAAAGGTAAATATATATATGTCATTTATTTATCACAAAGCGATATTATAAATTAGAAAATCTTAAGAAAATATTAGTGAGAATAGTGTGCAATTTAAGAGTTCAAAGAAATGATAAATATAAAGCATATATCTTGATCTTCACAGTTTTTCTTGTATAGTTTTCCGATTTTTTGTGCACACATAACGCAAAGGATATTTTTACATTTTTTTTCTAACGTTGAATGACTTAGAATAAACTAAGAATAGCTCAGAATACATTAAATCCATAAACAAACATATACAATCTGTTATTAGAAATGGCATGTCAAGTTGATATTTACATTTTATTGTAAGATATATATCAACTTTTCTGCAATTCCGATTAATGCTTATGTTGTATACTTATTTTGTATTTTGAATAATTATCGCGGAAATTCTAATAGTTCAAATGTTAAGTGAATTCATAGACGTGTCAATAATTGTATACGCACTCATTATTAAGTGAAACAAATTGCAATATACTCGTCGATATACTCATAATTAAGAATGTTTCTTGGATGTTCTAAAGTGTAAGTTACATTAGTCATTTCTATTTTAGAAAGATCAGTAAAAACTTATCTTTTTTATTTATTTCTTACAAATAGAAAATAATTATATCTATGAAAAATACACATTATTATAGAATAATAATAATTCTATATACATATAGGTATATACTATATATTATGTATGTGTATGGAACTGGGAATATAAAATTTATTTTCCCATGGCATACGCACGTATTATATTCATATACGTCGTCACTTTTGTGTATTCCTCTTTAATCTAAGTAATGGTTAAACCACAATGGTTATTTTCCAGCATTTTTACCTCAGCAAGCGTTATAGAGTCCATAAAATCTCGCGTCTATAAAATTCAAATTACTTTGACGTGCACGGAAATTAAACGAGATGCTTTATCTTCTACCGTGAACGTATCTTCTAACGTTTCTTAATGCGAAGAGTATTTATTGGCTCGTCAGAGTAAGATGTGTCACGGCGAACTAACGGTGCGTAATGGAATATCTGATCGTCATATAATTGCATAAGTTAATTTATGTTCAAATAAGCTTGTGCAATTACAGCAATACTACTTTGCTATTTATATTGTCATAATTAATAATTATTGTATAGAATTTCTTTGAAATAGGTGAATGTCTTTTAATATACATAAAAAAATAATGGTTGGTAATAAATCACATTATGTTGCATAATTAAGATTTTTTGCTATTACTGGCTATTAGGTATTCTAAGCATTGCGAAACTTTTGGTAGCATAATTTTGTACATTATTTGATAATAATAATTATAGCATATTATTTGATATTCGATAAAATTTTATTTATTTATAATCAATAATATTATATAAAAGTATTGGCTTGTAAAATCTACCTCATCTTGTTTCCCTTTTGAGCATATAACAATTAATCACGTAGTAGAACTTAACATACTTTAAAACTGGATTAACATTTTTTCAAAACTGCACAGCTTTCTATTTATTTTTTAATTAAAAAATTATGAATATATTTTGTTATTAATTTTTCATTAATAAAACATTGTGGCTCTAACAGCAATAAAAACAATTCTGACAAATCCAAACCGTTTATGAATGTATAAGCTGATTATTCAAATCAATTTTTTCTACATATGTATCACGACAGGCGATCACCTGTCATGATACATACAATGTATATTCTCAGGTTCTTGTTAAAGCGACCAAGTATTTTTCCAATGATGATTTCATCACTGGAAGGTAAATAATAAACGTCTGTTTCTTTCGAAGAAATATATGTTTCATGCAGTGTAACGGAAGTTTCCCTTGATCTGTTTACTCTTTTTTTATTAGATAAAAATATATGTATATTAACGAGGTATTTTAACCATTAAACCGTACACTGTTTTTCGGCACCTACTAACATATTATACATGGGTCGTTTGCGTCCATGACATTAAACACCTAAACTTTATCAAAAATTCTGAAAAAATTTATAGGTGTTCCTTGAGGTACTATAAGTTTAAATAGTAATAATATAATTATAAAATTAATTTTTTGCAATTGTTATAATTTAATCGTTGAAAACAAGCAATTAAGGAAACGCACCGTAAATAGTCAAAATGCCGCAGACGCGAACGACCCATGTATACGGTTTAAGGATTAAGTTTGGATACTATTGTTTTCCTTTTTGTGAGAAAGGCCAAACGCCAAATCAAAAAGAGTCATTATGACATAAAGAAGTATTTATTTAAGAATTAGAACTGACAACGAGCTATAACTCGAGACAAAGATATTTTGACAAATTAACTTCGCAAATATAGACAGTATGCAAATATGTACAGAGTATGCAAATATAGACAATCATTTCTTAGCTTATTTCAAGAACGGTGGCAACAAAATAGTTAAAGTTCAGTTCCCGCTAACAAAAAAATTTACACGATTGTACATATTCATCAGAATTACAAAAATCACGTTAAATTTGCGTCATCGGATAATCTGTAATTTTAATCTCCGTTCACTGACGTGAATTATTAGATAAAATGCTATCTAATGCGTCTAATAAACTATGACAATACGCATAATACTACAATTACGTTAGATGGTATAAATTATGCAAATTAACGCTTCTAAGAATATTTTTAAAAATCATTATGTACGTGTTTGCAGAATACAGATGACTATAACTTTACTCCGCTAAAACAACAACAATATTATTTATACATATAATTATTTTATGCTAAAAGTAGTATAAAATATGATATACAATACAATAATAAAGCTATTATTGTTATGATATAGTTATGATAATTTTACCTTTTTTTTAATTTTGCATTCTTTTTCTGCAAATATCTTACAGCAACTGTAAATTATGCACGATGCTTATTGTTAGTTGAATGCAATCAAGATGCATTAAAATGAGATGCATATTTAATTCGCATGTTGAGTGCCTGTCGTGTTCATGTTTAGGTCTGAAGAGCTTCAAAATTCTGCCTATTGAGCCGCTAGCGGTCGACAGCATCAAAATCGGTGAGTCCCAGGGCTCGGTGTCGCTTAAACAGGAATATCGGAATGTCAAGATATATGGACTGACGAAAGATCTACAAGTTTACAATTATACGTACGTAATTTTCTGTAACTATCCAATCAATCTCAGTGCAAAATCAATTGGTGCACTTGTGTGTGTTAATTAAATATTACACTATACATATAAAAGAAAAGAAAACTCGATATTTCCAGTGAGCGCAAGTTTAAATAGAAAATCTGATTCATATTAATCTATTGCAAAAAAACACAGAACTGCAAATAAAAAATAATAAACTCAAATTAATTTATTTAAAAACACAATTATAATTACAATTATATATGTAGGTTTAATTACAGATGTATTGTTAAAAAATTTGTCTTTAGTTTATTTTTATATTTAAAGACATACAAGCCCCCGATATTGATTATATATAATTTATAGATTATCAGATATTATCAGATTATATAAATGATACTATTAATTACATAACTATGATTAACATATTGATCATCGATTTCTTTAGAATAGACTGGGACACTTTAATATTTAGATCGGAATCTTCCAATCCTCAAGTGGACTTTATTGCCGATTACAAACTTGAGGGCAAAATTCTGCTCCTACCAATCCTAGGAGAAGGCAAATGCAACATATCTATGCGTAAATATTACTATAATCTATTGTCATAATTGCATGCAATATTGTATCATTGTTTACGATTTAAATCTACTTTAGATGATCTATAATTTACGTTAAATTTAAGAATAAAATTCTGTTTATAATTTGATATACTATGTATTTTTATACAATATATTTTTATACAATATATTTTTATACGTGCATTTTAATATAATTTTATATGTATGTATAATTCTTTTCCAATTATTTTCTTATTATATGACATATGTAATATTATAAATAGAACCTTCTCTTAAATTTTAACGTGAATTACAGATCGTCTAAAAGAATTTACCTTTAACAAGAATTTAACTTTAACGATAAATCCTTTATTCTCAAAGTTAATTTATTTATATTTTATTTTTTTCAGATGATTTGATAACGAAACATGAAACACATTATGAAAAGTTTCAAAAAGATGGGGATACTTATATGAGAGCGAAGAAATACATTGTCAAATTCATACCCAAACATGTAACCTTACGCTTTGATAATCTCTTTAATGGAGATAGCATTTTAGGTATTTTTATTTAATTAAATCTTATTTAATCAATAATCTTGGTAGCAAAGTAACCGATATATTATGTTATTGTAAATAGATAAAAACACAAAATGTCATAGATTAATAACATACATTATATAGATTTTGCATAAATATACTTATTAATATTTTTATACACATATCTAAATTTCATTTTACTTTTAATTCGAAAATATAAAAAAAATCTCGTAAAACGTGATGAATTTTTAGTTTTATATTTTAAAGAATAATTCCTTAGTGTCTGAAATTAATTTAAAGAGATGAGATACATTATAAATATATATTTATTTTATTCTATGTTCCTACACTAACTTTCTTATACTTCGCTTATAGGTGAACAAATGCATAGATTCCTCAATGAGAATTCCGATTTAATTTTCAACGAACTTGAAGCACCTTATGAAGAAACTTTCGGATTGGTCTTCACTAAAATCACCAATGATATTTTCAGCAAAGTGCCAATGAATAAGATTTTTAAATAGAAGAAAATATTACTTTTTACTAAAGCGTACTATTATTTTTCTATAGTAAAATAATTTTGTAAGATAATCGGGTAAAAGTATACTAACATGCCAAAAATTGTGTATATGCGCGATATTTGACATGATGTATGAAATAAACAATTAGTGATAATAGTATATGTATATTTAAAAAAATGTAAAAAATATATTTTGCATAACATAATCCTCATGCAAAACATATTTCCAATTCATGTATTCGTTTGCTATATATATGTATTAATGTATGTAGAACTAAAAACTGTAAG
Organism: Leptothorax acervorum; assembly: GCA_035220615.1. NCBI lineage: Eukaryota > Metazoa > Arthropoda > Insecta > Hymenoptera > Formicidae > Leptothorax > Leptothorax acervorum. Next base: position 693 of record JASTWQ010000352.1, on the reverse strand, counting down.
CATTCCTCATTTGTGCTTTTATTATTTCGAGAATTAATCATTAAAACTAATAGACATATTTTTAAAGAAACTTTAGAACTTTGTAGAAAAAACCCAAAATTTTTTCAGTTATATCGAAATTCTGAAAATAATTATAACTTTACAAAGATAATGTTGTCTCTTAAACTAAACTCGATTTTTCTCGATGGAGAACCGCGCGAAAAATTGCTTCGACAAACGCATGACTGTCGATCCGCTCGGTCGCGTAAGTCGGGTGATCGCTAATATTATACATATTTCTGTGTGATCGTTTAGCGGTACCTAATTAACAAAGAATTTGTTACAAAATGATATTATAATCAATAAGAATTAACATGGTACAACTACAAATAAAGAAATTTTGTAACGTACTGTCGAGTGTATTAGTTATAAAAAAAAAGAATTTCTTAGCACTCTCTAATTTCATTTTAAAGCGCCCCCGAATCGAATTGACAACATTCTTTCTTTTTGCTAATGCAAGACAAGAACGCGAAATACGCGGCAATAAGTTCGTTTATAAGAAATTTTAATTTTATTTAATTAATAATATTTGAAAAAACAAGCGACAGAGAATGTTTCATATTTTTTAATTTTTAAGTATCTTGGCAGTGACGGTTCATTTTCTAAGGTATGCGCGATCACCGCGCTGCGGGAACGATCGCGAAGAAATTTTTT
>JASTWQ010000351.1:0-210767 GCA_035220615.1 Leptothorax acervorum | reverse complement strand
AAGATATATGCAGGGCCAATCAGGGGGAAAGGCGCCTTCTTGTAATAACTCAAACTGAGTTGCCCACACATAGCTATTCACAACTGAGAGAGTCAAGGAGCTCCGTAATAATAATACAGTACTTAATCAGAATCAAATTTACAAACACTAATGAAACTTATTAATACCTTAACTAATCTTTATTTAAATTACCCAACAAATACACAAAGAGAAAGGGGCAATTAAATTTAACTTAAATAAGGAGTCAACGAATTTGACTCTTTCATTCTCAAACAAAAAACACGCCCACAATAGATGGTCCAAGTCTTGAAATCCGAACCACAAGGGCACTCGGGAGAATCAATTAATCCAAACTTAAACTTGGTAGAATTAGTAAACGCATAACCAACTATCATACGTGAAATAATCCCAGCCCATCGTCTATCGAGATTAAATTTAGAAAGGAAATAAATATCATATTTTAATTTAAAGAAATTATCCATGTAAAACTTCCCTGAACCGATATTAATTCTTTCCAAATATTCAACATCAATCAATTTATACGACTCAAGAAGAGCAGCAGAAACATCTCTATATGCGATTTTATTATTCAAATGTTCTCCTGACAAGGCTGCATCTTTAGCAATATCAGCAGACTCATTGCCGATAATGCCCTTATGAGCAGGGCACCAAGTAAATCTGATAATTTTTCCCTGTACCAGGGCCAAACTTAATTTAGTCTTTAAATCCGCTATTAAAGGACAGAGCTTACAAGAACTGAAAGGTGTAGAATTAAAGAGGGCTTGCAAAACACTTAAGGAGTCAGAACATATATTAACACTTACCCAGGATTTGTTTAACAGAAGGTCAATGAATTTGGTGATTGCAAAAACCTCTGCCGAGAATGAACTCGTAAAAGGGTTGAGCTTATATTTTTTAGTGATATCACAATGAGGGATACACACAGAACATCCAACAGAGTCATCACTTTTAGAACCATCCGTAAATACGTCGAATTCTGAAATAGAAGATCTTTTAATAGCAATCAGATTAGAAAAAGCAAGATTTGGATTGCCACTTCTCTGGCTAAATGCCCGAATAAGTATCAATATTAACCGGAATTGAATGATATGAAAAGGATAAGAAAGAAAGGATGAAGGTCCCAGGTATATAAATGTTTTTATATGATTGAATAACCGGCCATCTAGATAATAAAAACGGGATATTTCGAGGAGCCGTGTTATAACGAATTACAAAAGAATGCAAGGATGCAATCTTATTTATAAGTTTATTATTACGTAACTGAATCGACTTGCAAATAAATTTATCACACTTAAATGTAACTCTCCTAAGTAAGGACTTCTGACCACTGAATGCCCAGCAAACTCTATTAGATGATGATCGAGGTATATTCAACGCAATTTTATAGGAGGTGCACAAAATTCCCTCAATAACAGAAAGATGTGTCTTTGCAGCGCTCATATACCACATAGAACCCCACTCAAGGATTGCTCTAATAGTGGCATTAACATAATTGACAGCCAGAACAGAGTTAGCACCCCATGATCTGCCCGTTTCAGCCATTTCAGAATATTAACATAAACAGAAACTCTAACTTTCAAAGACTTAATATGAGATAACCACCTAAGACCCACATCCATAATCAATCCAAGATATCTAATATAACTGCTAAGAGGAATAGAACCTTTCACACACTCCAGATGGGTAGGTAACGTCAGAAATTTCTTTCGGTGAAAAATAATAAACTGAGTTTTTTGTAACGAAATGGATAAATTTAAATCCTCAAGCCAAGAAGAAAGCTGATTAAAAGTAGTCTTTAACCCGTCAATCACCCTACTCAAATCTGAATCCGATAACAAAATTGCTATATCATCAGCATACTGCAAGGTAATAATGTTATATGGAATCTGAAATAATATGTCTTTAACAAAAATATTGAATAGAATAGGACTCAACACAGAGCCTTGGGGAATACCACGTTGTAAAAGTCTACATCCGTATAATACACCAGATTCGAAAAAGTTAACGGTTCTCGGAGAAAGAAGATTGCGAAAGAAATTCTTATATCCAATAGGAATCCTAAGCTTGTTGATGTAACTAAATAATAACTGAGGATTAACATGTCATAAGCAGCCTTGATGTCTAAAAAGAGAGCACCGGTCATAGCACGCCTAGCAAAAGATTTATACACTTCCAAATTAATAAACGCAAGACAATCGTCACACGATTTGCCTCTCCTAAATCCGAACTGACAGTTCGGTAAAAGGCATTCTAATTCAATGAATTTCTCAAACCGGGTCTTAATCATTTTCTCGAACACCTTCATCACACACGACGCCAAAGAAATAGGCCTAAAGTCATTTCTATTCGGTTTAGGAATAAGAACTACATCAAAGATTTTCCAGTTAACAGGAAGGAACCGTCCATCAAAATCCGATTAAAAATCTCGAGTAACTTAATCACAGCAGACTCCGGAAGAAGCTTTAAATAATAATTAATTAGAGATTAGATCAGGCCCCGGCGAGCTGTTAATTTTCGAAGAGAAAATAGCGAATTTCAGATCCCCCAAAGAAAATTCCTCATCAAAATTAGAAACTGAGGAGTAATTAAAGTATCTTCAAAATTATGTGAAACCCACGGAGGGGAAAATTATTAATGAAATTATAAATACTATCAACTCTACTATCAGATGAAATAATACTTTTATTAAAGAATGCAGAATTCCTAAAAGACTTAATAGAATCCCAAAAAGTCTTAGGATTAAAATTATCATTTAAATCATTGATAAAGAAATAAAATTCGCTTTTTTCCTCTTACGAATAATTTTTCTACAAACTTCAGAACAACTATTATATACGGCAAGATTCTCCCTAGAAAAATTAGCCATACAATACTTAAAGGAACGTTTTCTAAACGCTACTGCATCTTCACACTCCTTATCCCACCAAGGTTTATTAAATCGTTTTTAGCAGGTTTGGCACATACGATTACACGAATTTGACTTGGGGTCAAAATAACAAATAGATCCAGAAGATTCGAAGATACTAGCGCCAGCTCGAAGTGCGCAGTCTATAATAGAAGAATTCCAAAGTTCATAAGCAGCAGCTCCCGACAAATTCTCAACAGACAAAACTCTCCATGTTCTTATGGACAAACTCACAAAATTTTTCTTTTTCTAGATTCTGCGTATACATCCTGGCTCTATTAAAAGAATTAAGAGTATCAGAACTACTGTTAAATTGCAGGACAATAGGAAATGGTCGCTGCCAAAAGGCTCATCTAAAGTTTTCCAAAAACAGCTGTGACAAAGAGACTGAGAAATTAAGGATATATCTGGAGCACTTCGAAAATCAGGATTCTCAGACACCCTAGTGGGAGAACCATCATTAAGAAAAACTAAATTTGAAGTAGATAAAGCATCAGCCAAAGCAGAACCATCCCCATTAGTCCTAGAAGATCCCCAAGCCTCGTGATGGGTGTTAAAATCACCACATATAATTACATTCTGAGAATCAATAGATGATACGATAGAATTAAAAAGATAAGTCCAAGTAACTGAGTTAACGTGAATATGAGGTGGTTTATACAAAGAAAAAATAAAGATTCTATTAGGAGAAATACTCTTACTACAAAATGAAATACACGAAAGTTTAATACCCGGGTTATTAGCCAAATTATAATCAAAAATCACAGGATCGAATTCCTTGCGATAAAGAATAGCAGTTCCTCCATATCCGTTATCATAAGATCTATCATTTCTGAGAACAAGAAAATCTTTGAATGAAAAATAAGAGCGATCATTAAGCCAAGTCTCTTGCAAACAGATAATATCAAATCCTTCCTACATAGATTAGAAAATTCAGTAATTTATTTGTAACACTTCTACAATTCCACTGCAATATTTTTAAAGGCATAGTAAATTATAATTATTTAAGCTTACTAAAAATTATATGAAGGTAATGTAGCACCGCTAAGGCTTTATCAGTTTCAGAATTACCCGAATTATACAGATAACGCAAATCATGAAGCACAATGTCAGGAGTAGGGATGGTAATCGACAATGACCGTAGAGAATCATAATTCAACTGAGGAGCCTCCCGCCCAACAGTAGCACCCTCCACAATACTCGGCGCAGGGGATGTAACCATAGGAGAAGAACATATAGTATTCTCCAAAAAGGAACCATCATCCGATACATTAGACTTTTTTGACATTCTTCTTTTCTTCCTACGAGAAAGATTAATATTAGAGCCCTTATCCAGATTCTTAGAAAACTCGATTTTATCCCAAATCATAAACGCATGAGCTCTAAATAAATCCACAGCTTGTTGGCAGACAAACAAATCTTCCTGGATTTAACAATTTTCCTCGCCTGTGCATGAGAAGTATTTGTATAAGCCATAACCGTGTTAATAATCTTATGATCGAAAAAACCGGGCAATTAACATCAGAGGAAAAATGACTCCCTCCACAGTTAATACATTTAGGATCGGCACAACACTCTCAGAGCCATGTTGCAAACTACACCTTCACAAGAAGGACTGCTTCTACAAGTATATGCAGAATGCCCCCATCTAAAGCAATTCGTACACTTACGAACTCTATTAATGAAAGGAGAAATCCTGCATCTAACACTCCAAATGTTAATATAAGAAGGAAGCAAATTAGCCATGAAAATCACCTTAATAGATGCAGAGTCACGTAACTCATTCGTGGATTTATCACGGAATTTAAGTCTCTCCATCGTATGAATAATGACAGGGTCACATGGCCAGAATACCCTCCTGAATACCCGATTGAAAAAGAGGGGAAGCACATCCCTAATTACACCTACTCTAAAAAATCTTATAATTAGGCGCATAAGCAACCAGCTCAGAAGGAAGTAGATCTTCACTCTCAATTAACGTATTAGCATCCGCATAAACCGAGAACTCAACACACATTATATTTTTTCCTAATCTACGAATTGAAGAAATACTATTAAATTTACGAATAAGAATTTTACCCAAACTCATGGGATGCAAATTGCCAATATTTGAAGAATTAGACAATGACTCGATATGCACCGGATAAGGCGCAACAACCAAATTAGAGTACCTATTGTCTCTCTGAGATTGTATAAACTGACTCCTACCAGACATCTGACTCGTTAAACTCGAGTTAGTCTTTGATTTATCCGCGCTCAAACGAGAATTCGACATCCTCCCCGCCACGAAGGCGTTTATTTCCCGGAGACTTCATAGCCGAAGAAGACTCTACGTTCGATTCCGGAGAACGAACTTTCTTATGTTTAGTCATCATAGACACCGAAAATAATATTTCAATACAAGACGAAGTATAATATCTGAAAATAAGACAGGAATGAGAACTTAAGAATTCACAACAACATCACAACACGACACCAAGGACAACAAACAATACACAAGGAACGTATAAGAAAAGGAAAAACAAGGACAGGGACAGGAACACAACACTCTTGACGAAAATATCACAAATTCCAATAGACTAAATTAAGATATATGATATAAGAATATTAAATATATGTACTTAATAACTAAATAAACTAAAGAAAAGAACAAATTATCATAAGAAAAAGATCATAAACAAAATATATAAATAAAGTCGCAAATATTAATAAACCAAATATTAAAGAAAACTTATAATACCAGAAAAGATTAAAGAAAAAATTAATATCAGAAAAAGAGACTAAAATAGTGAAATAACTGAAATAATATAAAGAAAAAATATGAAAATATGAAAGAGAAGTTAAGGATACGTCTAAATTAATTATGCTCACATTTATGAGAAAGCAATAAACTATATAAAAAACTAAAAAGGAAATAATAATTACTTTGCTCACAATAACCACAAACAGAGTAACTTAGCTTTAGGGTACTCTGCACTCGACCTCCAAGGGGAGAAATTCCCACGAGGCACGCAGCTAAAATTCCTTCTTAAATCGCAAGGTAATCTACGCTCGATCCAGAGGTCAAAAATTCTTCACACGTGGTCCGCAGCAAAGACTCCCAATATTCCTCCAATCGTCATCAAATAGAGCCAATTCAGCTCACAGCATCCACACACAAAATCTATTAACCCTAATCAGTCACACCTCCCGAAAATCCCGTAATGGTCACACTTGGGTGGAATCCACCCAAGCGTGTTTGCAAGTGTATAAAAAATTGTAGGTGACCTTTAAAAAAAAAAAAAATATCCTGTTGTAGTTTAAGTCTTCCTTAAAAAGACTGTATAGGTTTGATTTGCAAAAAATTAATTTAACATATGTAAAAAAATAGCCCATTTCTATTGGTTTACTGGGTCGTTCTCGAAGTCAAGAAAACGCTTGGGTGGATTCCACCCAGTGTGACTGATTAGGGTTAAGACCGCCGCTCGTAAGAACAGGGAAACAAGCCGGGAGCACCCGTACGTACGTCTACTCCCGACTACGGTTCACGACGGAATCCCCCGACCGCTCTCGATATGAGTGCTCACGACAAGAGCTGTTGTTACAATGACTACGTTTACACGGCGGCTTATAAGCCGAAGTTATAACTGTCGTATACTATCCGATCCAAAACGTTTCTTCTTTTGATCATAATGATCATTTAAATAAGAGCTTCTTTTGATTTTAAACTACACTTTCTAGTATGTATATATCAAAAGAGATTAATTTAAATGTTTAGAGTATGAAAGAGGCTCATATTTAAGTAATCATATTGATAAAAAGAAGAAAAGTTTTGGATCGGATAGTATACGGCAGTTATAACTTCGGCTTATAAGCCGCCGTGTAAACGTAGTCATAGACTACGTTTACACGGCCCGTTTTACGCCGAAGTTACAACATCGATGTTATAACTGCTGACGTTAGATGCCGTGTAAACGCTCTTTTACGGCGAAGTTATTACATCGATGTAGTAACTCAAAGTCGTTTGGTGAAGAGGCTTAGAGTTACTACGTCGACTTAAAAAGAACGTGTAAACGGCAGCAGTGTAACGATGGCGATAATGCCAACCGTAAAAATTAAACATCTTAATCTCCATTGTTTGCAAAGTGGCTACAGACTAGAATTAGCGTCAAGAAGCTAAAATCTGCACGTTTAGACATCTGCGCAAGGGTGCTGCGTGCATGTTTGACGCTTGACGCTCGATGCTCGACGCTCCCATCTAAGCGCACCGTTATATTGGTACTAATGAAAATCCTTTACTCACTTCATTCGAAAGTTGTTAAGCTATTTTAGCTTGGTGGGAGTAAGATAAGCCTGAACGTGTAAACGCAACTCACCTTAAGTAGGAGTTATAACATCAGCGTTACTAAGTCGAAGTTAGAAGCCGTGTAAACGTAGTCTAAGTGGCGCCGCCCGCCGTTATGGCTCCTGCACACTGGACGCGGCAACGCTAGGGAATAACGCGTGGATCACGCGTTAGCCAATCAAAGTTGGATCGAGTTTAACTTTAACCGCGCGGCAAAAGATTTGGTTGGCTGTGGCACCAACTTCCGCCGCGCGGCAAGCGCTGCCGCGTCCTGTGTGCGGGAGCCATTAGTAGTGCGTTCACGAGAATACTCTAGACACTAGCAACTCTACCTCTCCTCGGTCGGTAATACTTCAACTTTAAACAATTTGATTATTTTTTTCAGTTTAATAATTTACCAAAATGTAACTAAATTTAATAACATATATTTCTTTGAAAAAATTTACTTTTTTTAAAATTACAATTTTTCACAGGTGTTTCAAGGTACAAAGAGAGTGTTCCAAGGTACAGCAAGGCTGTTGTACCTTGATACAAAATTACGAATTGTAAAAAATTGCTGTACTTTCTTACCAGATGATAATAAAAATTTGAATCTTTTTTTATTGTAACATATATGTATATATGTACTTTTATAATATATTTTTTCAAAATTTTTTAAATTAAAACTGGCTCAGAAAAATTAAAAACTTAAAAGTATTCCGAGGTACAGCACCTTCCCCAATATATTTTATACAAAATAGGAAAAGTATTTCTTATGTTTAATACAATTGTTAAATTTAAATATATTTCATATTTAATTCAATTATTTAGAAGCATGTAAATAAATATTTCCAACAATTTCTCAAAAGTCGCTTTGCAGACCTCTGCACTAAGTGATACCTGAGGTATCACTTAAGCTGATCCGTAGCGAAAAATATCACGATCAAGTACGCTTTTTTTTCTTTCCTATGAGATTAGAGAACGCAGTTCCCAGGACCAGCCAAACCTGCATATAACATAATCATGTAATACCGAAAAAATATAAAAGTTTCTGAAATCGGAAGGACGCTTAGTTCCAGAATGAAGCGTATGGGAAAAGTTGCAAAAAACCTATTGAGCATATAGCAGCACAAAGCATAAGGAAAAAGGAAAAGGAAAAGTGGATTATGGAAAATAAATAAAATATAATAAATAAATAAAGAAGTGAACAGAGTATATATGAATGTAGTCAAAAATTAAAAGACGTGTAAAGCGTCAATTACAATGAACAATAGTCATGGTCAGAAGATAAAACAAAATAATAAATAAATTACATAAATATAAAAAAATGATAAATCAAATACTATATTATGTTAATACTAGGTCAATATCCACCATGAAAAGTACTCAATGCGAAAACAATACAGCATCCACCCATCAATTTATTTGGGAATACTGGGAGCAAAATGCTTAGGCAAGCGGCATTTAATTTTTATAGGAATATCATTAATGTTATAATCACCAATACAGCTAATTAGAGGATTTGAATGATCATGCTTATAAGCATTAGTAAGCTGTCTAGCAATTACTTCATCAATGTATTCGATTTTTGCATTGGAATGTAGTTCAGGTACAGGAGTATCATATGTCATGCCGAGGATTAGACGCAAAAATTTGTTTTGTGTAATCTGTAAACGTTTTAGATGAGATCGTGCAGCTGCCGCCCATACAGGGGCAGCGTAAAGTATTGCAGATCTGACACACATTATATATAATAGAAGTTTAAGATTAATATGAAGCCCACTATTGCTATTTATTAGTGGATATAAAACTTTCAGTTTGCCGAGGGCCTTGCAGGCGCGATCATGAATAGCCTGGCCCTATCTGAGAATCAATTGGTACACCCAGGTATCTAACACATTTAGACCATGGAATCTGATGATTCAAAACCCGAATCAATGGAGGCTTAAAATTTCATTTGCGGGTAAATACAATGGCTTCTGTTTTTTGCGGGTTGATAGACATTTTCCACTCTAAAAAGAAGCGAACAATCTAAAAAGAAGCGATCATCTATCTGACCAGCGGTTGGCAGTCCTGCTGTAGGGCGACGGGCGGCAAACCAAACCGTCCGAACTAAACGTAGGCCTCCTAAGACTGCAGCTGTAGCAATTACCGGGCGTGGTCCGGAGTTTTCGTACCCGGCCGCAATGAGGAAGGCAAGAGAAAAGATCTCTCTAGCTGATCTGGGCATCGAGGCCGCCAGTTAGGAAAGCGGCGAATGGAGGTATACTCATAAAGATTCCTGGCCCGGAGGGCGCTCAAAAGACGGATTCTCTTGCAGACAAGCTTAGGGAGGTGCTCCAAGATGACGAGGCGATCGTTTCAAGGCCAACGATTAAGGGTGAACTATGGATCGTCGGCTTAGATGACTCAGTCACGCCCGCGGAGGTATGTCAGGTGGCCGCGGATCTGGGTGACTGCGGTTTTGCCGAGGTGAAGGTGGGCTACATCCGCAAAATGAACAATGGCTTAGGTTCCGTCTGGGTGCAGTGTCCCCTGGCGGCAGCCGTCAAGATAGCCACAAAGCGCAAATTGCGAATCGGGTGGACTCTTGCGAGAGTGGAGTTGCTCAAGGCTCGCCCTCTTCAGTGCTTCCGTTGTTGGCACTACGGGCACACCAGTGGAAGCTGTACCTCCGCGGAGGACAGAAGTGGAGTTTGCTTCTGTTGTGGTATGGCGGGCCATTTGGCGCGGGACTGTCGTGAAGAACCGCGTTGTGTTGTTTGTGCTAGTCAGGGTAGAAGCAGCAACCATCGCCTAGGATCGGACAACTGTAAAGCGAGAGAGCTGAGGAATGCTGGTACGGCTGGAGGCCGAATGTCTTCTAGAAATCCAGTGCGGGGGGCTGGTCCAAAGATATCTGACAATCGTGTTTCTGCTACAGACTAACTTGAACCGTAGCCCGCGTGCTTTGGATCTTATGGTCCATCACGCTAGTGAGTTAGGGATCGGGGTGTGCGTCGTTTCGGAAAAGCCGGCGCGCATCTCCGACAATCAGTGCTGGTCCACAAGCCTGGATGGGCTTGCTGCGATTTATTGTAGATGTAAGTTTTGTACATATAGTGTAATTAAATGCGGGACTAATTTCGTAGCTGTTAAGATAAATAAAACTATTATCGTGTCGGTTTACATTTAACCCAGGGCCAATCGACGAGCGTTTCTGACTCTTCTGGACGAGCTGGAGGAAATAGTCTCTGTGAAGGACTGTGCGCGCATCATTTGCGGTGATTTTAACGCCCACGCCGAACTTTGGGGCTCCCCCGCTGCGGATTGGAGGGGCGAAACCCTTTGTGAGTGGGCAGCCGAGTGGGACCTCCGCCTGATAAATCAGGGCGACGTACCGACCTGCGTGCTGCCTTGGGGCTCGTCGATTATTGACCTAACGTGGGCCTCTCCTGATGTGGATAGGCTCATCAGTGATTGGAAAGTTTTGACAGAGATAGAGACATTATCCGACCACCGATATGTCTCATTTAGCCTGACGGGTCCACTGGCCGGCAGAAAGAAACGAGCGGGTCCAACTGCCCCTATATGGAATTCCAGGAAGATGGATGTTGATATCTTTACCACATCGTTGGAGTGGAGTTGTGGCCTCGGTCCGACCGAAGCTGACCTGGAGTCTAAAAATGGTCCTTGTAAGTGGCTCGACAACGCCATGGAAAATGCGTGCATTGCGGCAGTTCCACGTACCAGGGCCCGCGGCGACCATCGGCATGCTTATTGGTGGAGTAACGAGATTGCCGGACTGCGAGCCGACTGCATTAGAGCACAAAGAAATTGGACCCGCAGCAAGCGTCATGGGCATGGAATCGTGGAGGCTAATGGAGCTGCCTACAGATTGGCGAGGAAAAAACTCAGGATGGCCATATCTAGGGCCAAGTCCGCTGCGTGGCGGGAGCTCATACAAAGTATCGATGAGGATCCTTGGGGCCTCCCCTACAGAATCGTTCTTAAGAAGCTTAAAACTGCTGGACCTGGTCTTATCGAGACTTTGGATGAGGAGATTCTGGAGCCCCTGATCGACTCTCTTTTTCCTGTGGGGGAGGAGCTGGTTCCGGTTAACTGGGACAACTTCGTTTGGGAAGATCAGTGGGAGGTTTCTGTCGGGGAAATCCACGGTACCATCAGGGAGAGGAAGAGAACCGATGCGGCACCTGGGCCCGATGGAGTAAAGCTGGCGATTTGGAAGAAGATTCCGGACTGCATGTTGCAGAGTACTGCCCTCTGCTTCACTGCCTGCCTGAAACGGGGTATCTTTCCGTCATCTTGGAAGAGGGCTAGGCTTGTCCTGATTCCGAAGGGGAACACACCTGGCGATGCCGTTTCTAAGGCCCGTCCTATATGCCTCCTCAACGAGATCGGGAAGGCATTTGAGCGCGTCATTGTCGAAAGGCTCCTAAATTGGATGGATGAGCACCCCGCGGCGAATTTGTCCCCGAATCAATTCGGTTTTCGGAGAAACCACTCTACCTGTGACGCCATTAATTACGTAAAGGAGATCACCAGGGACGCGGTTAGGGACGGCCAAGTCGCGTTTGCAGTGAGTTTGGACATAGCTAACGCATTTAACTCCATCCCCTGGAAAATGGTCAGACGTGCCTTGGCGGTGAAGAAGTTCCCGGCCTACTTACGCCGAGTCATTGACGCGTATCTATCGGATCGCTGGATTGAATATTCGACGAGCAACGGTCGACTTAAGCGGAGGAAGGTCACAGCGGGGGTTCCACAGGGGTCTGTACTTGGCCCCCTCCTGTGGAATATTACCTACGACAGCATTCTTAGGATGCTATTATATGATGGCTGTTACGTCGTGGGCTACGCGGACGACCCTGCTGATCGTCATTGCAAGGCATGTGGCCCGTCTTATCAATCTGGCAAACGAACAGCTCGTGGATCTCGTCAGGAGGATCAGAAGGCTGGGTCTCCGACTCAATAAATCCAAGACGGAGGCGGTCTTCTTTGGGAGAAGGTTTAGAAGTAACCTTTCTACTCTCAGGGTCGGCGAATCGGATATTGCTATCAAGAGACACATCAAACATCTGGGTGTCATGGTGGACTGCACGTGGTCTCTTAAGGGGTCATCTCACTTTGAACGCTCGAGAAATCCGCTATTTTTATAAATTTTTTTTTGGCAATGCCAATGCAGATAATTGAATGAATGTTTTTAGTACTTATTAGGCATGCTTTAAACAACAAAACATATTTTTTGTAGAATTTTTAGTCAAGTTTATTTAATGGAAAATACAACAATGCGAACAAGTAAAAAAAAAAAGGTTGGTCCACTGCGGGCATTGTAACTGCTCGTAGAATCATCTGAAACAAAAAAACAAAAAAGATTCTTGATTAGTTTGAGTGTCGCTATAGCGTGAACCTCCAGAAATAATTTATGTTTAAAAATAAAAAAATGGTGGAAGTTTAAAGAAAAAACTTGAATAATATTATTCAACTTTTTTCTTTAAACCACCACCATTTTTTTATTTTCAAACATAAATTATTTCTGGAGGTTCACGCTATAGCGACACTCATACTAATCAAGAATCTTTTTTGTTTTTTTGTTTCAGATGATTCTACGAGCAGTTACAATGCCCGCAGTGGACCAACCTTTTCTTTTTACTTGTTCGCATTGTTGTATTTTCCATTAAATAAACTTGACTAAAAATTCTACAAAAAATATGTTTTGTTGTTTAAAGCATGCCTAATAAGTACTAAAAACATTCATTCAATTATCTGCATTGGTATTGCCAAAAAAAAATTCATAAAAATAGCGGATTTTTCGAGCGTTCAAAGTGAGATGACCCCTTTTTCGAGTATGTGGCGTTGAAGGCGACTAAAATTGCTGGGGCTCTGGGACGCTTGATGCCAAATCTAAGGGGCCCAACAGAGCACAAGCGGCGGCTTTACTATAACGTCTTGCTCTCCGTCCTATTGTACGGCGCTCCAGTTTGGGCTGAGGAACTGGCCTCCTCTACGAAGAGGCGCCTCCCGTTCTTGCGTTCGCAGAGGTCCGTGGCTCTCAGGGTGATCTCGGGATACCGGACCGTCTCATTGGAGGCTGTCACTCTTCTCGCGGGTGTGCCCCCTATTCATTTACTAGCGTTTTCTTGTAAGATGACATATCAGAGATTACGGGCATTGCGGAGTGGGGATGCCTGGTCTCTTGACAGGGAGAAGGCGATCAGGGATGAGGAGAGTGTACGACTTCGGGGTCGATGGCGAGAGCATCTCGAGGACGAGTTTCTTATCGCGGGTGTTAGGACTAGACAGGCGATTCTATCCCACTTGGACCTTTGGTTGGACAGAATCCACGGAAGCTTAACTTTCCGGATGACGCAGCTCCTGACGGGCCATGGGTACTTTAGGACTTTCCAACACAGGATTGGAAAGACTTCTACGTCTCTGTGTGTTTATTGCCGAGCGGAGCCGGATTCAGCGGAGCACACCCTGCAGCGCTGTGTAGCATGGGTTGGAGAGCGGTTAGAACTCATGGAGGCGGTGGGCAACGATCTTGCTCTCCCTACTATGATAGGGCAAATTGTCAGATCCGAGGAAGCTTGGGCAGCACTCTCTCGGTTTGCCGTAAGGGTGATTGGTCGGAAGGAGATGGATGAGAGGCGCCGTCAGGAAGAAGGCGAGGAAGATAGAGGGAACGCAGTGGCGGATCCTATTCCGGATCGCCACTGGAATGGCGTTTCGGATGACGAGTCTTAGTTCATCCCAGTTTAGCGGCGTTAAGTCCTAAATAAAGGGCGTCAGTCCACATGTTGAGTGGATATGTGCGGTCTGCCCGGCGACGTTATAGACCGGGCAGCATTGCGGATCTTACGTGTTGCGTACATGTAGTGCGTGCGTTGCGTCCTCCCACACGGCGGCAAAGCGCGAAAAGGTCGACTGTGTGTCTGCGTCTGTGCCACGTGGCAGCGGGCGTGGAACATGCCCTGGAAGCGAAAGCATCCGTGGCGTGATCGCGGGGGTTGTGCGACATGTATCCCGCATTGCATTTCGCCGGCCCCCGGGATCGATCGGCCGGTCGCCCGCAGATTCGGTCGATTAGCCGCGGATGTGCTCGTGAACAGGGCACGAGGTGGATGGGTCGGTTTCGCGGATCCTTGAATGAAGTAAATCTGGGAAGGCACGCGGGTCGTGTAGGGCACATACCGGATCCTAGATGTAATGCTTAGGCAATTCCTGGGTCTCCGGTATACCGCCAAGGGTGATCAACATGGTGGTTTTAGCGGGTAGGGTATGTATGTGGTATCTTTTGCGATGCACATGCATAGAGTCCCACACTACTCTCGGTCCTCTCATGACAGAGGGGCCGAGGGTGTAACATTGCAGTCTTGACGTGAGTAGAGCTACGCTCCACGAAGACGTGTACACAGTTGTATCATCGGCATAAACTTGTATTAGGATGTTAAGGTAAATCATTGATGTGGATATTGAACAAGATCGGGCCCAAGATAGACCCCTAGGAGACACCCGTTAAGATATCAGAAAGAGGTGAAAGTTCTCCCTGAAAGGAGACCATGAACGATCGTCCTGCAAGGTAACTTCTAAGCAATTTGACAATAAAAGTGGGCAAACCAATTGAATTTAATTTATAAAGTAAACCGGCATGCCATATTGAGTCAAAAGCTTTTTGCAAGTCTAATAAAACCATGGCCGAACTCCGATTCTTGTTTAACTCCATGGAGAAGTATTCCGAGACTCTAAACAATTGCAAAACAGTAGTGGCCTCTCCTAAATCCAAATTGTTCATTAATAATAATATTGTTACTATTCAAAAAAGAATTGATCTGAAGCAAAACAATTTTCTCAAAAACCTTGCTAAAAGAGCTCAGCAGGCTAATTGGTCTATAGTTTGAAAGCGAAGATTGAGATTTGCCTGTTTTAAGAAAAGCCAATATTAATGCTGTCTTCCAGACTTTGGGATAATAAAATAATCTGAATAAAGCTTTAAAAATATTATAAAGTTGCAGAATAATCTTGAAGGCAGATTTTTTAAGCATGATATTAGTGATCTTATCCTGGCCAGGAGCTTTATTATTCGGCAATTTATTAATTACAAAGACAACCAAATTCGGAGTTAAAGAGCCCAAATCCACAGGAGGATTTGACTCATCCAGAGACACAATAAAATCTTCCACCTTCGTATCATGCGGGGAGGCAAGACTTAAAGATGACGAAAAATTTGAATAAAAGCTCTTTGCGAGCGCCGCTGACTTAGCCGGGTCGTAAATAATACTTTGATCCTCCAAAATAAACGGAGATGCAGGAACGCTTATTCGCTTACGGGATTTTAATGTATTCCAAAGAGACTTATCCTTGATGTTAACATCTTTAAGTTTGTTGAACCAATAAGCATCCCTGGCCTCCTGTAGAAGATTTTTGATATGTGAATTTAAAATGACAATCAAGCATCTCACAGGCTCGCCTCATATACTAGCGCATGACGATTTTTGATTGCGAAAAAGTACTGGCGCACACGTGGTAGCCGCGTAACGGCAGCGCGCGTTACTAGCGACCGCGGTCGCCGTGCGCTCTCGCGAAATCGCGTGGCTACGTCTTCGCGCTTATCGCGATCGAGTTATCAATTGTTGTGGTGAAAATTATTAAATTATTAACTTTTATATTTTATTATTAAGTTTTTGATAATAAAAAGTAATGCAATATTAAGTACAGTTATATATATATGTAGGGGAATTGTGTCCAAAACGACATACTTTTTTTTAAAAAATTGTTATTTTATTCTGTAATACTTAAAAATTATGTAACTTGTCTAGAAACACTTTAGGATAAACATAGTTTGGTATTATAATATTTAAAAATTTTTATAAATTTGCATTAGTTATGTAACAACATATAAACAAAACACTACGATTGTTCATTTTGCCCTAATATATCGGGCAAGCAAAATGACATAGTGCTAGTTTAGGTGTTTGATACCTATCGCTGCTTAGAAGAGCGACAATACATTAAACTGAACAAAATCCTTTACTTCGACCGAACTGGCAGTCTTTACTTAATAAGCACAACGCGGTTCAACCGAGATTCCGGTCCTTATCAAGTGCGTACATTACAATTAAACGCTTCATTGTACACAATGTGGTAGCAATGAGTCCACGAACTAAAATACAAAAAGAGTATAATAAGTAATGAGTTTACGAACTAAAGTATAATACAGAAGGAGTATAATAAGAAGAATTATAATAAAGGAGCAAAGAGAGCCCCGCTTACATGTTTTGTATGTCGAAAGGTAAAAAACAATTGAAGAGTCATATTAACAAATGTGGTGTTCGGTGGTGCGTTTACCTCAGATGACAACGGACGACTGAGTGAAAAACAAAGGCAGAGGTAACCGAAAGCGTTTACATCAAATTTATTATTTTGTCGTATATCACTGGAAGGTTGTCAGTGTCCTTCTGTAAATTAATAGTGTTGTTATCTGTTTTAATAAACACCATTTCGGCGATCTCTCTCTTTTTAAAGTGTTTTTCACTGTGTAGAACTTTGGGACTAGACCAATTAAATTCATGGTTGCAAGAGGTCTTGTGCTTGCTAACAACAGAATGCTTGCTGGGATGCTTTTTAATATTAGCACAATGTACTTTGATTCTAGTCTCCAAATTTCTTTTGGTCTGTCCGATGTAACGTGCCTCGCAATTAAGGCAATCAATCTCGTATATAAGCTCCATACGCTTAACATTTTCCAACCTATCTTTTCTTCTTTTGATAATGCGGTCAAGTTTTTTGGGAACCGTGTAAACCACGTCAAACCCTTTGTTTCTCAGGGCCTTACAAATGTTCTCGCTACAATCCTTAATGTACGGGATGGTAATAGGATGTCTCACAATGTGTACTTTATCGTTTACCAAATCCCCGCGTTTTAAGAGCCTTAGACTTCGTTTTATATATTTGTTACAAAAATCGGTCAGGTAACAATTGTCAGAAAGGATCTCTTTAACAACCCAGATATTTGACTCGTGAAAGCGCTCGTCAGATAGTAAAATCGCTTGGTCAACTAAATTAGATACAACATTGACTTTGTAGTTAATGAGGTGACTTGAATAAAAATTAATGTAACGTCCTGAGAAGGTGGGTTTCCTGTACCAGTTTGTTATCAAGTTTTCGCCATCTTTAATAACGGTCACGTCTAAAAAGTTGATCGAGCAATTGGTCTCAGTTTTGCATGTAAATTTTAGCCGCGGGTAATAGTTATTGAAAACGTCAAGCGTGTCATTTACTTTATTTCGTGGGATAATTGCAAAGATGTCGTCAACATATCTCCCGAAAATGAGAACAATGAAACTTAATAGTTTGAGGCAATGTGTTTCAAGGTCGTCTAACACTATGTCAGCAAGGATTGGGGAAAGAGGAGAGCTCATAGAACTACCAAAAATTTGATCGTAGATAATGCCGTTAAAACAAAAGCTAGTAGAGCTTAGGACCATATCAATGGCGTATAAAAATTGTTGTAAGGTGAAATTGGTAGCTGTAGAGATATAGCACCATCGTTTTTCGATGGCTTTCATGACAAGCTCTTTTGGGATGTTGGTGAAAAGAGAAGTGGCGTCAAGTGAAATAAGAATCTCATCGGGCAGGATTTTCAAGTTTTTAATTTTATCCACAAAACACCAACTGTCTTTTATATACGAACGCGGTTTAGGGATGGAATCGTTTAAAATGTTGTGGAGAAACAAGCGATATTATATAATGGGCTACCTACAGTGGAGACAATAATACGTAATGGAAAGCCATTTTTATGAATCTTTGGTAGTCCGTAGCATCGGGGCAAGTTGCCACAAGTACTGCGTAATTTATTGAAAGTGTGCTCGTCGATGATTTTAGAATCATACCATAAGCGAACTAAACTATTAAGTTTGGTTGTTAAGCGTTTGATAGGGTCATCATCAAGTTTTTTATATGTAGTCTGGTCATTGAGTAAGTCATTACTACAGTCAGACTACAATTTTAATACATTTTTGTTTAGCGTAAAAAATACTACCAGAAACCACAGTCAAATCAAGGCGCCCCAGTTATCAAAGTCGAGCCCAATTTAGGCCTACCGACCGCGCGCGAACGAGGTACTCAAATTCGCATGGCGAACGGACAAATAGCTACTATCCATAGCGAAGTTCCGCTACAGTTAAAAGATCGGAGTTTTGAGAGTTCCTTAGGGTTGTTACCGGACTTGGCCATACCGTACATCCTCGAAAATCTCGAGATGGACTTCTTAGCTAGATTCGGTATCGCACTTGATTTCGCCGATTGGTATTTCGCGGATAGGCCTCGCAGTAGGGCCGGTTACCAGTATCTTCTAGTGATTCAGGATTTATTTACGAAATTGGTAGAAATTAGGGCTTTTCGAGCGGCCACGGGTCCGAAGATTAAAGAGGCACTCGAGGATCTGATTGTGTCCCGGCCGGTGGCTGGTGGGAGACACCGAAAATTCTCTTAACGGACAACGGTGCCAAGTTCATTAACAAAGTGATAAAGAGTTTTGCCGAAGAAAACTGAATAACGTACACTACCGTACCACCATACCATCCCCAGGCAAATCCTGTAGAAAGAGTTAATCGAGTATTGAAAACCATGATTGTAGCCTTATCAAAAAGGATCATCGGGAATGGGATACCTAATATCTGCTCCACTTTCGTTTTGCGTACAATACGGCGTTTTATTCGTCCTTAGGCACCTCTCCAGCGTTTTTGAACCTTGGACGCAAATTGATACCGCCTAATTCCCTAAGCGATCGTGACAAGGGAGTTACCGAAGTTGAGACGGGATCCCGCGGAGTGGTCACAGCATATGACCAAGTTGCAGGCCATTAGGGAGTAAGTGACGGAAAATTTAGATCAGGCAAATCAAAGACAGACCACGAGATATAATTTGCGTAGGCGGCCGCGAAGGTTTCGGGTCGGCGAACTAGTGTTGAAGCGGCAACACGTATTGTCGTCTGCCGCGCAGAATGTCGCGGGAAAGCTGTCGCCGAAATTTCAGGGACCCTTTCAAATTAAGCGGGTAATCTCTCCGGTATTGTTTGAGTTGGCTCAGCCGGACGGATCGCCCGCCGGTAAGGTACATGTTCAGAACCTTTAAGCCCTATTACCTTTTTGCTCCCGACCTTTAAAGTTACTGAGTTATCGATGATGGCGACCATCAAGACCCAGCGCCTATGGAGGCAATTTTGGCATCACCATCGTGACGTGTGGCGATTTATAAACCGCACGGACCGAGGCTTTGGGTCGATCTGGAGGAAGTCGTTATCCGAGTCCGGGACAATAACGGTCATTCGGGAGTTACCGCCGCTGCACGAGGCCATGACCCAAACCCCGAGAGTGGAGAGCTGCACTGTCGCGGTACAGGCGGGGGATTCGGAGTCGCGTCAAGCGGCCACCTAGACTCTGGAGCCGGCCGGCCGGAGAGCGGACGGGGAGAGAGAGGACGCCCCTACGGGGAGACTCGGGGCTAGCGGACCCGTGGGTGCTGGAACTGCTCGGCTGAGTGGCATGCATACTTCGAGTGCTCTCTCCCACGCCAGCGGGAATTTTGTTATGGGTGCGGAGAGCGGGGGGTCACCCTCCGGGGGTGCCACCGCTGCGGTCCGGCTTATCGGGACGCTCAACCCATAGACTCATATAGATAGACCGGCCCCTGCCGTAAGAGCACGCGTCGGAAGACCTACGGTGCAGACATAGCCTCACTGGGAAACCTCTCTCTTTCTACTGATCGCTTGGTGGGGATAGAGAATAACCCGGCTATTCCCTACTAGTCCCCACTAGTCTAGACTTCTACTCCTAAAAGATAGTAATATAATTTAGCATTATAGGTACTTTATTATTTATTTGACAGTTAGGTATAATTTATAAGAAAACAGTATCATATTATTGTCTCTGAATATAGTATTATAATATAAAAATAGTAATCGTATAAAAAAATTTCAGAATATAAAATTTAAAACAGAGAATTTATTTGAAAGTATGGAAGAGAGAGAGAGAGTGAAATTAGAGAGGTGAAGAGATTTAGAGTCAGATTGTTAGGAATTCTTGAGGCACAATAAAACTTGCTCAACTGTGTGAATATCGTCAATGCTATTGTAATTGCCTAAACTATTTGGATGGATTATAGCGATGGATTCTTTGTCACATCTGTTATATACGAAGCGTTATATTATATCCTATTTCTCGTCAGACCCCAATTCATTTCGTCTCACGCCTGCATCATTGAATTTGAAACGTCATATAATCCAGGAATAGGATTATTTTTGACGTGATGGTCAATATACATCGTGTAAATAAGAACTTATAAATTGTCACCTAGTCGTGTCGATTTACTGTTTGATTATCTGCTTCGATTCTGTTTAACTTAATGCTATTTTGATTAGCAAATAATAATCTTTTGATCCTAACCGAGAATTACCTTTGCTAATAAACATTAATAATAATAATGTTTATAAATGAGAGATCTAGTTAACAAAGGAAATTATTTTTCTATTATTGCAAACAATTATAATTACAATTTTTTACTGATATAATTTAACGTAATTGGTATATTGTATATAATCGATCTTAATCTTTAGAACCGCAGGGTTTTTTTTAAATTACGAAAATTTCACTCTAGGAATATGATTCGAAATGGTTGTTTTGTGGCTCTATACAAATAGAATTTTTAAAAATTTTATTAAACTATGTATATTTATAGGTTTATGTGATTACTGTGACTATACACACTTCTGATTACGAATTTGAGGGTAAAGTTACAAAATTTAAAATAAATAAAAAATTGGTAGATTTAATATGGCGGCCGTCAAATAAGTAATTTTTGTATTTATATGATTTACACTTGTTTTGGTATCTATAGATTTTTCAAATAATTATAAATTTGAGGTCACAAAATTACAAAATTAAAATTGACAGATTGAATATGGCGGACTTAAATATGGCAAAATATGGCTTATTACTTTTACTTACATAAAATACAGTTAATCAGAAGATTTCTGATATAGCTGATTATGTATATTATTTGAAAATTATTTTTAATTGCTAAATTAACTTACCGATTTTCGAATAGGGGAGACCGGCTAATTCGACACCGGGGCAAACTTGACACTAGGCTTTTTGCCAATTTAAATTTATCATGGAAACGCCCTTCCTACGGTAAATGTGTCTATGTTGATATGGTTGGCATTTTGAGTATGGTGTAACTTCTAGTGCGACATAAGTGTTTTTGATGGTGAAAGTAAGTAATTTTTCTGATCTTTTGATACTCTTTCATCGAGCTTTACTCTTACGAATCTACAAGTAAGTGATTTTGATGGGAAATTTGATGCTCTATACGAATCCGATAATCGTTTTTGCATATTTTCTAAATTTTTGTTTTTGGAGTAACAAAAGTGAAAAACAACGTTAAGGGGCAAAATCGACACTAATCTATTTCGATAAAGCATTGTAAATAAGTCGTTTTGCTTTTAGCTTGCAGCAAAATGGTTCGTACATACAATAGAAAAAGACCAGCGATAGATAAAGAAATGATGAAAGAAGCTGCGAAAATATTCGGGGTGTCAAGACAAATTGTCGTTTATGACGCGAGCACGGCCAATCGCCAGTTTACCTGCATTAATTGTTTTTCAGAAATGAGCAGAAGAAGATAATTGAAAGTTTAACAATTTTTTTCCTATTATTTTCAATGATTGTTTTACTTTATTCCGAATTTTTGTATTTTCTAAATACATGATAGATAACATATTTTCATTTTCAGACAATAAAAAAATAAGTTTTAGATCAAATTGTATCGATCAGACAAAGTGTCGAGTTTGCCCCGGCATTTTTCAATTTGAAAATTTGTCTATGCGTTACTTTTCCTCTTCTAGGGGCAAAACAAACCGACGTACAGCAAAACTTCCTGAAACAATTTTGCACCTACAGAAACACTCTTTAAATGTGTGCCATTGAATTTGGTTGAAAATTTTAATTAGTTGTTGAAAATTGCCTTTGAAAAAATTGTGTCGAGTTAGCCCCGGTCTCCCTTATATCATATTCAAAATATCTTATATTAGTTGCTAACTGCATGTTTATATGTATATGAAAAATATATGTACATACAAATAAATATATGTAGATTATATACAGGGTGTTCCAAAACTCAATACCCAAACATAGAGGGTTAGCAGAGGAGGTCAAGGGGAGTAAATTTTATTCACAAACCCATGTCAAAACGGGCATCGTATACCCCCACCCATCCAAGCCGTGAGCTGTTTGTGTCGTGGGCTGTGTAACAGTAAGTTTGTCTGTGTGTTCCGCACTTTTAAACAGTTTTTGTAAATATTAAGATTACGATTAAATTGCCTCATTAACCCTTAAAGGGCACACGGGGTCATTCTGACCCCAAAATTTTTCGCGCAGCTTCAAGTTCAAACACGTTTTTCGATAAAAAAATTTTTTTTTTAATCTAACTGTGCGGCCTTAAAGTTGAATAAAGCGACAAAAAACGTCAGTACATTTTTTTCCAAAAGTGCATAGTTTTTCAGATATTTGATGCTGAAAATCGCTTGGTCAAATTCGCTATACGGAGGTGTGCCCTTTAAGGGTTAAAATGCAGATTTTCCGACCTTTCTGTACTTTCAGCATCTCTGCACCCTTTACTCGGTACCCAAACCACGTTTGGACATGAGTTTATGAATAACACTTACTTTCCTTGACCCCTTCTGTTAACTCTTTGTAAGTTTGAGTATTGAAAGGTAATTATGCATTTTAGGGGAGTCACCTCCGATGACCTTGACCTTGACATATGTTGTCAAGGTCACCGTCCTGAGTGACGTTTAGAAGGTTTTAGCCGTCGCTCGTTTTTTATTAAAAAGTTATTAAAAAAAAAGTTCAAAAAATATAGCAGTTATTTTGAGTCTATATTGAAAGGCATAAACGACTAAATGTATGTGGAAATAGTATATGTACGAAAGAAGGAAAGTCATTTAAAGCAGTGAATCGTTAATATATTGAACAGTCTTTTTGTTAAAGCAGAGAATAGTTGGTATAGAAAAGTATATATACAATTTTATGTGTTAGAAATCATAAATATAAAGTATTCTCTGCTTTAACCATAATTGTATGATTATAATTGTAAACTATCTTAATTGTACAATTATGATTAAAGCAGAGAATACTTTATAATTTATATTTACAGCAAAAATGTCGATTCTCCATAAAGGATAATGTTAATTTTATCAACTTTAAGCTTAAATAACTCTTAAAGAAGTTTAAAATTTTACAGAGTATTTTTAATTTTATTTAGAAACAATTTACAGCACTTTCTGAATATATTTGAAATACCTCCAATACATCCTTAATTACAATAACTTTTAAACCAATAAGAGAATTGTGCTAAAAGTTTACACAGATACTCAGACGTAATAATAGAACAATCTATGAAATTTTTAGATTTTTGGTAATGCTTTGAGATGTCACCCATACATCCTTAATGGCAGTATTAGTTTTACCATAAGCGGCGTTGCCAAGATCAGGTCGTCTACTGTTGTATATTTTACTTTATTATACAACTTGGGTTCGATATATGATGTAATTCCGGAATCCAAGCGTGACCGTCTCAGTGACTCGCGAGATCGCCGGTTGGGGCAAGACTCCGATCCCCGCGTGCTCCGCACGCATGTTCGGTTCTCCTATCGGCGATACGCGGATCTAATTGTGTCGCTAGCCTCGCGGACGCGAATCTCCTAGAAGACGCGCGCTATTCGGAATAGTGAAACGCGCGCTACTTACGCCGATATATAACATCTACTTTATTTTTTAACCCTTCGTAGTCACACCTATTTTTTCAAACAAGGAAGTCACACTGGGTCATTTTGACCCGAGATGAACTTTGATCGTTCGCCATTTGACCTTTTATCCACCGATTGTGTTGAAAAAATTCTCGAATGCACTTGCGATATTGCTAAATTGATTGCTATAAAAAAAGAAGTGCCTCAGGAATTTTTAACATATTAAAAAAATTTGCGAAAAATTTTTTTTTTTTAAACTGAATTTTACGAAAAAATGAACTACAGCTAGAGGGCCTCATGCCCGCCAATTTTCAAATTACGCGCAAGATATTTACGAGCAAAGTTGAGGCTCGGGTCAAATTGACCCAGGTGTGACTACGGAGGGTTAAAATAAAAACCCCTATTTTTTATTGCATTATCATTTTCTACTAATTAATTTGAACAACTTTTGTCTAAAACATTATTTTATTTGTTTAATATACTTTTTAAGATATTCAAGGAAAACTTAGCAACTTTTTCAATATTTAGTTTACAATGGCCGGTATACAGGGTGTTCTAAAAAGGTGGGGCCAAAATTTAGGGAGATATTCCTCACACCTAACCCAGGGAGAAACGCGAGATCGGATAGACATCTAGCAGACGTCTATCAAACGCATCTAAACTAGATCGATATACGGCATCTAGATAGACGTCTAAGTGCCTTTTTTAGACGCATATAATAGACGTCTAATAGACGTTCTGCGTAACCATATTATAGACCCCACACAGCAATTATTACATACGCTCAAATAAAATAATTTTAATTTAAGGATGTATCGGAGGTACAATCTTAGACAAAAGTGCATAAAATTTGAAATACTTGAATATCTACGCCTAACGCATAATAGATCTAGATGTAAGATACTCAAATGATAGTAGGAGTTTTATTTTTACTCCTAGAAAGGTATTTTTTACTTTACAAATGTTTTTTCGGTATTTATGCATAAAAGCGACTCCCTCTCCGATTTGGTTTATTTTTTAATATGTTGTTGGGGATGTCTTCCCGAGTCATTTCATATATATATATAAGGGTCGGACTCAAATAGTTTCGGAGATACAGGCTGAGAAAGGATAAAAATAATAAATACAAAAATAAACGTTTAATGATGATTTATTCAACACTATCATTAGGAATCTGAAAGATTTCAGCCATTGCATCAAAGAATGCGGTAATCCAAGCGTAAACAGACCAATAGAGTCACTTTGAAAACATAAACAAACAGGCTATACTACATAGGAACTTCCACGCAAATCAAGATCCACTCCCACTACTATTCATCGTACATATAAATATGTACTTTTTATATATCAATTGTTCTCTGCTTTAACAAATATGTGCTTTCTAAGTTGAAGCACATACAAAGCACATACAAAGCACACACTTGGTTGAAATCTTTCAGATTCCTAATGATAGTGTTGAATAAATCATCATTAAACGTTTATTTTTGTATTTATTATTTTTATCCTTTTTCAGCCTGTATCTCCGAAACTATTTGAGTCCGGCCCTTATATATATATATGAAATGACTCGAAAAGACATCCCCAACAACATATTAAAAAATTAACCAAATCGGAGAGGGAGTCGCTTTTATGCATAAATACCTCCTTTCTCAGCTTGTATCTCCGAAGCTATTTGAGTCCGACCCTTATATATATATATGAAATGACTCGGGAAGACATCCGCAACAACATACTAAAATATCAAGCAAATTGGAGAGGGAGTCGCTTTTATGCATAAATACCGTTTTTTCCAGCATTATTTGCGATTTTTGTCATTTATAGCCTAAACTTTTGGCAGTGAAAATGCCCTGATTTCAACTTTATAACGTCAATTTATTTCAAAACGAAAGACATTATTCAGCAGTGCTGATAAACAAATGTGACTTTAATTACGTCAAAAAAGATAAATATGTATCATATATATATAAACGATAATTTTGAATATTATTTATTATAAACATTGTTATGCGACTCTCTTAAAAGAGACGTGACAGCGCTGTATGACTCGATTCACGTAGGTTGGCAGCCTTGCACAGTACCAAAACAGTGCGAGACTTGATGCGAGCTGCGAGCCTGCGAGGTGCGACGTGCGAGGTTATGTCTGTTCGTTTACATTTTTACAATGTCAGCCACGAAAAGTTATCGGTGGAAAGGCAAAATAGTGACAAAAGCAGTTCATGAAAAAAGACTCGCTGTCTCTTCACGAGTGCAACGGAAACAAAAAGTTAGCTAGAAGGCATAGATATACGTGTAGCGACAGCTATACGTTATGCTTTGCTTATCCAGCTGATTGCGACGTTGCCGCGCTTTCACGAGCCATCGAGATACATTCGTGCCAACAGCACAATTATCTCAAGTTATAATTTATTTCTTTAAAACGGTGTAGTGAAGACAATTGAAACTTGGCAGATATTTTCATCTATTCGTATACTAGATGTACAAAAAAATTCAAAATATTGGTAGCGCTCCTTCAACATTATTTTAGCTCTTTTATCCGTCAAAATCATCTCTTCCCATAAGAATACGAGTAAAATCAGTGAAAATTAAAATCGTTATATCTCAGCAACCGTTTAGTGGGTTTGTTTCTACTTTTTTGTAGCACATCAGGAAGACTAAACGAACATTCTCACAAATTTTTATCCACTTGGTAGCGCTTTGAAAATAGGTTCAATACATCCTTAAGAATTGAAGAAAAAATATTGTTTCACATTTGAAAAATTTTTTTAATATTTGAAAAGCATACATTTTACTTTGGAAAATATAGACTTATATATTTATATCATCGCAGCAATGTTGCTGGCAAAGATATGTCTTGCGGATGTCATGATTTTGCTTCGTCTGGACCTGCTTATATTCGCTCTCAACTGAAACTTACGAGTTAATCTCACCATTATGCGCCGCCTATCGGTGTCATTGCAAGCTACCACGGAAAGATGCGCTACCGTACATCTTTCTGAAAACATCTCGGAAAATTCTTAACGAAACAGAGTTGCATTATAGTGTTTTGAAAACGACTCGACAAGGGCTACAAGAATATGCAATAAAACTATTTTTTATTTAACCTCCTATGGGGTTTTATTTAAAAAGTTTAAGGTGCTCTGGATCAAGAGCACCTTAATTTTTTATATAGAAGCCCCTATTTTTTATTGCATATTTTTGTAGCCCTTGTCAAGACGTATTTAAAACACTATAATAAAGTTCTCTTTTGTTAAAAATTTACTTAGATATTTCAAATTTCGTCATGATATTTTTAATATAAAATATAAAATATTTTGTAAATTATTTACTTTTTGATGACTTTACCTTAATACTTTTATACATAGAATAATCAAAAAAAATCGAATAATAATATTAATTATTACATTTGCAATTTTTCAAAATTAAGTTTACCCACAAAATGAAATCAAATTTTTTAAGGTAAATGTCTGTTTTTTTTTATATCATTCGATTCCTTTCATTATTCTACGTATAAAAGTATCAAGGTAACGTCATAGAAAAGTGAATACTTTACGAGATATTTCATATTTTACAATTATCATTATATCATATATTATCTTATTGCCTATATGAGTTCTCTATAATTTTTCACATTTTCTGGAATAGATTCTTCGCTTCGCCTGAACATGTCATATGAGTTGGATGCTTTTTACAATACAAAATTCGAAATAAAGAAAGAAGAAAACTGTAAAATTATCATTATATTATATCACATAATAATAAAACAAAATCACCAAAAAAATCATCAAAATAAAATCAGCGTTTCTTAGAATCTAAACTGCTTCTAAGTGCTTTGTTTATTATGCTTATACAATGTCATAGACGTTTCGGAGCATTTTAATGACCAGCAATAATATACTAATAATGACGCCCGCGAAAAAGTCAATCACTATAACGTACAGCATTCCGTAAAAGTCTAATTTTAATTAAAGATTAATTAATATCAATTATTGTGTACATATAATTATATTTAGCAGCAGCAGAGCGAAGTAGCCGCTGCACGCGCCGATATCGACGTCGTATTGATGTCGATTTGACGTCTTCTCAAAATCATTACGTGTCATTCACTTAGACGTCTATTAGATGTTTATTAGATGTCGAAAAGTAAATTGACCTCAAAAAAGTGTTTTATGAACAATGCACCGTTATTGTGTGAATATTAGGTTTTAATTGTCTCTAAGAAAACACAGTGGCATAAAATCACATAACATCTAATTAAGATATTTCTAGACGTTGTTTTAGATTAGATGGCCCCGACATCTAATAGACGTCTGTCCGATCTCGCGTTTCTCCCTGGGAAAGGATGAAAAAATGTTGGTAATTATACAGAATAACTAACACAGCTCGGATTATTTTGACCTTGACATATGTTGTCAAGGACATGATTCTGAGTAACTTTTCCTTATAACTTATCGCTACTTATTAAAAAGTTATTAACAAATAAAGTTTGACAAATACAGTAGTTATTTTGAAATAATTTGTTAAAGCAGAGAACAGTTGGTATATAAAAAGTACATATTTATATGTACGATGAATAATCGTATATAGGTTAGTGACGCGCTTTAAACAGTTAAATACTTGTAAAGCGCGTCACTAACCTATATAAAGTTGCTACACCTTGTCGGTATGACAGGTCTCATAATCTGATAATCGTCAACTTTATCTGTTAATATCCCAATAGAAAAATTTAAGAGGAGCACATCTTGCAATTTATGTGCTGCATATTATGTCGACAGAATGCTGTCAATATTCTAGCAGGTTATGCCGTTTCAGTTAATGCCGCCAGAAACGCAGCAAAAATCAAGCACAACATGCATCACGATGTAATGGCAGAAATGCAGCAAAACTTGAGCAGAGATTACCAGCATAAATAGAGCAAATTTCAAACATCGTATGCTGGCACAATATGTCCAGCAGAATGCACACTAAGATTGAACATAACTTACTATCACAGTGTAACAACAGATTGTCAGCAGAAATTAAACTTGTCTGCAAGTACGCTATGATGGCAGAAACGCAGCAGAAATTCAGCATGCTCTGTCGTCATATGAATTAAATTAGATGAAGATTTTCGAAATAATTCAATGCCGATAGATGGCATCCGATATGATCTGTTTCTCGTATTTAAAATTTGACGAACAATGCTATAAGAACGGGGTCAAGAGACACGACAGCGTCTCGAGCCGCCAAGCAGCGCCTAAGTTTAATATATAAATCATGGTACGACACAACTTTTGTATCAGTTGTATCGTAGAGTCCAATCTCATATAATAAAGAGAGTGGCAAACTTAAAAAATAACATTTTGAAAATAATAATTCTCAATATGTATGTATAATGAAAATTTCTGATAAATTAACATAGATTTTCTCATATTATATATATATTGGCGAAACATATGTCATTTTCTTATTTTGTCTGAGTTTTTCTGAAAAACGTTCCAATTCGTATAAAAATTCTAAGAAAATGTAAAAATTTTTATAGGAATTCTGATTAAAATATATATATTAAAAAAATTACAATTCTAAAAGATGAAAATCCTGATTTATTTCTGCCATGTTTCTGCTGCCACATCAGGACAACACATCATGCTCGATTTCTGCTATACATCTGCTGTCGATAACTAATATTGCAGGCTCTGTTTGTTATTAGCTGCATTTCTAGCGTCATATCGTGACGGCATACCGTGCTTCATTTCTGCGGCATTTCTGCCATCACATTGTGCTGGTAAAAACAAAGCTTAATGAGGACGCAGCGGAGTGGAATCTGCTGCAAATTCGTGATCGAATCTGCTGGCATACTGCTAGCATTTTGCTATCTGGGATCTCGCTTCGCGGGGCAGAGCGACACTTTTTTCTGCCAGATTCGGTCGTTTTGTGCAAAAACGCGTCAATTAAGCCTAAGTTCAACGAAATCGGTGAGGAGGCCACTATTCTGCACATTTACCTCACTCGACTTTCGATGCTGAATATGTCGCAGCCACATGGTGTGCACGCACACACACACACACACACACACACACACACACACACACACACACACACACACACACACACACACACACACACACACACACACGCACGCACGCACGCGCACACGCACGCACGCACGCGCACACACACACACACACACACACACACACACACACACACACACACCCACCACACACCACACACACACACACACACACACACACACACACACACACACACACACACACACGCACACACGCACACACGCACACACGCACACACGCACACACGCACACACGCACACGCACACGCACGCACACGCACACGCACACGCACACGCACACGCACACGCACACGCGAGCGCGCGGGGGGGGGCGGTGCAAGGGGAGCTTTTGGCCCCCCCTCTCGCACCCCCTCCGCCGGTAGGCAGGGTGGACCTTGCTTTACAACTTAGCATGTACTTTGTAAGTTGTAAAGCGAGGTTTACTCTGCCTACCGGCGGAAGGGGTGCGGGAGAGGTGGCCGTAGGCCCCCCTTGCACCCCCCGCGCGTGTGTGTGTGTGTGTACACCATGTGACTACGACATATTCATCATCGAAAGTCAAGCGTTTCAAAATAAGTGCTGTATTTGTCAAGCTTTATTTGTTAATAACTTTTTAATAAGTAGCGACCGCCGATTAAGTTATAAGGAAAAGTTACTCAGAATCATGTCCTTAACAACATATGTCAAGGTCAAAGTAATCCGAGCTGTGTTAGTTATTCTGTATAATTACCAAAATGTTATATGAACATGGGTGCGAAAACGCTTTTTTCAGGAGTTAGAGCTTCTTTTCTGGGTACTGCTCAGTGAGGTTGTGACCTTATCTGCCAGGCAGAAATTATAAAAATTTTACCTTTAATGTTATAGTTACTTGTTTACATAATGATTAATCCTAAATTGTTTCTTGTGTAAGTAATGCAGTCAACAATATTTTCAACATAACTCCTGATAATATCGTTTCCGCACCCATGTTCATATAACATTTTTTCATCCTTGAGGTGTGAGGAATATGTCCCTAAATTTTGGCCCCACCTTTTTAGAACACCCTGTATTCATAGTTGGATCTTATTTCAAGACCGGCTTAAGTAATGTCTTAAGATGCTAATACGGCTCTAAGCCTGTACTTTATAAATATAAGATCCGACTATGAATACCGACCAATATCTCGATAATTGGTTGTCGGAGGAAAAAGTGCTACAGGACTTTTTGACTTGATTTTGTCTCAAGAATGTTGTCGCAATAATATCCCTTTTTTAAACCCTTGCTGCACAGTGTTGTACCGGTACAACACCTTTTATACAAATTTGTTTTTTAAATAAATTTTTCACGCATTTCTTTAGCATGTTTGGTAATACTGGACTGCTAATAAAAGGTTCCTCTAACTAAAAAATCAACTTTATATTTTAAATAAATAATTTGTTATTTTAAATAAATATTTTAAATAAATAATTTGTTATTAATAAATATATACCAGAAAACTATTGTTTTTAGTGAATAAATTCGTTTGCGTAAAATTTTGATCAATAACGTATACTTTAAAATTATTATTTGGGGGTTTTGAGATCGCTGATTATGAATCCAGTGTAAAAAATACAACAATCAAAATGGCGGATCCAATATGGCAAACGTAATTTTTAAAATTGCCCGGATTTGCTTAAAAATTACTACTCGGCAGCAACTTCTTGAAGTTGCCTAGCACTGCAGCTGCCGCGGCGCATTGCACTTGCCGATCACCTCTTCTCGGGCGTGACTCAGCAAACTACGGCTATATCAAGGCGCCATATACATGTATACACAATTAAGTATTTAAAAAGTTGGGATATAATTGCAACAGCATATTCTTGAGACCAAATCAAGTAAAAAATCCTGTAGTATTTTTCTCTCCGACAAACAATTATCGAGGTATCGTAAGCTAAATATTGAAAAAGTTACCAAGTTTTCCTTGAATATCTTAAAAGGTATTAGGCAAATAAAAAATGTTTTAGACAAGTTATAGTTAAAATTAATTAGTAGAAAAAGATGTTATAATAAAAAAATAGAGGTTTTTATTTAAAGAAATATAATTGATCTTGATGTGATCTTGGCAACGCCACTTATGGTCAAACTATAATACTGTCATTACATGCATCTTTTTAAACTTTACGACTTTCGTCTAAAACATTCTTTTCCAAAATCTATTGTTTACGAGATATTTGACCGTTTTCAGACTTTTGGCCACCCTGTATATGTACACAATATCTATATATGTATAAATGTATTATATGTCACACATTTGTGTGTATATGTTATATAGATCATATAAATATTTGAATTAAATTCAAGAACAACCAAATAAATCTTTATAAACTAAATTGTGTACATAAATAGAAATTATTTTAAATTTTGCAATGGTCACATAGTCAGACATATTAAATCTAATTTAAAATATTTACCTTAATTGTAGATTTATAATTTGTGACTGCAAAAGTCTCATAAATACCAAATTTAGAACAAAACAATACATATTTGCAAAAGTAATCCACTTTTAATGGCAGCCATATTTGACCTGCAATTTTAAATTTTGTGATTTTTATCTCAGATTTGTAATTACCAATCTCAAAAATTTTGAAATACTAAATTTTGTTTACATTAAAAGAATATTTCCTTTTTATTGACACACTGAGAAAAAGACCTGGTGATAGCTATGAAATGTATTTTGTTGAGCATATTAATACAATATTTAGTAAAAATTACCAAACATAATATTAATAATTAAGCGTCTCATAATAATTACTAAATATTTATAAGAGAAAAATTAGCGTTTAGTTGTTACAACTAAACGAATTGGTATAACGAAATCATTTGATAGTATTAATCAAATAATTTATTGTAAAATTTTGCCAAGAAGCTTTACCAACTGATTTTATAACATCATTCGATACCTATTATTAAACAATTTAGTCATATTTGCAAATTCATCAGTTTATATTTATCAAATGATTTGATAATAATCATCACGCCTCATTACCAATTTCCAAATCTTGGATAAACTAAACAAAACTGTTTAGTAATAGTTATCATATTTTTTGGTTAAATTCACTGAACATTTAATTAAAACTATTTCACCAAAGTATTTAGTTACTATCATCTAGGCTTCATTATTATTACCAATCTTTTTTCTCAGTGCAGAGACATTATGATGTCTCTGCGACTCTTTAAGGATTAAATGCATTTTAAATTTTATTAAGAAAAAATGTAAATAATTTAATTTCAATAGATATAGATAGGTATATATCCCCCCCCCCCCCTTACACATACACACTGTTATACGTATGCAGGCACGTACGTACGTACGCACGCACGCACGCACGCACGCACGCACGCACGCACGCACGCACGCACGCACGCACGCATGCACGAACCATTCACGCGCGCGTGCGCACGTGCACAAAAATTAAGCATTTTTTGTACATCTACAAAATTTTATTTGGATGTAAGAGATGATATAATATCTAAAGTAAAAAGCAAAACAATTTTATCAGTAATTGGCTTTTGTTGAAACCGAATAGTATTGTATTTTTTTAAAATGCAGTACACAGATATTAATATACAATACTATATCTGCAATTAAAAAATTGCATTTTATGAGCATTTTTTTCATTTTTCCACAATATAAGATTATAAATTCTAAATTAGCAGTAAAACTATCTAGGTTTAGTACTATATTCAACGAAATAAATTTCAATTCTATTATTAAGATACTTTATTTATCATAAGATACAGAACGATTTGTTTAACCTGTTTAGTAATAGTAATACAATTGGAATCATTGATTGATTCTCTGTGCAAGTACGATTAAGGACACGTTTTCTTTCATTTTCATCTAATATAAAGGGACAGGAGCATCTGGGGTGCAATTCATATTTGCTGCCGCAGTCAGCAACGGAGAGAATTGCACCTTTAATCAAGATTTCTACCAATTTGCGAGCGCCGACGGCGCGAAGACAAAGCCTATTGTTGCCGTAACTGGTCGGAGCTTCAAGTGTTCCAACGCAACGGTGAGAGTCTGATGCGTGTATAACGGGTGTACGAACAAGAAAGATCGATAAACATGTACCTCAATGTACCAGTAATTTATTTATTCATTATTAATATTAAATAATATTTTCACTTTTGATTTGTAGTTTGTAAGGATTAGTCTGACTTCTAGTTGCAATAAATTTATTGTAGACTTCTAGTTGCAAATTTATTGCACACACAACTGAAAGTCAGGCCATCACCGTTGTTCGATAATGTATGTTGATATATGTACGTTTTACAAAATCTGAATTTTCTACAATTTCTAAATATTAGACTAAAAATATGAAATTGTGTGAACAAATTAACGTAATAATTTTTGTGCTTTTATTTAATTAATAGTAATTGTAGAAATGTAAAATAAATTACTTAAAAAAAGTAGATATAGAAAAATATATAAACTGCTGAAAAGATTTCGCAAATAAGAAAGTTTCAAGATAATACTCTATAAAAATATATATTATTTAAAAATTTTTTTTGATAGTTTTGAAAAACAATTATTTCTTAATCTTTTAAGTATATATTATTTGATTTTATGGCATATAAGACTATCAAGTTTAGGTATTTAGGTATAACCAATCAGCTATGAGATGAGCAACTTATACTTAAGGATTACCCCGTATACGCATATCTTCACTGCGAAGCGGGACAGGAAGAGATGAGGATTCCGTAGAGGAGGTTGACGCTCAGGGACCGCCGAACTAGTCGCTTCGCATCCCAGAAGCCTCTATACCCCACCGCTCGCTTCCGGCTAAACCCGCTGCCATCGCGTCCCAAGCAACTTGAAGCCACTCGTAGTTCTGTTTGTGTTTGCTAATTGTGAATTGTCTACTTCTTGCTGGTGGCTTGTGTGCATGCAGTACCGAGGAAGATAGACGTTACCTTGGATCTGTGAATAGCAAAGACAGAATAAGAGAAAGACAGATAGACAGATAGGTAGAGATAGATAAATGGATAGATATAGACGGGAAAGGATAGTGAGGAGGGAGAAAGAGAGAGAAGTGGATTCGGAGTACAAGCCGCCTGTGCGAGGCGAAGGGAGCTTCCGGCTGGATGCACATCGCCTACGAAATGCTCAGGCCGAGGAAAAGCCACCATGATCTCGGACCGGGTTGTCTTCTTCATTCCCGTAGCCACATTTATACTCATCGTCGCGCTTTTATGCCGTATAGACACTTAAGTTTATTTTATTAGTCAGTGGTGTTTGCACAATCACCACCCCTTACATAAGAGGCACTTGCAACGGTACCAATACTTAGTTACTTTTCTTATAGGTGATTGTTCGCGAATCAAAGATCGAGGACGTTTGCATTAGATATGTAAAAAATAAACATTCAATATGTAAAAAACATACAAAGCATTGTAGATTATTAATTATATGCGTTAATTTAAAAAAATTATTTTTACTTAAGAAAGAGTATAGAGGAAAATCCCCGATTATGAGATACCACATCTATTTTATGTGATTGCCGGAAGTCTATGAGCAGAATTAAAAAATATAGTAGGTCATTTTTAAGGAAATTTAATAAGCTTTAAGATGCTAAAATGTAATTTAAACATTGATTTTTCTGAAAATTAGAAATATGTAAAAAATGAGCTTTTGGCAAAATCGAAAAAGTGTGCTCTTAATATGAGAGACCCCGGGAATCGCTAATAAAGTGCAAAATACATTATATTGTAATTAGAAAACTTTATTTAAAGTTTCTGAAAGACAAATGTAATGGAGAAGCATATTTGCAACAATCGTAAACCCACTTATACCTATAATATTGTACCTAATGTACCTTGTTCCCCCTCCACCCTTTCCCCTCAAATCACGGTTAGCACACACTTATAATTTCGTATGAACCTTCCCTTAACGTTAATATAGTATTTTCTTTTATTTTATTACTGTACAATAACTTTCATACTCCAGCAACCCAGGAGTACCCTGAGTATCTCATGTTACGAGCCCCACGCCTTGTGGTTTTGCGATCACCAAATCTATAATCTCTACAATTGAGCAACTCAAAATATCCCGTATTTTTTTATTAACACGACCTTACTCTATCGCTGCATGCAGAACTCATTGCCAAATATTTAGAGGAAAGTCCCCTATTATGAGATAGGTTCCTAATATGAGATAACAGGGTTTCTTTTAAACTAATAGGCCCAGATAGGACCTAATAGTATAAAAGAAACCCTGTTATCTTATATTAGGAACCTATCTCATAATAGGGGACTTTTCTCTATTAATTATATAATAAACAAGGTTTAAAGTCTCATATCCACGACACTTGACAAAATCCAATTTCACAATTTCTTTCTCTGCAACGACTACACGCACGATTAAACAATGATTTTTACACTAAATAGGTTTTACCTCAAGGGCAATAAGTTTATGGTGGAACCAACTGATAGGGCCTATTAGTTTAGCAGAAACCTCGCGCTATCGCATATTAGGAGCCTATCTCATAATAGGGGACTTTCCTCTACATATATTACAATATTTACAATCTTCCTCTTTTACAGATATTTTACTTTTTAATGTATATAGTGTACCTATACTTTAAAACAATTACTATTTTATTATTATTATTTATTAATTATCTATAATAAAACTTATTTATATAGCTCAATCCTATAACTCAATAAAGTACCTATTAAAATTCTACGGCGTACTTTTATTTACAATGTTTTGCAATTTAAAATATAAAATATCAGATAGTAAAAGAAAAATATCAATTTTCGAGACTTTTAGTTATCAAAAGTCTTAATAAAAAAGAATTTTTTAAATAGGCAATAAATTTTACTTCACTCTTTAGTGTTAAAAGTCGTTAAGTGATAATGCAACTAAGACAAAAAGATACTTAAAAATAAACAAGACATAACGACAACGACGACATGCGCGTGAATAATTTAAATTAAAACAGATATAATTAGACTATTAGACAATTGCTTAGGCGATAAAGTATAGAAATTTTTGTTGTTCATTTGAAAATTTCGAGCTTGCAAACGTGCTCTTATAGTATATGTTCCCATATTCACTTTCAGTACTTTTATAGTATACGTGACTTAAACTGTAGATTTTCAGTACTAAAAGTGAATATGGGAACACAGTTTATATAATTATCGCGCGGTATGAACGGCTCTTTAATGAGGTGTCGGTATTATGTTATCGAATCGTTTTAGCACGCGATAATGAGACAATTTTCAATGTCGCCGGCATGATATCGCCCCCACATAAAATAAAACGGTCGTGGCCGTATTGTGAGGAAAATACGGGCGGCGCACCCTCCGTCGGATGCTGCTGGCCGGGGCGCGGACAGCCCGCTCGAAATACGCCCTGTCTCTCCAGAGACAGGGGACATATTGTTTGGTTCAGTAATTCCTCGCGTTATTTCCTGTGTTTGCTTTTTATCATTGTAAACTGATATATTGTCCGTCGTTATAGCTCCCCTTGCTATGGAGAAACTTATGGGCGCGGGAAGAGAGGGGCTGTTATATGGTGCGGATATGAGCGACGAAGAGGGCTCACTCGTAATGGCTCGGACTAACGGTGCAAAGTTTCCACTTTGCGAAGTGATGGAAACGAGATTACTCGACTATAACGAAGAGCTGCACTTTCTTTATTTTTAGACGTAAACGTGTTTGGCAATGAAACATCGCTTCTCCGCGCTATGTTGCGCGAATGTACGTGCTCGTAAATATATTTGATAGAGTGGCAGCGTGATTGTCATAGTGGTCTGTTTTTTATCCAGTCGGATATTTTTGGTTGTCGAGTGTGTTGGTTTATATTGACATTGGAAAAAAGATTTTGTGCGATTCTTACTACGAATAAAAAGTTTTTTAACAACAATATAAAATACGAAGTAATTTAATTAAAAACAAAGAGAGAAAAAGAGAGAGAGAGAGAGAGAGAGAGAGAGAGAGAGAGAGAGAGAGAGTGGGAGAGAGAAATATACATATAAAAATTTTGAAATTATAAATACACTAAATTCATAATAAGTAAATAAATTATCTAAAAAATTTCGTTTATGGTAAAAACGAGAATTTAATTTGAGTATTGTATGAAATGCGGACAATTCATAGCTTATAATACATCATTGTTTTATATTAGGTATTATACTATGGAAAAATATATTAGCGAAACATTCTGTGTCATTTTACGCAAGAATTTTACTATGCCTTTTCTCTTTTTATTAAGTAAATATTTTAAATTAAATTAAAATAAATTATAAATAAAGCGTATAAGTAATAAAATTACTCTCTTTGTCTTCCTCTTTTTATCTTGTCTCGATCAATTAATAAAAGTTTTGTCTTGGCCAATTGTTGGTCTGTCGTCATTGAGATATTGTATTGACACGTACTTCGCGTCAATGTTTGAGCCTGAACTCTCTCGAGTGTCGTATAAGTGCTTGCGTGCGACACTGTGATATACACGTTCGTCATATGGCGTGACACGTGCGCCAACGCTAAACTCGTGTCGCATGGCAAACAACGAATTAAGTCTTACCGTCCGTCACATTTCAAAGCCAAATCAAATTCTCGCCAGTTTGAGATTTATCAATAGGATTTGTGAGATTATGTTGAGATCGTTTTGCAAAACTATGATGAATGGGTATTTTAGTCTGCAAATATTCGATACAAAGATGAAAGATGTACTCTCCACACAAAGTTAATTTAATAAAGGAAGAATGTAACTTTCCATAAGGACAATAGGATTACGTATATACATGTACCTACACATATATTACGATATGATAATAATACAGTCACCCAAAGCGCAAAAGACAAGATAAGCGATACAAACTTCATTTATAAATGAGAATTATATAGGTTTCATACATTATATACCTATAGACAACGTATCGAAACGTTGCGTTGGAAAACAACATTCTGGAAGCAGTCATTCGACGTCGTCTTCAAGACCATTTGAGATTCGTGTACGTTTGAATCTACATAGCGATGAAGACGTACCTATCGATGGAACGTAATTTGTGTTCCTCTTCAGTTAATTACGCGAGGGAGGCATTGATACCGGTGGAAGAAGCGAGGCGAGGTGAGACGATGTTTAAAGGGCAACGGTGTAATTCGAAGAAAGGCGTCGAAGCGCATCGCGGCGTTGCTTGGTAAAGTGGGTGTAAGTGAGCGGTGGAGGTAGGTGGCTACCGAGACGGTAGTAGAGGTGTGGTTGTGCCACACACCGGGAGTCGCCGTCTTAGCAAAAGCTGGTATGATCTGGCACGGAAGACAGGGGAGTCTGTCTGTCTTTATCAGCCGGGCAGGTAGAGCCGTCGAGCCGTCGCGTCGCGCCACCCCTGTCTCCTTCACCCCTCCCATCCTCTCTCATCCCTCACCATTCTTCTTGCCAAGAGTTACGCCAACGGCGAGAACACCCGATTGGCGTTTCTCTCTCGAACGAGGGAGGACATCACGCACCGCTATTGGCTCCCGGCGAATCCATACTAGGTATTCATTTGCCACCCCATTCGTCGATCCTTCGCGGGGTCGAAATCCCATCTACCTCCCTTTCCTCGTAAACTCTCTCTCTCTCTCTCCTACATCCTTCTCGTTCGACACTTCTTGTGAGCGGCCGATGCAACTCACCCCTCTCACGGGGTGCCTTTACAATGCATTTCACCGCCGGCGCTTTTACCTTTCGCGTCGGCTATTTCTAAATAAATACTTTTTTAATAAGCGTCGAGGTCGCGCGGGTGTGATAGTAAGCGCCGTAACTGCAGCGCCATTTTGCACGTGTTTTTGCGGGAGAAAATTGGATTTCCACGTTCGTCCAGGTGTCAGCCATTTTTCTCATTCCGATATTTGCCGCATCTGCCTGGTGCCTTAATTTTCTGTTAATGTTGGCAAAAAATGGTTGGTACAGAGATCGTTCTAAGGCAAAATATAAATTCTATATACACAACAAGAAAAATCGTATAGTGAGTGATCTAACGCCGTTGAGTTAATTATAAAACTTAAAACTTTGTGTAACTCTGTTTTTTTAAAATCCTATTAAAACAAAATCAAATTATTTCATGAAGATTTATATTAATAATGTGTTGATATGCTTTTTGTAATGATATAAAAATATATAAAAATATCTTGTATTTATTATGAATTATTTAAAAAAGTAGAGTATGGTATGTGTGGGTATATTGTGTATACATATATATTACATACAATATTAAATGAGATTATTATTTATTTATACAAATAGATCGCGCGATATATGGCATGCTTCATTGTTTTAAGAATTGCAAACTTAAAAAAATACCTATTATAAAAGAATTTTAAATAACATTCGCAAAGAAATATATATAAAGGAATATAAAGTAAAATGTAGTTATAATAATAATAATGTGAACCGGATATAAATATATAAGAAAGATTTCGAAAATATATAATAATGTATTCTGAACGAAAAGACACTTCAAGAAGATTATATTCAATAATATCTGAAAAAATATAACAGTTCTAATGTAAGAATGATTGAGTTGTCGATTATAAAGATTATAAGTTTGTTTCGTCTTTCTTTCTTTTTAACAAATAAATAAAAAATAAAAAAAAATTTCGAAAATTTCAAGTGGTTATAAACAAGTAGAAGAACTTTTGTGAGAAATATTTACGTATAATAATTTATAAAACATTGGTTTTAGAAAAATTTATTAAAGAATCATTTACTATCAGGAATTTGCTAAATTGGATAAATCAGATTGTTTCGATTAACTTGACAATCAAAGATATATTAAAACTATTAATAATTTGTACCATAGATAAATAACAATTTCTTTATAAAATACAAGTAATCTATCTTGTCACTATTAAAAGTCCAAGATAAAAAGCATGGTGTCACATCACAAGCTCTAAAAAGCGATGACGCATGAGAAAATCACCGATATCTGGCTTTTAAAACGACATGGGTCGGTTGGAGTCGATGTGGCGGTGAATGAATTATACCGAGAAGGAGCAGAACTCCGAAAGAGGATCGATGCAAAGTGTCGAACTCGAAAGCGAGGAGAGCGATCCTTCGTCTGCACTTTTGATGTCGGTCGCACCTCACCCTATCCACCGCGAATTCGAGCAACTCGCGAGGCAGACAGAAACGAAATAGTTACATACCGCCACCGCGACATCCGCGATAGGTAAAAGTGGGAAAGAGCGAGCGGAGGGATGAGAGAAACGCGGGGATAAAAAATTTTATGGGATAACGCCGGTCGAGCAACGAGGATGGGCCATCGTGTCGCCCCGCCCATCGTACCGCCCACGCCAGTGGTGGTTGCTGCTGGCTTTCTCCCGTTCCCTCGCCCTTCACCCTTCGCGGTGCAGCTGAAACCTTCTCGCGGCTCGCTAGCGAGCGACGCACACACGTCATCCTCACCAGCGGCGAACGGCGTTTTCAATCGTCGCCTCGGGGTCGTCGCCGCGATCCATCCACGATCCATCCCATCGGGAATCGTCGGATTCGTCGATTCCGTACTGCTATTGGGAATACATCCGGAAGTGATCTGAGTCGTGTATCGGATGTGACGTTGACTAGAGATCAGTGAATTAACTAGACACTGTTTTGAGATTGAAACCTTTCGGACAAAATTTATAGAATTTTACCAGAGAAATCGAAAAAGAGCAAGGGGAGAATCAATCCTGAGATCGATTGGTGCAAAAGATATTTCGGTGCACGAGGATGACTGATTTCACCGACAATGATGTTTAAACAACATCTTGATATAGAATAGTTCTAATAGTTCTTCGACATTGAACTTTCAGATTATAATTAATTATTTCGCCAGAGAAATTCTATTTACCTATGTTTCGATGATTACGAGCAAATTAAAAATGAAACGGGAAGACTAGTTTAATAAATGGGATGTTGCTGGTGATCATAAATATGGAATGTGTGAAACAATTAGTGGATTGAAACAACGGATTTTTACGATGCCGTCGGACAGTCAGGATTATGTAAAGTTAATTACTGAAGTGTCGAACACCAAATCGTCGCGAAGGATTCATTTTTGTGATAAAGATGAAATCTTTTGAACTCGATGACCTTAATTCGCGTCGCGATACGTGTGATCTGGAATTATTCGCGATAAATTTTTACAGTTATTAAGAACTGTATGAAGAACCCACGTCGTGATTAATGGGAATGAATTTCACTTAAATCTTGAAGTATACTCGATGTCAGATTTTCGATAATTAATCGGAAGTCAGTGTAAGTGTTTGGGCTTATAGAAAAAGAAGAAGTTGTGTTGTGAGCGGTGCAGCTGCTGGGGTCAATTAAACGGCGACATTTTCACAATTTCTGTAAGTATTAACAGTTTAGAACAAGCTTTTAATTATTGTCTTAAAAATTGTTAATGAACTGAATTATAACGGTTAATTTATTCTATATTTTTTATGTTACGTTTCTCAAGTTATTATACTGTAAAAGTGTAGACATTTCCTAAGTAGTAACGTAGAAGTTTATGAGTAATATTTCACACACAATATTATTAATTTTCATCTATTATGACGAATTTTATCAAAATTAAGTTACATTATACAGATTTATATAAATTATAAATAATTAAAAGTGAACAATTAAACGAATAAAACATTTAATTTAAAATCAATGTTCTTTATTTCTAAATTTTTTGTCATCTCCGTTTATTAAATTTTTATGACACTGTTGTTACCGCGAGCAATCGTACGTATGCATATATGTATACATTTATAAATAAATATATTTATTTACAAGTAAGCACATACGTGCTTATATAGTAAACACACTTTCTATTATTGTATTTAAATAACAAATAAATAATTAAATTAATAAATACATGTACATAACTTTGTGGCATAAGAAACAGCAGTACATGTAAATTGTGTATATTAAACACCTCGCGCCATATAATAAAAAATTACTATTATTATATATTGTTGTTGTTATTATAAAATCGCGCTGATAATCATACGTAATTCTGTTCAATTTTTATGTGGCAAATATGTCTAACAATATAGAATAATTCGATTGCGGTAGAGAGTGTATAACGCAATCGTGTATCGCGTCTTCAAAGTCTATAACACAGAAGTTCATTAATCGAAGGGTAGATTATGAGATCAAAAGCTTGGGATAATTAACCAGATTACATGAACGGATAAAGCGAAGATATACCGCTTTTCTGCATCTAAAGAGTACTAAATGGATTAAAACGCCCGTCGCGTCGCGGTTGCGTCGCGTCGCAGCTTTGTTC
The DNA here is from genome assembly GCA_035220615.1 of Leptothorax acervorum. Classification (NCBI taxonomy): domain Eukaryota; kingdom Metazoa; phylum Arthropoda; class Insecta; order Hymenoptera; family Formicidae; genus Leptothorax; species Leptothorax acervorum. The sequence goes on along the minus strand of JASTWQ010000351.1, from coordinate 167,417 downwards.
TCTCGCATTGAGAGCGGGATGTATCGCGTGCAATAACCAATATATTTAGAAAGAATGCAAAACGCTAAAAAATAAACAATTACACGCAATTGTTAGCTGAATTATCTTGTAATAAACAGTGGATTTTTTAATCGTAAATCTCAATTACGTTTGTAAATATAACAGAATGCAAAAGTAAAGTTTAAGAAAAAGTAAGCATTAAGGCGGTCACTACACATATCTATACATTAGAGAAATTTTATATCTTAATTTCTCATGATTTTTATGAATAACAAAATAAATATTTTTAGTAATAATAAAAAGAAGTGTTAAGAGATGTCGGGAGAAGAATAAAAACTTTACAAAAAGAAATCAAGTTCAAACATTTATATAATACAGAAATTAGTGATTCTCCATATAATAGGTACTTACACTGCTTCCCCTCTCTCTATCTCTTAGATTAACTATTATTGCAATTTTTATTGCAATAATATTATTCAATGAAACTTTAGCACATCACATATATTGTTTTGTTACTTACTTAATTCTTTTATGTCCACGCACAACAATTAACTTTATCAGATTTAAGTTCACTTTTCAACGAGCGTCTTTCAGAAGAATGTCGATGCAAACAACATGATTAACCGACAACTACATCGGCCATTTGCGCTATATAAACACAGCCAATCTGCCTCTTCATTTCTTCCTCCTATATATAATGATTCAGATGTATGTACATACATACATGGACGTGTCGTACTAGCGATAAAAACATTTAGCATTCGAAAGCGCCTCGACGATTATCACGATAGGGCGTAACAATTTGCGTACCCAAAACAACGCGCGCGGCGATGCAAACAAATGCATGTCGAAGCAGTAACGGTGCGGTAAGTGCCACTGGAAATTAACGAACAATTAGTTCGCCCCGTCCATGTTTTATAAACATGGTGCTTGTGCCATCGACAGCCATTATTTTCGAGGATTCTTTCGCCCGCTCGCCTACCCGACCTATATGCTACTACCTAAGTACCTCGCGTTCGAGCGCACGTCCGAAGCATCCGTGTATTCGAGCGAGTACTTAGGGCCTTCGAGCACCACACGGCGCACGGGAGCGGGGTCTTGCGCGAAGGGCGTTTCGTTGTGCTTAAAAGCGTGGTGAGGCGCGGAGGGCAGAGCGAGCCAAGGCAGCTTTGGGTGTTGCAACCTCTTCAAACCTCGTGCAAACACTCCGGGAGCGGAGCGTTCGCCTGGTACGGCGATTAATATCCCAATAAGGCCTCGTTCACGGAGTTCACTCGACCGCGCGCGGCTTCGTTGTTTATTCATTGTATCGCCGAATACTATCCCGCGGCATATAAGCCGCCTCGATGGCCGCTATACGCTCTGCCGTAGATTCTTCGGATCGAGGATTAGAACAGCTATATAGATTACATAACAGCGCGGGGAAGGCAATATGATTTCACGGAACATGAACAAATATTGAAAAATGAGGATACTGTATACACAGTGACGGACAAAAATATTGGCATTGGGTGATTGATACTGTAAAATGGTCTTCGAAGAAGATGGTAATTGCTCACCTGTATAAATTTTTTTTTGTTTTCTTATTTGATTACATATTATATAAATTAACATAAATGAAAGTGGAGTTACACAAAAGAAATAAAAACGCTTTCTTAAAAAGGATTTTCTTCGGGCTACTCTCGAATTATATACCTACAATTTTATGAAGGATTCTCCATATTATTTTCGAACTAATGCTTTGACCGTACTCTCCATTCATCTGTATAGCAATCCGCGACGTATTATTTAGAATTTTCTTTTACTATATTTACAATTTTTTGTCTTTTTTTTTAATATTCAGTTTATACGTGGGTGTTTACTTTTCAATTTTTTTTATTTTGAAATTTTTTGATATCTACACTGTATAGTATAACGATTTCTTATAATTATATATAAGCAATTTCTAAATAGGTCCTATTCTATTTATATAAATTAAATACAATTTTCCTTTCCTCTAATGTTGTTTCTTTCTTTTATGTATAGTTACTTTATCATGCAGTGATTTTTTGTTGTGAGTTAAAAATTAACCTAAATAGTAAAAAAAATAAACATTAGATTTGTTTTACAAGAAACAATATATGTTTCATTATTAATCAAAAAACATAATCACATCTCGCGCCAAGTTCACTTGCAACGGTAAGGTGGATTAATCAAGAATACACATTGGGCGCGTTCAGCGGACACAACTGTTGTACAACTGTTGAGTTCGTCTTATCAACACTCTGCGTTGATTAGTTGGTTCTGAAAGTAAGAGCCAATCACGTTCGACTGCTACTGAGCCGCTGTGTCCGCTGAACGCGTCCATTAATTCATTGTGCTAATAGATTTGTCCAAGGATGAAACATTCTTGAGAAGCGTTTTTATTTCTTTCTTGTGACTGTATTCATTTACATTAATTCCTATAACGTGTAATAAAATATAAACCAAAAGTAAGGCTTTTTACAAAGATTAACATTTTATTGCCATTTTCTTCAAAGATAGGTATATCTATGTAGATCATTTTACAATAGCGCCTGCACTAAGAGCCATGGCACACAAAAAAACTTAAGCATTAAAACTTAAACAGTAAGCGAATCACAGCCAATCACAGTCAAGAACTTAAAGCATAAACATAAGCGCTAGCGAATCCATACTGTTAATTTTCTTACTGCTTACGTCTTACTGCTTAAGTTTTTGTGTGTGCCACGGCCCCAAGCCAATACTTTTATCTGCAACACATAAAGAAGAATATATAATCTGTAATAAAGACGAATACCTACATAATTTGTCAGCTCTAATTAAATCTTAAAGATTTAAAATTTGCGAATCTGGAAACGTTAAGTAATATTGAGTACACTAATCGTAAGTGATACCGAATATTGTGATCTCTTTAAAATGTACAATTATATTTTTAATACGCATGAAACTCCCTCTCTCTCACTTTTCCTGAAAAGCTTAAATTCTTAATTGGACATTATTCTTATTACAGTTTTTTTCAATAACATATAGGTACGACGGCATACAAGTTCAAGAAATATATTTTTAAATATATTTTATGCGATAGTTAATAGACAGTTAATTTAGAATTATTAGTTCAAGAAACACGACCTTTATCATTTCTGTATACGCTTACAGTTTAAATAGTTAAAAGGAAGATTTTGGACACAAAGTCCGCGATATTTCTTATTTTTAATACAATATTAATGTGTCATGTCGGTCATATGTCAAGAGAGAGTCTCATTATTATATGATTTATATTAGTCATTTTCGTGTCGAGATCATACAAATTCGGCAACTTTTTGTCCGCGCATCGCGGGCGTATTCGTTATATGTCTCATCGAATATTGCGAGAGCAGCTGACGCTATAACAACTGTATCTATAGCCGCTGAATGGAGAATTTTAAGAGTGCGCGAAGACGCGATTAGCATATTTATCGGGTATCCTGTATCATTTCACCGTTGTTAAAACGGAGCAACATGTCACGATGTTAATTGCCAAGCGTTGAGATACGACCGGCCAACAAACTTGATATCGCTTTATTGATCAATCCACCCAGTTACACTCGGCAAGCGTGTTAAGTATCCGCTTTTATTTTACGCGAATTTTATAGCAAACTAACGTAAGTGGAATAAAATTTCGCACGCAAAAAATGATCTAATTAGCAATCGAGTATTCGCCGTCGGTTAAACGCAGTTGTGTGATGTAGGACAACTTAGAAATTGAGCAATTTATAAATAAAAAAGTTGTTCTTTTAAATAATAAATCTATTATATTTGCTATAATCATAACATTCCAATCGCATTGCAAAAAACATTTATTAAATTGTGTAAATAGATCAGTGTAAATACTGTAAATATAGATCAGTGTAAATAGATATTGTGTAAATAGATATTATTAACTTGAGGTTTTAATTAAGTTTAGATATTATATTACAGGAAACAAAGTATATTAAATAATAAAAAAAATTATATAGAGTGCAACAAGAATTTATAAGATTCTGAAAATTATGATGGAAATGGAAAAGTTTAGTAATATTTATCATTTCATATTTTATTGTTCTCAAACGTTTTTTTCGTGGAGTAGCTAAATGTACACTTGTAAATTTATTACGTGCGTTTTATCTAAAAGTTATTTTGTTATTATACATATATTGAAATACTTAGCATTCAAATAATTGGGAGGAAATTTTTTGCCGGCCTGTATAGTTGTGCGTGTTCGTGCATTGAGAAAAATTTAATTGGATAGATTCATTGAATGCAATTAAGGTAATGTTTACTATTCCGTAATTTATATTATTTTTGCATTGAGGACTACAACTGAGAAGATTGTGAATTTATAATAAACGTACGCATTTTTTAAATTTTGGGAACAATCGTGTTAAAACTTCCATCATATGATAATAATCGAAAGATAATATGCTGATAAGTTAAATGATAAATAGACAGGCACACACAGATGTAGATATTGCATAAGGTACAAGTAAAAATTTATTTAATTTTACTCCTACGTAACTGACATGCGGACGACGGAAGAGAGCGCGAGAACGTCCTCGAATTCAATGGAACCGCCGCGACTTCCTCTCTCGCTTTATTTTCCCCGTCGTGGAGTCTCGGGCATTATTACGCTACTTGATTTCGCATCGAGCCAGCTGTCTCCGATTATTTGCTATAGAAATTTCGGGGATTCTGATTCAAAGGGAGACCCCGGCAACCTCCGCTAATATTTGAGGAGAGGCCTCGCGCAGTCTTGGGTCTTACCGGACGTGCGCGCGGGGCTTTTTCGTTGTACAATCAACCTCGGGCCTTTTTTTCTCAACGAATAGACACAATTTTGCAGATATGTAGGTGCAGTGAGTATAATCACCATGCTTCCATAAAAACGAGATACGTGACATATAAAAGATATTAAAAAGTAACTTATTTGCGTCTTCTGCAATATTTAACGTGCAATACATGCTAAAGAAAATTAAATGCTAGATTACACATGTAGATGAAATAATATCTAAACATGCCGTTCAACACATATACTCGTACTCTATCCAAAGATTTGAAATATTTAGAAATAAAAATTAAAGCTCGCCCATTCAGAAAATCAGTATAAAGAGAGATTTTAGCAGTGTTTTCAGCAAAATATATCATATTCTTGTTATGCTCCTTGTGTGTGTGTGTGTGTGTCAATAATTTAGATATATATTTCTTCTGAAGTTATTTGTAATCCTAATTATAATTAAGAAAATTAAGAACTGCGATTAATATAGAAATTTACTTCTTGCTGTTTTAAAGAGTTGTAAGACTTCTTTTATTATGTTCGACAATAGATATCGTGTTTGTCAACGTATCATGGCCTTCGATCTTGTAAAATTGACGATTTAATGCGCTCCGTTGATTAATGATGACTGGTTCAGAGAACTCGTTCTCCAACGACACGGCAGCGCGAAACCACCCCTCGCGAAATGTCTTTTCATCGAATGATCCCATGAGAAACGATGCAAAGCGATGAAGTTTGAGGGAGATCACGCGAACCGGAAGAGTAAACCGAAGTATTCTAAGTATTCAGACTAAGTAAGGGACGGAAATCGTTTGTTGCCCGCGGAGTTCGAGACGCGCAGTTTAAGTTCTCTACAATCATATGGTTTTGTACCCCGGGCTTTTCCTCACCGACACTTTGTTTCGCGCCAAGAGCCACAGCGATGGTTAGCTGGATAACGTTCTCGGTACCGTGATCATTCTTGTAATTACCTGCTCGTGTTATTAATTTGCTTAAATCGGCATAAAGCGTGAATCTTTGCTTTGAAACAGTGTAGGCGATGCAACATTATGACGTTTTTACATTTGGTCTTCTAATTTTGCGCATTTGAGACATATGCATATGCATGGGTTCAATAAGCGACAATATTATTAAAAAGGAAAATTTTGTCGAAGTAATCTATGTCAGTAACATGTGAATTATATTGTATAGAGGGAAGTCCCCTATTATGAGATAGGTTCCTAATATGAGATAACAGGGTTTCTTTTAAACTAATAGGCCCAGATAGGGCCTAATAGTTTAAAAGAAACCCTGTTATCTCATATTAAGAACCTATCTCATAATAGGGGACTTTCCTCTAGTATATATTTCATACGTGTGTTAATGCATAATCTCTTCTATTGCTCTTCCCTTAATTAAATTCCTTGCTCATGCGATATCATTATAACACATCTATTTGGTAAACGGATTCTTTGGCGGTAGATGGAATTATTGGTAGTCGCAACGCTGTAAATTCAGATAGATGCGCGCAAGAAGGTTTTTAAGCTCGTGCTGTTTTACGCTATCCGTGACTTAGGGACCACCACCCTATTACGCCCGCTCTCACCCTCTCTCACAATCCCCGTGAGCTCGGCGTCTCGGGCCAAGGATCAGCAAGATGGTTAGTCAGATAGCACTTTGCAGCGCTACAACGCTCACTCACGCGCACGGCCGCGGCCGCGGACGCGGCCGGGGCCGCGGCCGGCGGGTGGCTGTCGGTTAAGGTACGGCAACGCGCGGGTGTAGGTGAAACACGGTACAAACGTATGCCTGTGGGACATCATGTGTGCGAGTGTGCGTGATGCAAAGTCGTGGATGGGGCCGAGGTGGTTGGTATCTTGTTGGAGGGCGAGAAATACGAGCTGGCAGCTTGAGGCTCTTCCAACAGCTTGCGTGCGCGATCGAATCGAGAGAAAGCGAGCGTGAGACAGAGTGGTGGCGACTGGCGAGCTGGTGGGGGAACGAGAAGGACGGAGTGGCCGCGCGGGGTTGCTTTGCCTGTTCGCACTCCCTTTTCGCGGTGCTCTTTAAAAAATTAGCTTCTCCTCTGCTTCACTCGGCTAGAGCGTTCCCCGCGCCGACACCGCTTTATCGTACAGCTCACAATAGGAGCGGGCTTCAGGAAGTTTAAGAGAGAACACAATTTGTTCGAGATACATAGATCAACGACGTTCTGTACTTAAAATAATTTATATCACAATTTGAGTAACAATTGTTGTAGCGTTGAGACATTGAAATTATATTATATACTTGTATAGTCAAATTTACTTTGTAATAATATTAGAACGAAATAATTCTAGGAAATATCTGTAAATAGGAATATAGAAAACAATGTCCAATTTTGTTGAAAAATATCTTGTTACAATATTTATATTTATTAAGTCTGACATAACGTGTAGAAAAGCTGTTCTAATACGGTGTAATACGAGGTTGCATAAAGGAGAGGAAGCGGTACATTAATTCCGAGTTACCCCTCAAATATCCTTCTACCCCCGTACGTGTGCGCAACACTAAGACTACCTAAGAACAGCAGTTAGCCCGTGGTGCTCGGGACGGCCGGTAATTTGTACGGAGATATACGATAGACAATAACACCAGTAAGGGGCAGCAGCGCGCGCCGACTAATTTGTTTATCATAAGTTTATCTTGATTTATCGCTGCACCCTCACCTGTGTCGTTTCGTAATGCCAATCGCAACTTTTGTTCGTTTCTCTCTCTCTCTCTCTCTCTCTCTCTCTCTCTCTCTCTCCTCACTCACTCACTCACTCACTCTCACTCTCTTGATGCCAAGTCTCGGTGAATACATTTTCTCCCTCCTTTTTTTCTTCTCTTGCTTTCCCAAAACCTGCTACATGCCATAATTATAGGGTATTGCCCTTTTGCGCGTAAATCGCATAAATGTTTTTATTCAAAGTATATATGATTTTTTTTTGAAGAAAGATGCATCGAGTGAATAACTGTATATTCATACTGCGATTGTTCAATCGGTCAAATTTTGAGCGGTATACCTTGATACAATATTTTGAATAAAATGTTAAAAAATTTATTGGAGTGGATTTAATTCGGCTCGTACGAAAGGCTCGCATGCATATTACAGGGAAACCGCTCGCATGTCCGGCAAAGGGTCATTTCAGTCGTATAACCTATATTTATGTATATCTATATAAAATTAATTACGATTTTATTGATCGCTAAACAGCGCGAATGTGCTGTATATTGGTTATATGCGACAAATTTTGATTCTGTCAAAATTTGTGATAGCGAATTCATCGCAAATCTATATCATCGTTGTCATGTTACACCAAACTGCGGAAATTACACTTTTGAGAAATTTACGATAATTTTAAAGCCTCGCGGTTTTACGGTATGACTTGTGAAGTGTTAATATAATAAAGGAATGATCAGAAAAAATTCATGCTAAAATGCCGGCATGGCTTATTGAATTTTCAATTGTACGAAATATTCTGACAATAGTCTGAAATATTCGAAACAATTTTATATGGTCTCTAATATTTTAGAGGTGAATTTGTTATCGTCGCGATTTACAAAAGTTACATGAAAGCATGTAAGAAGCATCGCCACATTATTTTGCGACAAGTCGCGACAAAATCATTACATATACATATACATGTACATATGTATGTACATACACATGTACATATGTATATGTATATATACATGTACATATGTATGTACATACACATGTACATATGTATATGTATATATACATATATATATACATATGCATATACATATGCATATACATATGCATATACATATCATATACATATACATATATGTATATAACGATATAATGTATCATAATAATTAAAATATATTATAGTATAATAAAATGCAAATAGGGTATGCGCTTGCATTTGCAATTAATTTGTGCAGTATGAATTCCATAAAATTATTAAATACCAATTTTTATAAATATAAAGATTGAAATCAAATAAATAATAAATTATAGGTATCCAGCGCGGCAGAAAATTAAAACGCAGTCGCGTATTAATGGAGTGAAAATGGTGAAGGTGTACCGGAGGAGTGTCCAGTCACGCTATGGAAATTATGACGTATTACACGATTGCCTTTTCAACGTTGCACGCAGCCTGCTCATGCCGTGACTAATAAGTAGACATAACGCAATTTAACGCGCATTAAGGCGGCCTAGTACACGGTAGTGAAAAGAATTTGAACGATGTGATTCGGAAGTAGCTATTCACTCGCAACATGACGTGAATCATCTTACATAGGGAATTGTTCGTAAACTGAATTTAAATAAAATTTTTTGATTACAAGATCGAGTGTGCCATGAAATTCAAACAATACTCTTTAATAAAATATTTTTGTGCCATAAATTAAATGTCAAATATATTAAATAAAACTGATAGATTTCATGCAATTTTGAAAGACTGAAATATATAACACATACGTACTAGTTCAAAACAAATTGTCAGCCAATGTGTACCTATATGGGAAAATCTATATGCCAAAATGGTTATTTAAGACTTTTAGATATTTTATGTTATATTTTTCATTTGATACTAATTTGTGCACGCAAGTTAATAATTTGAAGAACCTCGTGATGGTACGATTTAAGATAATAATATAAATTGATGATAAGATGATAATATGATAAAAATATCGATTCAAATTTTATAATAACTGTAATATATGTATATACATAAAATAATTGTAAAACAATAAAAGAAATTTTATGAAAATATAAAAATGCAGAATAAAGGCGCTAAAATTGTTAGATTGTTATCAGCTATATAAATTGATTATAAATTACATGAATTATACCTAATTTTTTAAATGTTTGTAACACGCATAAAATAAAATGTAATCTCAAAATTTTTGTCAATATTTCTCATTACTCAGTTATTTCAGATTTTTACCATTAAAAGTCGTTTATATTTAATATGATAAACATTCTGAACACATTAGCAGCGGCAACTAAAAAAAAATTTTTTTACGAAAACAAAGCTTCCTCTATGAGGAAGCAAAATCGACGAGGTACGATTTACCGGCACACTTTAGTGCACTTTTCTTATGCATGTCAAAATTTTGAGCATGATAAAATTTATACCTTTCAGATTTATTATTTTAGAACAAAATTGTAGGCATATTTTACTCATTTTAAAAGACATGTACAAATATAAACCTATATGTATATAAATTATCGAGCAGATTATCAATGATTAATTATTTATTATTAAATAGTGACAATGAGCTTTACGCATTGCGCTTCTCGATATCACGTTTAATCGAAAATAAAAAGCAACAACTAGAAATATTCATAAAATTATCGAAAAACATATGCTATATAAATATTATAGTTCATAAAAAACAGCTTTTAGAATGTCAGTCCAAAAATATTTTTTATATCATAAATCATTTGGAAAATATTTAATTATTATCCGTTTCTCACGAAATCGAATGCATTCTTGCTAAAAATTGATTTATTCTTTAATTTTATATTATTCTGACTGTATTGTAGAAAGTAATATATTTTAAAAATATTTTATCGCTCATTATTCCATTTTACGAAAGTAATATTTCAAGAATATCATAGTCGCATCTTTTCGCTGCAACGTATATAAATTGCACTCGCGCAAATTAAATGCTTGCTTATAATTATAAGCGATAGGTTGCGACAATAGTGTGTGCGGTTCTCGTAATAAATAATTATAGATATACATATACGCGGAATATATGTATATACAGGGTGTTAAAAAATTAGACCGACAAACTTTGAAGGGAAATAGAGGAATCGAGAATAAATATTTTTTATTAATAATATTTCTCTGCAAAGTTTCACATTTTGGACTCATATCATATTCAAATTCTCATGAGAGCAAAGGTCTAGTGTCTTGACAAGTTGCATGTGATTTTCTTGTCATTATGGAGCAGTATGCGTGGATAGAATTGACTGACTGCTGCGGCAGATCACATTCTATCATCTTTGCAGTCTTCGAGCGTGTGAGACAATCAATGCTTCGACGATGTCATCTTTGTATTAAAGTTAATGGAGGAATTTTTGAACATTTACTGTAAAAAGAGGGAATCATTTTTTGTACTTGTTATGTTTTTTGTTCAAATTTACAATACAATTTGATTTTTCTACTTATATGTTTGTTTATTGTTTAAGTCATAAACTCCTATTTCATACCATGTAGTACCTATTAAAACTAAACGTTGGAGAGAAAAATAGTATTAACAATAGATGTTTATATTTTTAAGTCTTCTCTTTCCCTTCAAAGTTTGTCGGTATAATTTTTTAACAACCTACGTATATATACATATATATATGTAACAACTCTGTCCTCGTTAGGCATGCTCATTACGCATTTAGATAAGATCTTAATGCGACGGAGAGATGAAAATATAATTATCCGCTGGCGCTTTATATTGCGGGGGAGGGTTACACATGCAAGATATATGTATGTGAGTAACGAGCCAGGTCATCCTCTTATGGATTTGCACGTGAAAAATTAAAGTAGTAAATTGGTGAGACGACGAGCGTGCGCGACGCGTACACTGTGCACATGCATCGCGGAAGCCGACGAACGTTTGTGTACGACGAACGAGCGTTGGTTGGTGTACGTTAATTCGAAGCGGTCAGTTAATTAAAGTAATCGAGATAGTACAGGGCACTCTATAATTAGTAGTTGGCGGCCAACACGATAATGCGATCTCGGATCGGCTTGCGATCACCTTTCCAACGAGACTCTCTGGCGAGACTGCATGATATTTCGAGTATGAGGAAAAAGATAACAAACAAGGAAACTGAAGCAAGGTCGCATACAAGATCACGCAGCATGTATCTTATCTTATTCTCGCATGAGATTTTTGCGAAGCATATCTTGGTTATATCTTATTAGGAAATACATTTTTTTCTTATTATGTTATTAATGTGTTTGTTTACATTAATATGAGTTACATCGCCAAACCATTATTCTAAAAACTGTTGCTTAACATGATACTTAGCAGATATATATTTTTCAACAATAATTCTGCAAACCTTTGTAGCATAAATTGTTGCTTTTTATTTGCAATTAAACGAGATGGAAAAAATGCAAAATATATCCATCTACAGCTGACGATAATGGCTTAGCTACTGACAACTTGTTTGATAACCAGCAAGCAAAATGCGGAGGATTAATATATATACGAATTTCTCAGAAGCTAAACTGATCAGTGCCATAGAATAAAAAGTAGACAAAATTGATGAAATTGTAAAATAAGCATGTGTTTTGGTAAAAAGGTTAGGAAATTTATAAAAAGTAAAGTTTAGTTTTTTCGAGATATTGTAAAATAAATTTTTAGAATCCATCTCAGTGGAATTTGCGCACCTCATTGTTGCTATTACGTGGATATTTACGTGTTACATGGCGGAGAAAGCGTTCTAGGGTCACGGGAATAAATGTACGAGCATACCGTGTAGAACGCAGCCGAGGTGCATGGATACCGGAAGTTCATACTTATTCACTGAGCACCGAAAGGGCGACCGGGTATAATTTACGTATAAATTAAGCAGAATGAATCAACGGCAGGCGATTAATCGCAATGGCTCACCCACGATAATAGCAGTGCCCCGCTCGCCTGTTTACGAGCGTTTAACGAATACATTACGTTTTTCATTATCTGGCCACGTGGACACAATATCTGCTATTTCCACCTCTCATGCCTAGTCTCTCCTGGTACAAGTATCTTCGATATGCATGTTATATATGCAATCGTGATAATTATGGAGCGAGAGAGAGAGAGAGAGAGAGAGAGAGAGAGAGAGAGAGAGAGAGAGAGAGAGAGAGAGAGAGAGAGAGAGAGAACCAGCAGGTGTATTATAATATATAAGTAAATAATAATTGTAATTAAAGTAATTAGGGAAACGGGGAATAGCACTATTGAGAAAAAGCCTACTTCACCTTTGCTTAGAATCCGGAGAAATACCATCATTGTGGAAAAATGCTGAGGTAATCTTACTGTGCATAAAACAAGGCAATAAGGATGATTTAAAAAACCTATTTCGATCTATTTCGCTCCTCTCCCACATGTATAAATTACTGACAAAAATAATAACTAACAAAATATCCAGACGATTAGATGAGTGTCAACCCAGGGAGCAGGCATCAGGCTTCCGAAAACCTGCTACTCAACAATGGGCCACATTTATATCTTATGTCAGTTAGTGGAAAAAACATACCTATGAGTACAATCGGTCACTTTGCATCGTGTTTATCGATTTTGAAAACGCCTTTGATACTCCCAATCTTTTTAAATCATAGACCATCACAGAACATGCCATGGAAAAAATCAACACACAGAGCTATATGGAGTGTTCAATGTTGGGAATTCGGCTAGTAGATAATGTGCCTAACGTCTCTATCCGCAACCAGACAAAAGTTATTTACGCGGCGACGCCGCGACGTACATTGCGAGGCTGAAATGGATGCGGGCTGGTCATGTGATGAGAAAAGACGGTGGCAAATGGACTCAAAAAATAACTGAATGGCGCCCTAAAATGGGTAAGAGAGACCTAGGGAGACCTAGAACTAGAACTAGATAGAAAGACGACATTGTCAAGATAGCCAGAAAATAGTAGACAAGAGTAGCTGCCGACTGCGAAACATGGAAGGAACTAGGTGAGGTATAATGCTGAATATGATGATGATGATGATAATTATAATGTATCTTCATTAAAAAATTAATTTTTACAGCACGATTATGCACACAAGTAAAGAGAGTGAAAATGATAAAGCGAGAGGAATATTCGCCATCAAATTCTTTCAAATGCGGCAAAATTAGATACACTAAAATAATTTATATTTGTCATTACAATTTGAAGACTAAAATTATTTATAAATTATTTATACGAAAAAGTATGAACAAATTATTTAGGAAACAGTAAAATTTATTGTTATAAAATTTTCTTCTTAATATAGCGGAATCTTTAACCGGTTTAACAACCCGTAAAGTTTTATAAACAAATTTAAAGTTGTAAATATAACATAATTTATGTGTTATATGTGAAAACGATATATCGATGAAAACCGTGAGAAGTGGTACCGTTTATGAAAACGCGATTCCCATACTCTCCCATACTTGGTCAGAGTAGCGTGTACCACGAAGGGAAAGAGAATGAAACGATGTGAGGGTAGGTGGATTGCACGAAGTAAACAGGCCGTGAAATTACCTTTTAAATATTAGATTATGATTAAATGTGTACCTACCTCCGAGGCACTAGATGTTCAGCACCACCCTACGCGCAGTTCATAAAGCCAATGGGGGTGGTTTATGGCGGATGAGACTCGAACCACCCCTCTTCTATATCGAGATATCAATCAGCTCTTGGCATCAGATAAGATTGGTTGCTCAGGAAGTGAGTGCTTTTCAAAACCCGGATGAGGTTCCTCGTGTTTTAGCGAACTATCCGTAAGCAGTGATTTTTACAAATAAATAACTATTTATATAAACATGATAATATATTATATAAAAAGGATTTCCATTTTTTCAAAAATGGAAATAAACAATTTTAAAAATTTAAAAAGTATATTGACGCATTATAATGCAAAAATAATTTTGATAATACAAAATACAGAGGAAAGTCCCCTATTATGAGATCGGTTCCTAATATGAGATAACAGGGTTTCTTTTAAATTAATAGGCCCAGATAGGACCTAATAGTTTAAAAGAAACCCTGTTATCTCATATTAGGAACCTATCTCATAATAGGGGACTTTCCTATATACATTCTTCTTTACTATAAAAAGATGTATATTTTTACATTAAGTGTTAACAATATATTGTTAATATCTTGTTTATATCTTGTTTATATCCAACACTGTTATTATTGATGACCATTATGGGGCGACAGTCAAATAAATACGTCTCTTATCGTTATATTTTGTGAAATTTAATATTTGCTACTGTAAATTAAATGTTTTATTGTTCTTTTTAGTATAAAATATTAATTTAATTGGCGTGAACGAAAAGTTATGTAAAATATGCTTGGCGGTGAATGTGTTAAATGAGTATACATGTTATATATAAAATGATAAAAAATTTAAAAATAATTATGAGTGTTATCTTTAGAGAAGCTCGGTTAATTAATTTATAGCAATACGTACTTATAATTTTGTACTATCCAATGACATTTATCACTCGCATATCATTTCGTGGCGTACGTGTCAAGAGAATTCCCCTGTCCAATTTTAAACTCTTTACGTCACCCATAAACAACCACGTAACTGCAATAGAGAAGTTTCGCGAATCGGTCGATAATCCTTCCTGTTACGGCGGCATTCGATACGGTCGTATACGCGTAAGCTATAACAATGTTCGGCTTTGCTGGTACCTAATTGGGTGTCGTTAACGCGCACCGGGTCATAAACGTTCGTAGTGGCACCTTCGCGCGATAAATTTCCCTATGCTTCTCCGTTAAGGAAGTTAAAGGCCCAACACCAACACGTGGACGCACCGCGAGACCCAGGGCCGTAAAGGCCGATCGTGACGAGCAGGTGTTTATATCCGGCCTCTCGCGACCGGTGGCCAACGTTCCGTTCCGCGTCCCGTCCGCCCGCGTGCGCATACGATATGCATATACATGCATAAAAAGAACGTGTAATGCCCAGCGGGTACTGTACGCCCCCGCCGCAGCTCGCAATTCGTCGAGAACTTTCCGGCGGCGTAAGCATATGCATTGCTCACTTAACAAGATTGATATAACGAGATATATGCGTGAATCGCGCGCGCGCGAGCGTTTGTGCGAATGCGCGCAAGCGTCCGACCGTGCGTGTGCATCCGCAATTACGCGCGCGACAGAGAGGATACGTAACAGATAATTAATGCAAACGAGGGGTCGCCCGGGAAATTTCGACCCGGCGCGGCGGGATCTACCGGAAAGGTGCGAAGTGGAATGCGACAGCTTGAAAGAATACTTATGAAATCGATGCGTTTCCGTAGGAGCCGCACAAGGCAAAGTAGATTTATTTGTGCATCCTGTGTGTGCGATAGCATCCCGAGATAATTCAAAGATTACTTCAGCTTTGGAATTTATGAAATACGTTCACTTTGCGTTCGAAGCGAAGCCGTGAAATAAGCCTATGATTTATAATCTCTTCTTTCGATGCAAATTTAAACAAAATAAAACTTGTAAATTATTAACTAATTGTTAAAGCAGTAGTACATTATTTAACCGTTTCTCCTCCTGTTTTGAATCTTTCATTAAAGAGTTATTTATGTATTTTAAAGTATTTATGTATAACTTTGTGAGTAAATGATATTATTCAAATAATAGAATTATTTAGAATAGATACTAAATTAATACATAAAATAATATAAGCAACAAGAATGCAAAATTTTTAGTAGCAAAAAATTACTTGTTATTTCATTAAACATATATTTTATTAATAAACATTCATTCTTTAGTTTAAAAATGTAATGTAATACAAATTTATGTCAAGATTTTTTCAGAATTTATGTAATTCTTGATAGTAATCTAACTAAAAATTTCCAAATGTAAAATAAGATATATATTTTCTTATTTTTTAAATCTATGATTAACAGATGCCTACGAATATTTTAACAATTCCTATACATATGTATATTAGCTGTGCATATTTATTAATGACCAGAAATATTTTTTAATACTTTAAATATACAATATCATTATAAAAAGTAAAAAGGCGTAAAAGTACTTGTGTAGGTAACTGTTATGTACAATTTTACGATAATTAAATAATCATTATCATGTAAATCTATAATATATAAAGGAAAGTCCCCTATTATGAGATAGGTTCCTAATATGAGATAACGGGGTTTCTTTTAAACTAATAGACCCAGATAGAGCCTAATAGTTTAAAAGAAACCCCGTTATCTCATATTAGGAATCCTATTTCATAATAGGGGACTTTCCTCTAATATATTTTGGAGAGATTTTCGATAACAAAATTTAACAATTATTACTCTATAATGTTTTCTAATATCTATTATACTCGACAACTGGAAGTTTTTATCTGCATAACGTAACATAAGATTTACGTACGATAACGTTGCATTGGCCGACAAGTAGCTGCCGCCAACTAAATTCGCATTCTGTCATTCCGTTTAAGGGCAACCGAGAAGTTTGAAATCTCCGGGGAGAGTTTGCCGACTAAAACCAACCCCTACCGGTTGCTCGAGGGGCCGCACCACAATACAAGCAATAACACGTACCGACCTCCGTTTCCTACTCTCCTACCCCCTTACCACGCAATCACACTGTCGCCCCGTGCACGCACCCTCTCTTACCTTAATCGATGAAGGATGATTTGGTCTTAAATAAACTTTTCACCTCTGCCGACGTAGACCGCATCCCCTTCTTCGACCCTCCGCTATTTATCACATAAATTGTCGAGTGGTCACTTTGATTATAGGCTTACCCTGCTCGCGTAATCCGTCTCTTCTTGGATCCCCCTCTTGAGATCAACTATAATATTCGATATTTATAGAAAAAAGGACTATACGAGTTTCAGGTTTTTGTTTGTTATGAGATATTAAGAGCATGAAAATTATTATAAAGAGGACAGAGAAAAATGTCTTTTATAAATTTTATAATCAAACACATATATCTTAAGATAACGTGATAAAATGTCCTTGACTCGGACTAAACAGTTGCTGGTTAAAGAAAATATAGACTTCCTATGTCGTAAAGAAATTACAATGCTTTCAAGATTACGAGACACGCCTTTGCGTGAATCTCGAGGTTACAAAAACTCCTAGGATGGACAAAAGAATACCGATCGAGGGAGGTGGAGTTGCAACGCGAGGCGAGACGGTATTATCCCGTCGAGATGAACGGAAACGTTCGATACGGAACGTACACCGACATCCGGCCACGTGTCTCCTGTGAGACGGACCAATGGAAGCTGCGATATCGAAGGAAGGACCAACCTGGCGCGAGGATTCAAGAAAAGGTATACGTATAGTCTTGGCGGCACGCGCCACGACGACCGGGAATTATTCAAATGGAATTCACAAAACGAGCCAGCTGCCTTCGCCTCGACTGAGATCCGAGCACTAAGGGAACGACCAAGGAGCCATACGCTGTGCATAAGGCTTTTTTATGTTGCTCGTCAGTTCGTCCCCGCCCTCTATTTGCCCGACAATTTGACACCGATTTACGGCTTCGTTCGAGTCAAATCGCGGGTAAGCCGGAAATAATACGTCTGTAGTCGCTGAAATTCGACGATTTCCAAAAAAAAATCAATTTTACTTATTAATTACACCAATCAACAAGGTTTTTTCAACACGGATAAAAATATTAATTTGTGTGTGTGCTAATTACGAATATGACAATAAGAAAGGTCCATAATGTCACACTTTTTTAATAAATTGATGTTTTAATTTGTGAAAAGTAACCAATATTAAATCCGGTTCTTTTTTTAATGTGTTTTCTTTTTACATTACTAGGCGGTATTTGCGTTCTTTCTATAGTTATAGGGTGGTACGCATGTTTTCACTTTTACGGAATAAAAGAGTTTCAAAGTGGTTCAATGCTTTATTATACCATTAATGTTTGCGGACTTTTCCTACACTATTTCTACTAATAAATTTAGGTACTTTTTATGTTTTAATACATTCTTTGTTATTAGATTAAATTAATTGTTTCTTTTCTTTTATTGTCAGAGCTGTTTTTGGGAATTTAGTAATTTACATGTAAAAAAATAAGGCCAACGTGTTTTACGATACGTAAAGAATCTCGATCCTTAAAACTAAATGGCATAATGTCGACAACACAAAAATGTTATGTGTTGCAAACTTTTTACTGTCATTTTGGTATTTACTGTATGCAAATTAGTTAAAAAATATCCTATTTTATTCATGTTATCAGAAAAGAGTTTAACTTTGTTGACGAGTATTATTGAAACATATCTTTTATGGACAATCTATTAAATAGGGTTTTGCGTAAAAATGCATAGAATTATAAAATTATGTCTATAGGTTAACAATTATAAGCTTTTACTGAAATCTACATCTTGAAACAAAAAATTCAATGAAATAAAGATACTACTTGATATAAGATTTTTTAAAAATTTCCAATTTTGCGTTAGATGTAACGATTTATTCGACAGTTTTCTCTTATACAGTATATTTCCGTTCCAATCATTTCCACAGGATTTCTTCGGTGTTCCAACCGACGACGTAGCCCGAGGGATTAAATTGTGACATTTAACGTGTAATATCCTATATAATCTTGTATGAAAAGCGCCGTGCAGTGGTTTGCGATAGAATAAAGCCGCTGTGGTAGTAAGGGTGGTTTCTCAGGGGCGGTTAGAAGGACGGTTAAAGGCATTGAGCCGTCCAAGCCACTCGCGAGAGTTCCGAGCTTCTGAGACCGACGACAGAAACCCCCGGGGGTTGGGGGTGGCAGATGGCAGCCATCGGACCAGTTCTTTCTGGCACTTTGCCCCGCCAGTTTCGCCCGATACTTCAGAAAAGAGTAAGAGATTAAGTGCCCAAGAACGTCGGAGTGTCATCGCGGCGATGATTAATGTCTCTCGTTAAAGAACGCTACCAAAATAATCGAACTCTTTAAAAACAAAGAATGTTCTAAAGAAGATTCAAGTTCTTGATGCAAGCTTGTTTAATACTCATTTATGTAGCTTTCTAAAAAAAATAATGTAGGTATATTACGTAAAAAAATAAATAATTTATATTACATAATTATCTATTCTACAATAATTTTTATATACTTGTACAATAAAAAATCGTTTTTTGTTAAAATGTTGCAAATGTTGTACTGTATCAAGTAAATTGATAATTTTAAATATTGTTTTGAAAATTTCTTAATTTGTTAAGTGCTATTTAATGGTCATAATTTTTACGTGTATCAAAAATTAAAATTATTGAAAACTGAAATAGAAATATTCTACTTTAGTAAAATTTTTAAATGTTTTTGATTACATTTCTTTACTAATGTAAATTTTTTTCACACGCTCAGTTTCATGATAAAGATCTTTATTATATATGTGTATATACAATATATATTATATTTTTTAAACATAATATTTGTTGCGGGTTTGTTAAAAAAATTTAATCTTTCGTTACTTTATTTATGTAACATTAAATAAGATCTATGCTATTTTATTGAAATTGTTTTGTGCTTCCAAGAATACACAATCAAGTTCGGTGGTGGAAATTTGGCGTGGACGTAAACAGTTGCACGCGAATATCGTCACGCAAATATCGGCTATTGCTTCCTTATCAGATATCAGTTATCAGTTATGTGCTTGATATAGGGTGCGTGCAGCCTATTACGTCGGCGATCCATTGATAAGCACGTCAAATCCGCCAGTAACACACTCCTCGGCAACTAAGCCGTGCTATTGAGGGTCCCCACGACTACCCAAATCGATCATCGAACACCTTCCAAGATTGAAGTATCCTCGATTCAACCTGTCTTCCGACGAGTTCCGACCACTCGTCCTTTATCCGTTCGCCCGTCACGAAATAAAGGATTACGAGCTTTGCCTTGAGTTCTTGTGCTTTTATTAGACTGAACAATAAAAGACATCATAAAAACACTTTGGATTCGTAGCAGTAATTTTATAAATTTACTATATTAGAGCAGCAAAGTTTATGGAAAATAACAAAAAATGACAGAAATAAAACAGATTACGATTCTAGGAATTTAAGAGAGAGAGAGGGGGGGGGGGGGAGCAAAATCCAAGAATCTAATTACTTGTATTTCAAAGAACACTAATCTAAAAATGTTCAATATATTTTGTAACTGTTGCATTTTAATTGTAACGGAACCAAGTCCGTATAAGTTTGTCCAAAAGTGCTTGTTTTATGCCGAGAATCTTACAATTACTTATAAAGACATCTATATAATAATAGCATATTTTTTATATTAATTTGTGAGAAATAATTGCCAATTGAACGTGCTATATATAAGTTTAAAATTGGAGGCGCTGATTGTTCTCTTTTCTCATTGTCAAATCAGACGTTCTCTTTTGATCTGCCCTGGTGGCAACAGGCACGCGCCACTCAAGGAATCCCCTATTCATCTTATCGTGATTCCCGAAGACGTGTATAAGTATATCGTACGAGGCAAATGGCACGCGAGACTTCCGGCACCGGTCCCCGGCTCACCTTTGCAACGACGTCTCCCATACTCGGGAGTATCGGGTTTATAGTTCATTCTTCCTTCAGAATCGAGATCGCGATTGAATGGCGAGAGCGGAAGTAGCGTACGCCCCCATGCATTTGTATACGAGAGCGTGTCGCGACAAGCAGTACCCCTTTTTCGTCGTTCATTGTCTCATACGACTTGGTGAAGATGGCTGGAAACGCGAGGAAAAGAATGCCCCAAGGAACACTGCAAACAATGTGCGAATGTACACGACTCTAATGAAAAGACTCTATAATTTTATACCTAGGAGTATAATCTTTAGGACCATTAGGTATTGACTAATCATGTTATTTCAGATGTTACCTAAGTAAATCCTTTAGATTAAAATTAAATTGCCAAAGTGTTCAAGTGGTTTCTCAAAATAATACTTTCAAAAATTTTACATATTCTGTGTAATAATTTGTCCTAACTCAGCCGTGACGGTTTATTCGTGATACATACAGAAATTCCCAATTCCGATCTCGTTTGCAGATCCCTTGGCGAAAACGTACGTGACGAAGGCAAGCACGTAGGGTAGTCTGAATGGGTCACGAAATGACAATGGCGAGGCAATTGTTTCCCTGACTTTTATCCTACTCATTATTCGGTGCGACTATTATGATCGTCCGAGCGACCAATCGTCATTATGGAGGTCGATGATCTCGAGTTACCAAGCCATTGTCGACAAAAGAACACGCACGACGCGACGCCGAAAATACGAAGCGATCGCAACGACCCGCGCGACGCAGCGTGACGCGCGGCGCGGCGTGCCGCGGTGCGACGGTGATCAGCACCGAGCACGTGTGTATATCTTCCCGCTTATTGTTAAACAATTCTCATCGGAGTTTATATGTAGCCTCGTCCGAGTGCGCAAGGAAGATTATAATTAATCATGCAGTCGCTCCGATGTCTACAGTTATGTTACATTTACGATTATGACGAGACCCAGCAAACACCAAGTTAATGTTATATATACGTTAGTTGTAATTTCCTACTCAACAATATAAATGTTATATAACACACGTGTTATATAACATTTATATTGTTGAGTAGGAAATTACAACTAACATATATATAACATTAACTTGGTGTTTCCTGCGGAGTTTACGGCATTGGCTGAGTAGGTATGCCAAAAATTTAACATAACATTCAATGACGGCACACTCGTGATCATACATTAAAAACATGTGGATATCAAGATTATTTAGGGCGTTAATGCTATCGCAGGCGCGAAGATAAACGGTGTTATATACGATATATGCCTACTTATGTGAAAACGGTAATTTTAATTTAATTGCATTTGAGCCGTCGCGTCGTGTCGTTAAATTTGATGCGCCTGCAATATGCGTGCTATAATATAGCTGTTTTATCGTTGACACGAATTACTCGTTGCGAATTCAACTTTTTATGGAAACAGAGCTTACGACACACGTTTATGAAGGCAGCCACTCATAGAAGATTCAAATTGGAAAAGGAAGAACGAGAAGAAAGAGCCAGTGATAACGAGGTGCCTCCGGTGCTCCAACGAGGGCTGCAACAGTCGTCGGTTGTCGGGTGGGAGAGCGAATGCTAACCCCCCGTAGACTGCGCAGCTGTGAACCCCCCGCCAACTCCGCCTCGTTTCAACGACGACATGTCGAACACCAGTGAATTCCGAACGCACATATCGAAACCCAGCGGGACCCGTTGCCATTTTGCAAAGCCGCTCACATTCATCCGAGCATGCACGTGGGCACCAATTTCTTTTCGAGTCTTTGCTCATATGTGCGGCGCGGCTGTGCGGCTTGTACGATTCGTTCATGCGGCTGGAATTTCGCTTCTGGATGGTCATCTGCGTCGATATATGGAATTTTAATTCTCACTTGTGTATAATTCATACCGTATATTACGAATCTCCTCACTGTTTACACTGTTTATCTAGTAATTGAATCTTTTTTAACAGTTTTACACATTTTAATATTTTGTTTGGTTAAAGAATAGATAAATTTTTTTCAAATTGCAAAGTTTTCATAATTTATTAAACAAAATAAGATAATATTTTAATACAATATATATTATATATCTGTAATGAAAATATTATATTTTAAAATCTTCAAAATATTATATTATAATATAATATAATATTTTAAACAAAATTTTTGTGAAAGCTTAATCAAGAATTTCTTTATTTTTTTTAGATCAATATAGAATATTAAAACGCATAACTGTAAAATAAGCATATTTTGAATAATAGTTAAACAATTATTTTAGAAAATAGATTGAGGTTTACTATATAAATACCTAATCGTGTATGTGCAGTTTATAATAAACTTATATATGTATATATATATATATATAAATATGTAACATATACTACACATAATATTAAAATATATATAATATACAGTTATTATATTATACGTATAAAATCACCTTCTTCTTAATCTAATGAAACTATTTTTTAATTAGAAACAATTTTATGCATTATTAATATGTTAATATTAACTAACATACATATACGTATATTTGTTATTTTAACTTCATAAAGATGTACCTATATAATTACATTATTTTATTTTAAATAATTGATTATTTATTTAATATTAATAAATAAACATGACATTTTAAGAATAATTGTCAAATTTAAATTTTTAATAATTACGTTCTGTTATATTTTTAAGATAGTAATAAATTATCCGAGCTCTGTAAGTCGCGCGTTCTCGATTCCACTGGTCGGATGTCAAAGTCCAACTTGGTAAATCTACCGGGAACTTTCTTAAAATTAAGCAATTCCCCCGAATGATTCGGGAGAGACTGCCGAGACGCAATGTAAACGGCATATAACCGAACGACTTAATCCGGAATACCGTTGGAATATACCAATCTGATTCGTCGACTCGCAATTTATTCCTCCGTACTCCTCGCCATCGCACTGCCGCTCTCCAATTAACTTTAAATCACCCTCCTCCGCGGACCCTCCTCATAACGTGAAACTTCGAAATTCAGTCCCAGTTCGTCTCGATTTACGCAAGGACGTTGTGTACTATACCTAATGTCCTTGCGCGTTATTACGATTTCGAAAGTTTTGTTAAAAGTCTATTTCTTTTACTTATGTTATGCATTTTACATAAACTATATCTAATGTTTTAAGAATTTTTAAAATAATTTGGTATTTAATTTATAATTTATCCTATGCTTGTACTAACAATAAGAGTTTTTCTAACTGCAACGGAGATTGCTGCGTGTACAGTTAAATACTACCTATAAAATTATACATACATAAAATGACATACATGACAGCATTAATATGCGTTATTTACAGTTTCTTAAACCGCGCGTAAAAGTGCGGTCTTATAAACGATTGAGTTGACTAATTTCGGAGCGGCTTATGTGACACGCTCATCAAGTGAACGGAATACGAAGGGCGATTTGTGGCCGAGTTATGGGACAGAGAACAATTCAAGGGGGCGTGCATTGTACCTCCTGTCATCTTCAGCCCAAGCTTTCGTTGCCCCAAATGCTAATTATATGTCAACCGTTCACGTGCCATATCGCGAAAGGTTGATTGTCAGAGATGAAACAATGAGAAAGGACTTACTAATGGATCTGATTTAAAACGAAAGCAGTTTCAAAAATTTCTAATCTCTCCTTAATATAGAGACATTTCTTCTTCGTGTGACCATAATTTTGATGATTTCTTTATAATGATATAAATTATTATGATATAAGAACGATTCTATGTCATTAAGACACCACATTACTTTTTCGAAATTTGTATCAATTATTTATATTGCATTAATTTAAACTCCAAATTTTATATAAATTAAGACAAATTGTATAAAGGTTTGTCTTTTTGATTGAAATTTCTAATTGATTAGTATGCGGTATAATGTTATTATAAGAAGTTTCTGACAATGTAATAAAAGTACCTAATAAAGTATGTTACGTGTGCATATATACAGGGTGTTTTCTAATTAAGTACAAAAAATTGAAAGGATTATTCCGTGGCTTATTTTAGGAAGAAAAGGTAATAAAAACATATGCGCTAAACATGCTTTGCTTTCAAAATACAGGGTGTCAAAGTTGTGAAAAAAATATGAAAATTTTGAAAATCTGGAAAACGTTTAGATACTTTATTCAAATTTGATATGCGTACATGCGGTATTAAGAACCATTTCCTAGTACCGATAAAACATTTTTATATCCACCAGGGTCGTGCATCTTTAACACCCTGTATTTTGAAAACAAAGCAATTTAGGGCATATGTTTATAGGACCTGTTCTTCCTAAAATAAGCCACGGAATCGGAAATATCCCAAGTTTTTGCACTTAAGTACTTAGGAAACATCCTGTATATAAAATAAAATAATAAAGTATGTTACATTTTTGAGAGTTAAACTCAATTAAAAGAGAAATTAACAGTGTTTCAAAATGGGGTCACTAATCATAAAAAAAGTCGAACAAGAAATTTTGCCGCGCACCTTATTTTCTTATCGCCACTTAAGAGTGAAGAGTGATAGGCGTCTGGCTTCATGAGTAGATATACCAAGAGAAGACCGCGGTGATTGATGCAGCTTATACACGCGAAATCGCTATCCGCCCACTTTCACCCTCTTATTCCAGGATGTTCATACGAGGGATTCATTGATTCGAATCGCAGCGCCTACTGTGTTTAGGGTCAACTATTTTAATGCAAGATATGTGTCATTGCACATCTGTGAAAGGATTATCAATTTGTATTGAATTTTTTTTATAAAACACATTAATAAAATTTTTATGCTGAAGAATTTTTTTTAAATTTATATTATAAGTTATATGGAGCGAGAGAGAGAGAGAGAGAGAGAGAGAGAGAGAGAGAGAGAGAGAGATCATATATGTATGTATAATTTTTTTCAAATATGATCAAATTTTAGAATATTTCAAACTTCTTGTAAAAATTTTAATTTGTTTTATAATATTATTTACAATTATTTTATTTAATAGTTTAGTTTATTATTTTATTTGTTTATTATTTATTAATTTAAGCAATTAGTTAATTATATTATTACTGCTTTCTACATATTATATAACAATTATAACAATTAAATATATTCCTTGCTTTTATCCTGAATAATACTTTTTTATTACTTTAATGTCTTTAAATTTTAAAATAAGGTACAGAAAAAAGGAGCATGCAAACAGAAAGAATGGCATAATAATGAGAGGGACAAAAGAAAAAGACAACTATAAGTGATTCTCAGACAGTCGCATTTGCAAATTAGGGATCACGAACTTAAAAAGTATTTTACGATAATAGAAACGGTGAAACGACGTTCAGTTGAAACTAATCTTTTAATTGTTTCCTTGATTATGATAGAAAGTAAACAATCTCAAGAGAACAAAATCTTGATGATCGGAAGGGGTCGCGGGATAGAGAAAAGTAATTACCAGACCGACAACGAGATGAGTAAATTTGCAAAGCCATTTCAAGTTTCTTCGAGCCCTTTCAACTTTCTTTAAGTTTGAAGCTATTCGTTCGTCATCGTTAATAGTTTACTGGAGGTGATTGGATTCTTCGGATCGTTTGTAACCATATCGGTAAACTTTGTACATTTAGCGCCTGCGATTTAATCTCTACCTTTGGATAAATCGCTCGCGAAGGGGTTGTCGCATTATTGAGCAAGCGGCTTTTAGCTTTACGTAGTCCGTGCGTCTTTTATGCAAAATTCATTTGCAATACTCGTTTTGAATATCTCGTTTCTTGATGTCAAGTTATGTTGAGTCATTTTTTGTAGATTATTTTAAAATATAAGATTTTGAAAAAGAATTGTGTGACATATATGTATAATCTTTTAATTTTTTGTTGCATTTCTGTTGTATTTTGTTATATTATTTGTTGTACTTACCTAGATTAATACCTTTTATGGAACAAAAGCATCTATTTTACAATTAAATATAGTTAATAGTGAATAATATAATAACGTGCCTAATGCATCAGATATATAAAAAAACGCAATAATAGGATACTACACAAATGTGCGAGTGCGTGCGCGACACGCACATGCACACGTATCGCTAGGCATATATACGTGTTTCTATTTATGTATATATACAGGGTATTTGAAAAGTGTGGGACCTACTATCTCAAAAAGAACGCACTTTCACGGAAAGTGACTCAACCAAAAGTTGTAGGGTTTAAAAAGATCTATTTACTGACTTTAGTTTGACCATGGGTGGCGTCTCCCAGGTCAGGTCAAGATTACCTTAAATTTTTTAAATGAAACCCATTATTTTTTATTACATATTCTTATAGTCCTTGTCGAGACGTTTTCAAAACACTATAATAAAGCTCTCTTTTGTTAAGAATTTCCTGATATTTTAAATTTTGTCATTAAATTTTTATATATATTATTTTATATACATATAATAATAATATATAAAATATGAAATATCTCTCGTAAAGTAGTTACTTTTTGATGACTTTATCTTAATACTTTTATACGTAGAATAATGAAAGGAATTGAATAATAATATTAATTTATACATTTGCAATTTTGTAAAATTAAATGCATCTACTAAATGCAATCAAATTTTTTAACATAATTTTTTGTTTTTTTTTTACAATATTCGATTCCTTTCGTTATTCTACGTATAAAAGTATTAAGGTAAAGTCATCGAAAAGTAACTACTTTACGAGATATTTCATATTTTATATTAAAAATTTAATGACAAAATTTGAAATATCTCAGGAAATTCTTAACAAAAGAGAGCTTTATTATAGTGTTTTGAAAACGTCTCGACAAGGGCTATAAGAATATGCAATAAAAAATAGAAGGTTTTATTTCAAAAATTTAAGGTAATCTTGACCTGACCTGGGAGA
Organism: Leptothorax acervorum; assembly: GCA_035220615.1. Taxonomy (NCBI): domain Eukaryota; kingdom Metazoa; phylum Arthropoda; class Insecta; order Hymenoptera; family Formicidae; genus Leptothorax; species Leptothorax acervorum. The sequence goes on along the minus strand of JASTWQ010000351.1, from coordinate 139,611 downwards.
TGCCACCTATGGTCAAACTGATAAAGTCAGTAAATAGATCTTTTTAAACCCTACAACTTTTGTTCGAGTCATTTTTCGTGAAAGTGCGTTCTTCTTGAGATAATAGGGAGGTCCAATACTTTTCGAATACCCTGTATGTATATTTACATACCTACATTCGTATGTATGATTGCGCGAGCGCGTGTGTGTGTAAATGTTCCATTATTGCATGCACTTTATTTGTAACACTGAATCTTTCTATTCTGATTGTGCATACATGGTACATTCTTCATGTACACAAAAGCACAACTGCTCACACAATAGAATATTGTTACACCTTTATTCAATTATTATATTTTTAGTTGCAGGATTATTTTGATATTTTATAATTGTACTCTTGTTTCTTTTTACTGCTCTGTAGCAGTAGTCGAAACTTTTTAATCATATATATTTCCTTACATTTTAATATTTATAAAGATTTTAAAACAGTACATATTTGGTAAAATTTGATTCTATATTCTTGAAGTTTTCTTGTGAAGAGAGGATTATTTTCGCGACAGTATACCAAGCTCCGAAAGGAGTAAATAGTCGCATTGATGATCGCATGGGATGTATCGTCGATTGGGTCGAGTGGCATTAAGAAAACAAAATGGTCTCTAGCTGTGTGTCGGCCATGCTTTGGTCGGGATTGATTTAAATTGGTAGAATTACCGGGTGCCGCGGGTCTCGGTATAGCGGGGAACGATACTGATTGCCACGGCCGCTCGTTAAGTACTGTAACAATACTGACCCCCACCACGGAACGGTTTGCCACCCCTCTGCTTCTTGCACCCTCGTGCGACCGATGAGAGTCTCCACCAATCTGTTTTCGTTTATCCCCTCCGCCGGCAACGATTTATTCTGTCTCTGTCGACCGAAGTGAAACGAGAAGAGGATGGCGCAAAAGAGAGATGGATTAACCGTGATACTAAAGAGAAGGATGAAAATATAGGTTCAGCTAGCGTGCGCGAGAAGAGACCACGGCGAGAGAGAAAGAGCGCAAAGGAAGAGGCAGGAGATAAAGCAAAAAAGATGGAGGGAGAAGCGTGAGAATGGGAAGAAGGATGCACGAAACAGAATGAAGATAGTAGAGGGAGAAGCGTGTGAATGTAAAGAGTGTGAGAAGGAAACCAAGGATGGTGTTGGAGATGAGTAACGCGGAGAAGACGGCCAGCGCGAAAGAAAGATGGATGAGAAGAAAGAATTACAGTGCATGAGAGAAGGAAAAAATGACACAGAATGGAAGATACAGGTAAGAAAGATTTACTATAAAGAAGAAAAAAATAAAAGATGGCGTGTGCGAGAAGTACAAAATGAATAAAAATATGATAAAGTTGAAGAGAGATAGCAGAGGATGTAGAAGAGACGTGTGAGCGATAAGTATAGGAAAGAAAGCGCGTTGAAGAAACAAAGGGCAAGGAATAGTATAAAAAAAAGGATAAAAGCGTAAAGAAAGTGGCGCCAAAAAGATACGGATATATCAACAGAATTAGAGGAACAAAAGATAAATTGAAGAGGTAAAGTGATAGAGAAAGTAATAAGGACACAATGAAAAAAGTGGTTCAAAAAAGAAAAAAAAAGAGAGGAAAATGGAGGGTAATAGAGGGAGGGAATGGGAGAAGAAGGAGAGAGGGAGAAGTATATACAATATATCAAATATATTCTAGATATGAGAGAAGAAAAATATAATTTTTTTTATCAAGAGAGGAATGATAAAAATATAAAAAGATATAAGATTTTGGCTCATACAAAACTTATTTAAGAAATATAACAAAATGATGACTAATACAAATTGCTGTCAAAATATCTATAAAAAATAAGCCAATTGCAAAAACTAAACGTAATTTGCAATACTAATGTCATATTTTAATAAAAGTTTAAAACAGAAATAAGTAATGCGAAAGAAAAAGTGAAACGAAGGAAAGTGCGACAGGACGATGTAAAGTGGCGCGAGAAACGACGGCTGCTTCGAGCTTGCCTTGGAAGGGCTTAGAGAGGAAACCTTCGTGGTACGTAATCGCGTTCTTTTGTTGGTGGTGCACTTTAGTCGACAGTTGCGCCCTTCCATGGCGTTGCGACGCGCCACACTGTCTACGTTGACGCTTTTCTATAGGCCACATAGGCGGGTTTCGTGAGGCGAGTCGCGTGACAAGGCCATTTTCTCTGTTAGAATCTCGCTTCTCACACCGGGCGTAGCTTTTCCTACCAGGCTGTCTCGATTATTAGGGCTGCCTTCGATCGAGGGGCAATCTAGAGGTGCCCGACGATAGGCGGAGCTTGCAAAAGCCTATTGCGCTGCGTTCCACATCCCAGTAAAAGAATTTTCAACAAGATTCTTTTCTTTTATCTTTTGCTCTTTTGAGCTTTTTTAAAAAACTTCCAGCACGGCATAAAAAATAAAGAGAAAATGGCATATTTCTACAGAACATAAGGAGGACATTTAATTTCGATAAATTGTTTATTCTATAACAGGTTGTAATCTAAATGCTCTTTATTGTTGAATGTTTTTAATATGTTCCAAAGAATTTTTCTAAGTATTTTTGATTTAAGAAAGACTTGATAAGTTTAAGCCTTTACAATTTTAGTCAATATAAAGTTCTAAAAGTGGCATTTCTGTTGTGTAGATATATACATATAATTTATATTGCTATAAGCGTGTATGTGTATGTATACATTTTCTTTATTTGTTATAACATATGGTCTATTATGTTTTTTATAATTGCAGTTAGACAGCTATTTTCAGCTTTCGCGGAATGCTAGAGCGAAATTTTAATAAGAAAGAAACTAAAGCTTTGATTAAGTCCGCAGAATCTTAAAACTTATCAAGAGAATATTAAAAGTAATTTACACTAATACTCTGATAACTAGTACTTTCGAACGCTGCAAGTTATTTATTTATCGGCATTAGAATTGGCAAACAAGAATCTGTATCACTAATTAATAAATAAGTCGATAATTAGATGGATAATTTTGGACTTAATCCGTTTTCGCCTGGTTCGCTTGTAGGTCCTGTTTCTATACCATTGCGAGATGGTAATAATCCTCAATAAATAAGCAATAAAGACTGAATTCGAATAATTTTCGCAAATGATCTTTTATTCTTAATTTATCTGTATGATTTTTTGATTGGTTTGCGTGGCTACCGCAATGTTCGGTGATTGCTTATTTGTGACGTAGCGACGTATTATCTATTTTTTCGCGTGAAAATTAAGCCATGTGAAAGAACGTCCTTTTAGTTATTCATAATTTTATCATGCCTGGATTTCTTATAGGTACTGGACATCTTTTAGTCGGATCTATTGATAGTGATTTTAGTTTAGTTGAGAATTATTTTTTTCCGGGGGAGGATTATGACTCCTTTTTAAGATTTTCTATGTGAGGTAGCATGTACTTTTCTTGCTTTGTATTCTTGGTCCCATTAGTTCAGCATGATTTCCCATATTATAAAATAGAATGTAATAATTATTCAAACACATTGTTAAAAAAATAGTTTTAATTCTATTAGTAAGACCAATATATGACTTAGCGATCTTTCGTTTTCAAATTGTACGCTCCTTGGCAGCTTTTTCTTTGTTAATTTCTTCGTTTTATAATTTATAAATATGATGCTTCTGATGGTTGCGAATAAATTTTTCTTAATATCTATGCATAAATAACCTCCCAGTTGGATACGCGATTTATCACAAAATTTTAAGTGTGGTCACCAATTATCACTCAATGTTTAATAAAATAATTGATAGAAATTAAAGAAATTGCATTCCCTAAGAAAGATACAAAATTTAAATTAATTTGTTTTTGATAAAGTTATTTAATTTACGGAAATAGACAATAAAAAATTATTTAATATAATTAAGAGATAATCGTATAATTACGTGAGTAGACAAATGCAATGTTGATTCTCTTAGCATATATACTTAAACAAGAAGTACAAGGATTTTAGAAAAATAATTGAAAACATTATTATAAATAAATATTTAATAAATATTTAATAAAAGCTTTGATAAGAACTATAAAAATTAAAAATAACTTTTATTTAGTTACGTAAAACAAGAAATAAAAAAATATAATGAAATAAATAATTATAGATAATATCAAAATTCTTTTAATAGATATTTTATAATTATTTAATATTGAAATAATTCCCTTGAAAAATTTTTTATTAATATTATTTATTTAAAAAAAGTGTATAAATATGTAATTTTTTTTTCAATAGGAACAAAATATTAAAGTTTGCTTAATGATGGATGCGCCTCTGACTACGCGAGCTTGTTTCAGCCAGACTGGTCCTATATCGTAAATCTTGAATCAAGATCCGGCGACTGCCGCGCGATCCAGTCGCGAGTATTTTATGGAATCGTCAACGAGGTCCCATCCAATTCCAGCCGTCATTCCAAGTCCAAACATAACGCCATTCCACGGAGCAAACATTTCTACTTTTCAACGTGCAAACCTTCCGCAATACCTCCGGGGAAGCTTGCACTTCTACTGTGCTGACCATTTCGCTTCTCATTCAGTTCTGCCATTCATTTCCCTCTCCCGCGTTGCATATGCTTAATCGTTAGCTCAGATATACAATTGTCATGCATAAATATGTATTCAAATTGTGTGTAAAGCATTATAAAAATATTTTAAAATATATACCTAAATCTTAAATTATATTTTTATCTTAGCAACAGGTATTTGAAAATAAACTAATCTTATATTAATTATGTTATAAATAAATTGATCATACAAATAAGTTTGCCAAAATGAGAATGAATATATCTGTATAAACTTATGGCTTTGTGTCATAAAAGAAACTTGAAAAAATGTAGGAAATAAAACAATGTATGATAGAACATAATAGTCTGTAAAATTACTTTTTTAAAACATCACGAAAGTGATAAATTGATTTACTTTTGGAATTGATTAGTTTTATTAAAAAGATAGTGCTTATGCATGCAGGAAATATAGAACAATAAAATATTGAAAACATAAAAAAAATGCAGAAAAAATAGTCATATTTCTTTATTGTTAAAATAGCAGCGTTCTTCTTTCCTTTATAAATACGAAAGCTATTGTTGTATGTATTAACATACAACTGTTAACTTAACAGGATACATACATATAGCAATAGCTATCGTATTTATAAAGAAAAAAAGAACGCTACTATTTTAACAAAGAAATATGATTATTTTCTCTGCATATTTTTTATGTTTCCAATATTTTATCGTTTTATATGTGCTATGCATAAAGTGTTAAGTGATACCACAGTATATAATAACTGTAGTATCACATATTTTATTCAGATTTACCAATATGTGGGTTGCATTGGTGTGTGCTAAAATACTAATATGGTGACTGCAAAGGGAGAGTTGCTATATAGTAACGACGACCCTCGAAGTCATCAAATTGATCGCCACGATTTGGATATTCCCTTTCTAACGATTAATAAAACCCCGTTGGGGCGCACTGAATGTGTTGTCAATGAAGACAATAATATCTTTATTTCAAATTATTTTTCAGCATTCCCAAGTTATAAAACAACAGATTCGTAAAACAAAAAATCTATTCTTTAAATATAAATTTATATTCTTTATATAATGTGTAAATTTAAAATTAAATTTGAAGAAATTAAATTTATGCATTTATTTTAATATATAGATAATAATTTATCCTAATAATCAGAAGATATTTGATTAAATATGTCATGATATATTTTTTAATAGTCTTGTACGAATTTTTGAGAGTACTTCCCTGAATCCTTCTACGCAATTCATTCTTGATTATGAAAATCTTAACATTACGAAAAACAATAATTATTTGACATTAAACGATAAATATTTTCGTTACAGGTCTACCATGCAACCATTTGCAACCGGTAGCACAATGGCGACCGAGACACCAACAAGTCTGCCACCCGAGAGAGTAACCTCCCCGACGCCTTGCCGAAATCTCACCTTTTCCATCGCGAAGATTATGGAACCAGACAAACGACTGACCGAGCAGAACGCTAATCTGGTGCCTCCACCACCGCCAGCAGCAGTACCAGCCACGACGACAACAACGATTCTTCAACAACCGCCGAACATCTCCTCCCCGTCGTACTCAGCGCATTTGAAATCAGCGTTCGAGAAGTATGTACCGACCTTGAGGCATCAAGATCTCCTGCAGCATTATCCCGTATTGTCCAAGTACTATCCACTGTACTATCCCAATCCCTTACTGAGGGCTTTCCCGGGCCCTCCCGCCTCGACCCCATCGGTCACGCAGAGTTCGCCACCTCCCACGACCATCCAGGAGGTTTCCTCGAGGCTGAATCTGACTAGCATGTCGCCGGAGAACCAGCGCGGCAAGAAGAGCCCGGCGCCGCGCAGCGAGCTCGGTACCGCAAACAAGCAGAAGACCTTCACTTGCCCGGAATGCGGCAAGGTGTTCAACGCGCATTACAATCTTACGAGACACATGCCAGTGCACACGGGCGCCCGGCCATTTGTCTGCAAGATTTGCGGTAAAGGTTTCCGTCAGGCGAGCACCCTTTGCCGACACAAGATCATCCACACCGCTGAAAAGCCGCACAAGTGCGTGACGTGCGGCAAGGCCTTCAATCGTAGTTCTACCCTAAATACGCACACGCGCATACATGCCAATTTCAAGCCGTTTGTTTGCGAGTTCTGCGGCAAGGGCTTTCACCAGAAAGGTAACTACAAGAATCACAAGCTCACTCACAGCGGCGAGAAAGCGTACAAGTGCAACATCTGCAACAAGGCGTTTCATCAGATCTACAATCTGACCTTCCACATGCATACGCACAACGACAAGAAGCCGTTCTCCTGCAAGATCTGTGGCAAAGGGTTTTGCAGAAACTTTGACCTCAAGAAGCATATGCGGAAATTACATGACACAGGTTCGCCGGTGCTCAATGGATTAGATGCCTCGGGCCAGAGTCACAATCAACAATCGGGCTACTCGTCGGTGTACCACGGCCCAGAACACTCTATCGTCAGTCCATTTATACTTCCTCCACCCGGATCCACCAGTTATCATTCTCTGAGTAAGATGTTGTGACAAAGCGAGAATATGCACTATCCCAGGAAGACTCAATATCCGCTCATTCTTGGCTCACCTGGTTACTCGACTGATATGGCTCAGTTGGCGCAAACTTCTAAATGAAGAGTTAGGAAGGCACCTAAAGACTCATTCGATTTCTCATTTGGAGAAAACATTTTTCAACTTACAATTAGTTACAAAAATGAGCCGAAAGATACATTTCGAAAGATATATCTTGTTGAAGATGTGTAGAACATTAAAAAAGTCATCCGCAGATAAGATTTTTAAATGTGACAGATGTTTTAAAACAACAAGAAACAATATCAACCATTTGTTCGATAAACTCCGACAGCTGGTTGCTCATCCTTATTACGATTAATAATTGGATCAAAACAAAATTAACAAATGACTTAAATGAATTCATTTTCTTTCATTCTATTTTCTTACTTTTATATAGATCGAGAAAAAAGTATTTCTAATTTTCTATTTTTATAACGTAATCGACAAAGTTGATTAAAAGTTATTTTTCCGAATTTATATAAGATATAATATATCTCATAACAAAGTTGATTTTTTATATTTTTTTATTATCTTACTGTAAAAAATTCTTGATTAAATTTACATTGACATTACATTTTATCAGTTCATAGTATGCTGTAAATAGAAATATAATTGTTAAACTTTTATGACTGGGATTGCATGTGTTGTAACATTCTGGACGATACTTATGATCAACATGTAATTCTGTGAAATATTCGCAAAGCGCACTAAATATTACAAATTCACAGCGTGAACGAAATCAACCATATCACGAAGATAAATCAATAGGGCACAGATGCCCTATTAGTCTCTTCACGAATTGGGAAGGGTTTTAATGATCGATTATGAGCGTTGATGGTTGCATCAATGGATTCCTGCGGGCTAATGTAAATATTTGTAAATATTTGTATGTGCAAAGCAAATACGTTACGCGTTAACGTTGGACGAGAACGAGAGTTATTAGCAAAGTAATCTGTAATTAGGGTCGTCTCAACATAGAGACTGATAGAGAGCCATGAGAAATACGATGAAATCGTCCAAAAGGCTTATCAAAAATTCGTCCAGATTTCACGGAATGTTTGCCTTCGAGTTCTATTATGCATTAATTTCTCTGCCGCAAAAATAATTTAAATTAAATGTATACATTTATGTGTAAGAAGGAAATGTCAAAAATTAAATATTTATATTAGGTTGCAAAGTGATAACTAGATATTTTCTTTTATTTATTTATATTCAAAACATGTTAAAAAAATGTTTTGCAACTAACATCTCTACGTATATTCTACTATTTTTGAATTATGTTTTCCTTGGCATTATGCCATTGTAAATTTCTGTAATGGAAAAAAGTGTAGTATAACATTTTACAATATCTTAAGTAATGCTAACAACATGTCAAAACTTACATAAATCTATTTATCTTATTTTAAATCGACACAAATCGCATATTCTCGTAATTATTATTTTTATTTTATCAATAGTGCATATTAAGGATTTTCCTTGAGACAAAATCGATGCATAATCGAACAGGAAGGACAAATATTTTAAAAGAGATTTTTTGTATCATTATAATTTACGAATAAAGAGCTACGGCTACGGTGGAGCGTACGGAGCAACCTTATACGTTGACTGCATATCTATCTACTTTTAGGCAAATGTATAAATCGGTGTGATAGTAGCTTTAAGTGAATCATAGATAGCAAATGAAATGTTGGTCATTATTATTACTATTGTAATTATTATAGCTAAATCATGATCACTGTGGCTAATGCAACTGCGATCATTTAAAGGCTTTGCAATAGAATCAAGAATGTTTATAAAGATTATTATTATTATAACTCGTATAACTATTTATGCATTTTTATTTACATCTCGTAATTATGAAAAGGCCGCCTAAGGCTATTTTTATTATTATTATACGTAAAATCAATTTTGGACGCCGCGTTACAAAGTAACATTGATTATTATAACAAAAGATATAGTACGGGACCAAAACCATATGTCATCGCTTCCCGTTTAAAATCATGTAAAATCGATAGATTGGACGACCCTGGACTGGACTAGGGGGTTCCGAACGTTCGGGATCGGTACGTCTTAGGGGGGCGCCATGTCTGCTATTAAGAAAAAAAGAGGTAACAAATTTATTACAATACGTATGATATTGGAAAGGTGAATTGATTTGGGTATGTTATTGATGGATTTATCAACATCAGACACCTAGGGCGTTCCGTTTTTCTGCTATGATAACGCAAACTTGTATACAAATCGGACCCGATGAATTTATAGCTTCCTGCTTGAAATTTGTATAGAGCATACCTTTCACTGCCCAGAATACGGAATCAGTGTTTTCAGACACTTTGAACGTTCCATAAAAGAGAAAAATGTACCGGAGTCGGCCGGGGCACCCGCGGTGTTTTTTACGCTCCTATCCCCAGCGTTACCGAATCTCTTATCCTCGTAGACGAAATATTTCCATTCTAATAATTTTTTTATTTTTCTATATATTAATATTTTTAAGAAGCTTTTTCATTTAACTTAAATAAAAATATTTCTTTTTTTTTTGGCAATATATTAATTATTACATTTTGACGTGAAATTAAGGAATTAAATTTTAATAGCTTTTTATTAATTTATAATAGACCGGTTATACCCAATAATTATGATTTTGCATGAGATAGAATAAGAATTCCGGATAAGCTACAATATTGTAAGCGAAAAGTTGTCTGATTAGCTATATACAACACTCAATTTGTCTGATATTAATGTTTTTGACATTTGTGCATCTCATTTTATCATGTACACCACTTTTCAGACATATTGTTATAACTTAAGCGCCTCCAAAATCCCTACATTTTGTATGTGCAGTCAAAATTCAAGGTCACGTGATATTCGTCTAAAAATGGGTTTTTTTTGTCATCAACTGAGCCTAATTAACGTAATTAAATAATTTTCAGACGGATAGCAATAAATTTTTTTTAAGTCATTTCTTTACGGCCTCCTCAGTACAAAGAACGCGATCGCCTTCTGATATTCATGTTTTCCTCATCTTATCACTATATAAATTAACTATATCCCGAAGATCAGACAGATTGCCATAAATTCGTTAGGTCTTATTTCTCAACAACTTCACACATGGCCTCAGGAAAGAAGGAACGCTCAAAGTGTCTGAAATTTGCGTTTTTAGGCTCAAGTAAGTGTAATTTACAAAATCCACAAGGACTTTTGCGGGAAGCGATGACTTATAAAATCTTGGTCGTGGGCTCCCGTACTAATATAATTTGCTTTATCGTATGTTAAAAATTTATTTTAACGAAGCGAGTCATAACGGACCCTTGTCTGTATATGTATCGTGCGAGAGCTAGATAAGCGGCAAGTAATTGCGGTGAAATTAATCAAGCGTAACTAAAAGTGAAAAGTTATGTATGTAGATAATTGGTAGAGTAGATGAAAATGCATATATATGTATGTGTCCTTGTTGTAAATATGAGTCAATCCGATGCAATAAATTCATCGATACCAATCAAGTACTGTTTGTTCCTCTCAGCTCTTCTCAAATCTTTCCTATAAGAATTGATCAAATTTATTGCTAATTAGAAGGCGCTTAGCATATAATTGAATTGAAAAGTGAAGAACATTATAACAATGAAAATTAAAATCATCTTATGCCAAAACGCGATTAATTTTAATGACACTCTTAATAGTTATTTTTTAGTCAAAATGGCAACAAGAGAGCGAATAAATAGTTTGCGGACAATATCGGAAGACTATTATTTCCTTTGCGTATTATATAATATGTATAGGTATACATATATATAATATAACTAAAAACTATTAAATAATGTACTGACTTTGCAAACATCCGTCAATACTATTTTCTACAAATTTTAAACAAAAATATTACATTGAACGGTATATATGTAGATACTTATTATTGAAATATATTTCGAAACATCTATGTAGCATCAACAACTTAATGAAACTTTTTACATTAATTAATCTCTAATTTTTTGGCTATTAAATTAAATTAAAACCTTGTTGCATTTGCATTCAATAATGTCAAGTTTAATGAAATTCCATAAAAGCTCGCGATATGTATTATCTGGTATGAGTAAGAAGCGGAAGTATCGCGAGTTTAATAAAATCGCGTATCGATTACGCAGAAAAAAGGCTTAACCCCTTGCGTAATATACGTATATAACGAGGGTGTATACATGCTAATCTCTCGGGCACATCATCCGGGCGATCCCTAATCTAGCTGCAGCGAACGAGAACCGCCCCTTAAGCACATCGTCTACCTCGATATCCCATCTTCTACAATCGCGGGAGAGGATTAACGATATCGGAAGCGAGTAGCCCGATCGACGGAAGGTGCTAGAAAAGGAGAGACAAAGAGAACGTCTACCATTAGAGGTGATGTGATCTGTAGGGTTGGGAGTAGAATGGGGGAGAGAAAGAGGGAAAGGGAGATGCGGCTTGATTTAGAACGAAACAGAGATTGAAAGTGCAGCCAAGAATGATAGCAGTTGCGTGAAAGAGTGGGAGTAGAGGCGCGTTGGAGATGGATGACTAAGGGGGTGTGGAGTGTTCGAAGGGCGTCAAAGAGGGACAGAGAGAGGACAACGTGCTTCTCTCCTGATGTTTGCGCGAGATACCGCACCGACCCTCTGATGTATCTGCAGAATCTGTCCTCTATCCATTAAATTCAAGCTCATCCGACCATCGGGGCCATTCTGTCTCTTATCAAATACCGTCGGTCGTTACGGGATCGGTAGTTCTATATAGGACGTCGCGTCGCGTCGTTCAGGTTACGTGTCAACGAGAAATACGGCGATGTTTGCGATGTAACACGGCTCGCTATTGAATACTTTCGTATGGTCGATACGCGAACGCATCGTATCTCAATAATGTATCTGCACATGGATTCGATGACACGCGGTATTGGATGTGTTGTCCTAGCCGCGTCATTGATTCTGAAGGATTGTCATCAAAGGAACTAATTACGAAGATGTGTAAAAATTTAACGTTAAAAAATTATATTCAAAAAAAATTGGGAGAGTTCAATCAAATTTTATTAATGCGCATAACGATACAGGTACTTGTACACAATCTTTTATGAATGTATATGTATAGCATACGAGCGTAAAAAATTAAAAGAAACCTTAGATATATTCAATATATTTCAATACATTCAATATATTTTTTTTTATATATAGGTGCTATTTGCTTTTGTCGATAATTTTGTTGTTACTAAAAGGCACGTAAAAGTGACAAGCTTTCTCTAAGTAATGGCAAGAAATTTCGGCTATTTGAGTATAGAGTCCCGATCGCGCAGTAGCATTTGTGTACAAACAAGTATTTAGTGGCATTTAATAGGAATTATCCTCACCGGAGAGGCACAATTACGAGCGGATTATTAACACCTGGAACGATGTCGTGCTGCTTCTTGAGTTGTCGGCTTCTTGCTTCCATTGCGAATCCCCTGAACCACGAACTTATACGGATACGTCTTCCCTGCCGAAGGATAGAGCGCAAAGTAACCGCGTCGGTCGCCTTTTAAGTCGGCTCACTCTACCGCGATTCCGGTTTTGGAATTTTGCCCTACGAAGGAAGGAATTTGATGTACCGTGAAATCGCTAAAAATCACCATTACAACGTTTAAGAACCACACAATCTTGAGATGTTTGCATCGCTATTTAGGGAAATATCGTTTAGGAAGAAAATAACAAAATAAACTGAATTCCATTATTTATCGCGTATTAATAATTTTGTCATTCAAATTATCAAAACATATTTGTACACTAATATAAACATTATTAGACAATTTAATAATTTTTGTTAATTATTGACTTATTTTTTATATCTTTAAAAAATGTTAAATCGTTTTCTATCAATTTATTATCGCAATTTATTTTTTATCCACAGATTGTAATTAAATCTGTAAATAAATTTAAACGATACTTACATCATGTACAGTTTTTTCTTAAGAAAGTTAAATTCCATGTTGTACAGTGCAGAGCATCACAGAGCATTGAAATAAACTCAATGATTGTTGTAATTTCCACAAATCCGCCATACATCTCTCAATAAATATGATCTCAAGCGGTGCGCGTCCGAAATGTATATCGAACGAATTTTTGCGCGTATCAGCTCAGTCGAGCGAATATTCGCGTGAATCCCGCAGTGGAGCGGACGATCCTCGGCGATCCGTGATACAATGACAATACGGAGGCCGCCATAATGCCAGGCATCCGTACTGACACGCCGCGCCGTCGCCGGGGCCATGAAGGGGATGAAGAGGGTAATGAAGAGGTGTCGAACCGTATCTCGTAAACCCCCATCGCCGAACCAAGCGAACCAAAGGTCTTCCTCGCATAATAACTTACAGTTCGCTCATCAGTTACGGGTTTTAACCAATTATAAGGATATTAACGGGGGTGGCTTGGTCGCGAATCAGCCCCCGGGGGTCGCATTTACGAGCGACCCGATATCACACCAGGGGGATTTAGAGCTTCCTGCTGCGATCATTTCGCATGCTGCCGTCGCGTATGTTTGTTTCGTTTCAACGGTGTTTCAATGATCGCTCCTATCAATACGCCATTGCTGAATTAGAAGCACTTCAATTAATTAATTTTACGATAAATAATCATCATTTAAACCTTTCGTGTATCATGTACGTTCTTGTACGAATACGTCTACGTTCATCCAGGAAGTTCGGTTAAGCATTACAATTAAGTCTTTAGAAGACTATATCAATATTTTAAAGCACACAGAATGTGTGACTATAATTATTACAAACATAAAATTTTTTTAAATGTAAGAATCTCTCTCTCTCTCCCTGTCCATTAAACAATTAAACAAAGGTTTAATTTCTTGACCAAAGTGAATGTGCTATCAAACATGCTAATCACATAAATTGCAAATAAACAATTAATTTTTAAAATAATTAATTTTTAATATTTAAACATAGTTTAACATTTTTAAAAATCAATAACTTAAATTGGCAATGAGAGTCAGACGCGGTAATTAGTGCGTGTTTAATCAAAAATGATTTATTTAGGGATACAAAATCCAATATTCCGTACGTTTCGGCACCAACATCGGGCCATCTTCAGCAGATATATAAAAAATTAAATTCTCGATTTCTCCATCATACCCAGCGTGTCGCGAGTTTGCAAAGTCAAGAACCTAATACCAAAGTATGAGTAACCAAATGATCGACATCTGTAAAGGAGTTAAAACTTAAAATTGAAATAAAGGAGTTAAAATTTAAAATTGAAATAACGGAGAATTACAAATAACCGACTCACCAAATAGTCCGGAGAACGAGATCGCAGTAACAAACACATATTTTCATCTATGTATCGATAGTCGTCAGCGCAAAATCACAAAATTATTTAAAAAACAATGCTTAAGAGCTACATGATATTGTCACAAAGAATATAACGACACTGAGTAAAGTCGTGACGGAACAAACAATAAATAGATTGTCAAGTACAGGTTGAAGATTATAAAATGTAAATATGTAAATCAATAAATAAATATAAACTAACTACAACTGTGTATGTCGCGAGACAATGCCGAAAATTGTTGTTCCGTCACGACTTTACTCATTGTCAGTGTCGTTATATTCTTTGTGACAATATCATGTAGCTCTTAAGCATTGTTTTTTAAATAATTTTGTGATTTTGCGCTGACGACTATCGATGTATGTATAGATTCTTTTACTCCTCGCGGAGCATTAGGGCCTCCAAGGAGGTTTCAGTAATCGCTTTAAATTCAGATGTGCGGGTGATTAGCCCACAGCACCCTGGCATGGTGGATATTGCCATATAGTATTTGGACCAACGGTTTAACGTCTCTTCCGAAAGACGGAGCCCAGTTTTTCCCATTTGAGAATTTTTCTCGCATGGGGGGGGGGGGGGGGCGCAGTTTCTGGAAATAGATTCCAGTGTACTCAAGTGGGCTCGAACCCGGTTTCCCGGATTGCGAGTCTGGCGCTCTACCACTAGACCACACTGCCGCCCAACGACTATCGATACATAGATGAAAATATGTGTTTGTTACTGCGATCTCGTTCTCCGGACTATTTGGTGAGTCGGTTATTTGTAATTCTCCGTTATTTCAATTTTAAGTTTTAACTCCTTTATTTCAATTTTAAGTTTTAACTCCTTTACAGATGTCGATCATTTGGTTACTCATACTTCGGTATTAGGTTCTTGACTTTGCAATCTCGCGACACGCTGGGTATGATGGAGAAATCAAGAATTTAATTTTTTGTATATCTGCTGAAGATGGCCCGATGTTGGTGCCAAAACGTACGGAATATTGGATTTTGTATCCCTAAATAAATCATTTTTGATTAAACACGCACTAATTACTGCGTCTGACTCTCATTGCCAATTTAAGTTATTGATTTTTGAATTTCGAGAGTCCTTAAGGATTTTATTTAACATTTTTTATTACGCTGCAATATAAAATTTACAGTTACTTATATTCAGTAAATATAAAATAGCAATCAAGCACTCTTGCTCATATTTTAATATTTTTTTTTAAATTATAATTTCAAGAATTTATTATACATATATATTTATCATATCCAAATTTAGATATTTTTTATATTTATATATAACTACCTAATATCGGTGTGAAAAATTTTAATATAAATACACATATACGCTTAATTGTCCATACTATCGATTTTCTGGCCACAGCGTTGTGCGCCGCCGACGTCTAATTACGAAGTATCAGGTGTCACTGGGGCACCACCTAGCCTAACCCCGCTTTTCTCGATCATTGTGCCTTTATCGAGCGTTATCCACGGTTCGACGCCTCCGTGAAACGCAACGGGGACAACGAGTCACTCGATTCAATCCGAATCATTCGACTAAGCGGGAATACTTAGCGGAAGGAATATAAAGAGGGCGGTCGAGCATTCAACGATCGCGTATCCGTTTCACGGAGACACACCATTTTCTTTTGTTACCCCCGTGAGAAGAGTCCCAATCCCTCTCGCGTTTTTCGAAGTAATAAAGCGCACTGCGTGCCGATCTTATTGCCTTCAGCATAATGCCGGAAGAGATTCTAAAACCGATGAATTCGTTTGTGTTCCAATGTCTCGGCAGTCTCGGCACCATTTCTATAGTACTTAATGCATTCGCAAATATTATTTGTCTATTTTCAATAATTAACTTAATAATAATTCGACAAAAAATTACTTAGCATTAATTATATTGATACATCAATCTTCGACTGCCTTAAAATACTTTAACTAGAAAAGTGCGCTTAAATTATTAAATGTAAGAATATAATAAGCCAAGTTTAAAATAATAATTAAAGAAAACGCAGATAAAGAAAAGTAATAAATACAATATATGTTTAATAGTGATAATCTGACTAAACAGGGAGAGGGGGAAAGAGAAGAGGGGGAGGAGGAGAGAAAGAGAGAATAATGTTGAGAAATAATATCTATACCTAATATCTTTCGAATAACTGAAGGAAAATGCAATATATTATAGATATAACATTTGTATGCAAAGATGAATGCGACATGGATTCTGATAATCATAATTTTGATTTGTTGTATCCCAGAGGACGATGGACGGTAAATTGAATGATGTGACAGAAGTTCAAAGTTTGTCGCAACGAATCACGAGAAAAGTGGTCGAATGCGAATCCCCGCATGCGGATCTATAACAAGGGGGTGGTTGGTGACGATGGATGCGCGACGCAATGTATTATAATGACGTCCCTCTTGGGAACGGCAGCATTTCTTACCCCCGGTAGTGATGCCTGTGCAAATCTTGGCACTTACGCGCGGGGTGCCATCGATTCGCTCGACCTCTTGGCTCCCGTAAAATTGTACGTCTCGACGAACCGCCTACCTCATTATCGTCGGGCTCTTACAAAAATCGAATGGGAACGCGACTCGGAGAACTGACTCTCGATAAAACACCTCGATATATTGTATTTTGTATTCTATATTTTTGCCGTACCTTATTGTTTGATGTTACATATCACATAGCGTATTCTACTATACATTGCAATGTATTTGTTGCTGTTATCTTATGATTCAAAGTGGTTTCGCGCAGCAAAGGTAATGCCTTGTACTTCAAATTGAATGAATATAAAATGAAATACGCGATTATATCGCGCCAATTCTCTGTGCAATAATAGGGTAACCCTGGGGCAAACGGACAGTCTTATTGTTTTTTTATAAAAGTTGAACGAAAAGTGAGAAAAAACAGGTAACGTTTATAGGCTTATTGTGAAATATAAAGAGTTTGTTAAGATTACAAACTTTTATTCGTACAGTACATTTTACATTTCCACACAAAGTTGGCGTTTGAAAAAAAATGCATTATTGTCCGTTTGCCCCTTGAACAGGGGCATACGGACATAGGTATTATTTTACTAATTTTCACATCTTATGCAATGAAAATATGGATTATTTCCATTTTCGTCACATTCTAGATATGATACCACGTGGAACATTGCACCTAATCTTTCCTGTCGACGTACTTTTGGTGAAAATTCGCAAGATTCAGTTTCTGACGTCTTGCTTGGTTTTTTCTTTTGTTTTCTTTTATTTTCTTTTTCCTCTCGTGCTCTCTTTTTTACGCACATCCAAAGTAAGCTCATCAGACGTCAAAATCCTGAACATTGTTTTCTTGCGCCCTTTTCTGGATTGCCTAAAACTGTTAGAAGTACTCGACAAAGGGCACAGAGTCTCAAAGGTAACTGAAGCACGTTGCATTGGAGTTGGCAAAATTGTTCTCAGTGACGGTGTTGGAGCCGAAATGTTAGAACTATGCACATTTTTTCAGAAGAATTAACTCTTCTTCAAACTGTGTCTTTTTTGGAACGTTGAAAGTCGAAGCTGCTGTCTGCAATATGGCAATTTATCGACTTTGACCGCTCTCACCGCTTCATCCATGCTCTCTTGGCTTTAAGAACATTTGTTAGTAGTTCTCTCACGATTACGCACCATTTAAACAAAAAATATAATAATAATCACAAGAACCATCAAGTCCGTTTGCCCCGTAACGTATTAAAAAATATTTATTATAAAAAAAACGAGATAGCACCATTAATTTTGTTTTAAAGCTCTGCACCGACTGCGATTGCGCAACAACCACCTCAACATTTCCAGATAATTTTTCATAATTTAAAAAAAAGATTAAATCTGACAAAATATCGTTAACGAGCACCTTATACTCATCGAATTTAACGCCACGCAAGTTGAGAAATGCCACAATCTTTCGAGATGACGCAAATTCACTTAAATTCATGACTGAACACACGTAATGACAACTCCTCTATCCAAAGTGACAGTTCAATATGGCGGATTGATATTTGCTTTTGTTTTAACAATCAATTACTTAAGAAGGTGTCCGTTTGCCCCAATGTCCGTTTGCCCCAGGGTTACCCTATGTACAATAATAGTTAAAAATATTCATGTATTAAAAAATATAAATAATTGTAATAAATCGCTACAATTTAAAAAAATTAAAAATAGCGTTCTAAGATTAAACATAAAAAAATTTTAAGATATTGCAAATTGCTCTGTTAGTAAAATATATTTCACATGGCATCTTGTAAGTAAAATTTAGAAACGCGTGTAGACTTTAATAAAACATGTAATAATAATTGATGTAAAAACCCAGAAGGGGTTAATTGCTCTTTCATACAAAACAATATACTTTTAAAAATTCGTTTAGTACATGATTGATGTTAAAAACTTACTTTTTGCTATAATTATAAAAAATAAGTTGTCTATAATTTAGTCTAAAAATGTCTTAATGTGTAAAATAAAAATATATGGAATTCTTGAGATATAGGTCAGGCAAAAAGAAAAATCGAAATCGGTAAGAGCGCGCGCATAAAATCACGCGCGTGTCCTCGAAAGGGCGTAGACACTGCCACGAGAGAGGGTTGGCTAGCATCGTCAGCATCGTGCCGGGCGGCGGACGACCGCCGCGCCGGGAGTGCCGGAGACATTTTCGAATCTGTTTAATCTCGGTACGCGGCGCGCGTAAGTGAAAGCTATCTTCGTGAATACCGAATCAAACAAAGCGACAAACAAACGCCTTTCCTGTCACCATCGCCGCCACCACCGCCGCCATCTCAAGAGGAGCCGAAGTTAGCCGGGATGGCGTGAGATTGCGCCCCCTCACTACACCCTCGCGCTTTGATGTACGTGCTCGACACTAGCGTGCCACACTCCGAGTGTTTATGAGACGAATTTTTCACCTCCTGCTCTTCCTATCTCCCCCTTTCTCCCAGTCTCTCTTTTCCGCCTTTCCCTTTTAACACACCCGCAGTCTCTCACACTCGCTTCTTTGCACTTGCGAGCGCCTTTCTTGATGTTTTGCTCTACTCTTCTGATCGCTGTGAATGGGCGCCTTAACTCCTTTTTATAGTCTATTTTTGTTGATTGATTAACCGACTATCTCTCTGCATGCCAACCAATCATCGATGACACGCACGGCTATAAAGTCGTCGAACTGGAAATAGCGCGTCAAATGATATTAACAGATTATCAACTAGAAGCCTATTAATAGACTTTTTGCTGTCAATGCCTATTGATTGAAAGTCTATAATCGGCAACATAAATTTTGCCATTCTTGCCATTCTACTGTTTATTTATTAAAAAATATACTTATCTTCCGATTTTGTTCTAGAGTATGCAAAAGGTAAAATATCAAAAAGAGGCAACGGAAATGGCGGCTTGAGAAAAGAAGAACTGAAGATGATTAACGATTATCATCGCACGACTTTTAATATAAGCTACTCTCTAAATCTGATCAGTGAATATAGTCACTGATTCAGATTTAGAGAGTACCATTTCCTCAAATGCACATACATAATAACTGTGAATGTAATGGTTACATTCCGTAAATTAATATTATTTTGTATTATATTTATACCTACAAACATATTTCTTTGTTTAGATATTGTGTATAACACGCATATAATCTAGTGCGTGTGCGTGTATGCGTGCGTGTACAAAGACTACAAAGTTTCTCATAAAGTGTTACAAGATGTTTTTTCTAAACTCTTATAAAGATAGTGAGAAATTTTTTGTCAGTTAATGTGATTCAGTGAGGCTTTTTAAATGATAGACTGGATCTTCTTAAAAGAGATAAAAAAGGCGGTACTTTATTTCTTAAAACCTCTGCATTTTTTTATAAATCTTGTTTAATATAACACACACAACAATTGATACATATTTTTCCCTGTTTTATATATTGCTAAATAGTTGTAACAAATTATATTGCCTAGACCTTTAGAAAATCATTCGCTATGAGAAGAAAGATATGGCCTGAAAGAAAATAAAACTCCCTCACTTTTTGCAAGAAATATATGTTCAATTTTAAATAACAAATTTAAAAACAAATGGATAGGATGTGGTGATGGCATTTCATGGCTACCATGCTTGTTCGATCTTACACTATAACTAGATTATCTTCTATGGAATTTTATTAAAGATAAAGCTATAATACACCTTCAACATAGCAGTAAAGGTGTAACTTTACCTCCAAAAATATAGTATGCAGGAAAGAAATTGCGACATTTATTGTAAATATATAAGAAAAGAATTTATTTATTTTGTATTTATACTAATTAATTATAATGATTAACTGTTGCCGCATCGCTGAAGATGGCTCGAAGCAGAACAAAAACGTCCGATGTATAATTATGTAGGTATCCTATTAAGGCCTCCACTTTTCCGTAACAGTAACAGTAAGCTTTCGAGCCCTGTTAAGTTATCCCCCCCCCCCCCCCACCAGCGTTAAACAAATTCTAATATACCGGAAAATTAGGTGCTAATTAAGTGCTAATTAGGTGCCGAAGTCCGGAATTTGATGCTTAAAGCGTTTGGCAGAAAATTATAAATATAATGGGGGGGAGGGGCTGGCTTAACATTAAGTTGGCCCCTCCATAAAAAAAATAAATATACATAATATAAATTCAAAAAACAAACATACCAGAATTAGGTGCTAATTAAGTTCTCTAAGAAAACATTGAGATAAATAAAAAATATATACAATATTTTTCAAATATTGATCGTTATATCGCCAAAATCAACAGCCCCTTTTGTCTGATCTATAAGAGATACCTATAAATCGTAGCAAAATATTAGACTCTGCTTTGTTTCCGGTGTCAAAATATTCGTTTATTAATGTAATAATAAAATATCGGAACGCAGAATTAGGTGCTCGTTCGATTTTTGCAGAAATCTGAACTGAAACTTCTGTCGCGCAATCAGCTTACAAGAGTAAAGTTGTATTAAAAATTAGGTGCTTCTACGTAACTGGTGTCAAAAAATTCCTTTTTTTATACACTTATAAGATATTGAAACGCCGAATTTGGTGCTCCTTCGGTTTGGCAGATATTTTAACTTAAAGGTCAACTAAAAAATCTATTTTTATATACTTTTAATATTTTAGAGACCTTTAAGTTGAAATATTTGCAAAACCGAAGGAGCACTTAATTCGGCGTTTCAAACTTTTAATATCTTAAAAGTATATAAAAAAAGGAATTTTTTGACACTTATAGTTACGTAGGAGCACCTAATTTTTTAATACAACTTTACTCTTGTAAGCTGACCGCGCGGCAGACCTTTAAGTTGAAATATCTGCCAAACGTTTCGATATCTTAAAAATATATTTAGAAAAAATTTTTTTGACACCAGTTACGTAGGAGCACCTAATTTTTTAATACAACTTTACTCTTGTAAGCTGACCGCGCGGCAGAGCTTGTTGAAATATCTGCCAAACCGAAGGAGCACCTAATTCAGCGTTTCGATATCTTAAATGTATATAAAAAAAGGAATTTTTTGACACCAGTTACGTAGGAGCTCCTAATTTTTAATACAACTTTACTCTTGTAAGCTGACAGAAGTTTCAGTTCAGATTTCTGCAAAATCGAACGAGCACCTAATTCCGCGTTCCGATATTTTATTATTACATTAATAAACGAATATTTTGACACCGGAAACAAAGCAGAGTCTAATATTTTGCTACGATTTAGGTATCTCTTACAGATCAGACAAAGGGGACTGTTGATTTTGGCGATATAACGATATTTGAAAAATATTGTATATATTTTTCATTTATCTCAATGTTTTCTTAGAGCACTTAATTAGCACCTAATTCTGGTATGTTTGTTTTTTGAATTTATATCTTGTATATTTATTTTTTTTATGGGGGGGCTAACTTAATGTTAAGCTAGCCCCCCCCCCCATTATATTTATAATTTTCTGCCAAACGCTTTGAGCACCTAATTCCGGACTTTGGCACCTAATTAGCACTTAATTAGCACCTAATTTTCCCATATATTAAAATTTGTTTAGCGCTGGTGGGGGGAGGGGGATAACTTAACAGGGGTAAGGTTTAGACCAATCGTGTTGCTCAATTCGGTCGTCCGTAACCGTAACCTTAGCGCTCAGACACAATTCGAGGAATAAGGAACAAGGAATAGATATTAATAGTCGCATCCTTTTTCAATGCACGTCTATTAAAAATGGATATGCGACTATAAATTCCATTCCTTGTTCCTTATTCCTCGCATTGTGTCTGAGCTCTTACTGTTACTGTTACGGAAATGTGTGTGTGGAGGCCTTTAATTATTAAAGATCGATATAACGTTAACTTACGCACTGTCAACCGGCCGTTGCACTCTCAAAGCACACCTCTAATTACTTGTTACTCGTTAATTTAATTATAATGTTTAATTAAGCATAAAAAACGTAAAATGTTTTTATTACAGATACATTTGAAATAACAATATTATTGCGATAATTGATATATTATTATATTAAAACACAATTATTCATTCAAATTCAGTTCTTTACCAAATTTTCAATAAATACAGAAATATAGATTCTTTTAGCGTTCGGTAATAAAAGAATTTTTATACACGTAATAATAATAATAATAGAGCATTACAAAGGGATCTAAAGTATAAGTTTCAAAGATCAACACTATTGTTGTACAGTGCGGATCAAAAGCGATTAATTGTTGATGCTATTAAACTGGCTGCAAACAATACACTCGTTTATCGTTTATTTCAAGTGCGAATATGTCGCGTTTACATGAATTTTATTAGATTATTACATTCCACGCGTGTTACATCGTTACGTCCATACGATGTGATATCTGTCTACTGAGTATTCGGCAAGCGAACGTATATCGTCTAGAAGCGGCTTTAGCGCGGAAAGCGGCTTGGTGCAGAGGATTAACGCGAAACACGTACCGTGAGCGGCGAGATCGCGCGAACTCACGTGTACCTACTACTATACTGATACGCGAAGGGTATTAAAAACTCATCGTGACGATTCCGTTTACGCGTTACAGTTCTCATTCGCGAATACACGTTCCTGCGAATTGCGACGCGACGCGTGAGCGATTTCCATTTCGATCCTTTTTCGAACAGTATCACATATATTTTGGGTAACTTATCCGACATTTCAATTATATTACTTTAAATTATGCAGAATTGTATAGAAATTACATTAGATACAGGAATTATACATATGCTTACGCGCCGCGGTTTTTTCATCGGTCGCGCGTGCTTCTTTTTTTCTCCACGCCGACAAAAAGAGGAGCCGAATGAATGGCGAACGAATATATTTCCGAAACTTGTTTCGACAGTGGCGATAATAAGGGCCCATTGAGACGGTACGAGCGCTATTGTGTCCATCCGGGTATACCTGTCCCACCTTGAGCATTCTGAAGATTCTCAATGGAGCGAGCGAACTCTAGAGAAACTGACAAGCTCACGAGTGAACGCGCTTTCTTCAGTCTTTTTAAACCATTTTTTTTAAACATTGCAAATTGTCGTTTATGATCGTCTTTATTCTATCGTCATTCTCACTTATATACGTACTGATATGATTGCGCGTAGTGATCAACTGATGATCACGATTATGATGTCTAGTATATTCACGAATGTTTTCAAGACTCAAAATACGGATGGAAAATTACAACTATGTCCAAAACTATTGGGCACTCTCGGCATAACGAATTCCGTTGTGTCAGATATTGAAAGAAATTTTGCGGTCTTTTTTATAGAAAATATTTGTAACCAGACGTCAAAATATTTTTTCAACAAAATAATAATTCGTGTCACGCGGCCGAAGCAAGCAAATTGTGATTTGAACCAGACGAAGTCAGGTGCTTAGATATTGGCTTCCTGGATCTTACTGAAAAAGAAGTCAAAATTGCGTTGTTCAAAAACACTTTTCAAAAATGCATGCTTTTCGTTAAAAAATCGTATTTTTCGTAATTTTCAATATTTTTGGTTCTTGTGGCATTTTGAAGAGAAAGAATGATACTATGTGAAAAAAAATGCCGCTATTGTCCGCTCCAAAAAGTTGAATTATTTAAAAGGATGAAAGTATAGAATTTAAATGTTGATAAAATAAAAATCTTTCATTAAAAAATTCTTACTTAGTGCATTATTGTTTTTTTGTTTGTTTGTTTTGGCGTTACTTCAAAGAGTATTGATTGCAGTACTAAAAAAAATGCATTTTATTTTATAATGTATTTAAGTTTTATACCACATTTGAATGTATTTTTGAGTATTTTATTACGTAACTCATTATTAACGAGTAGTACTTACATAAATACATATTACTTACATAAATGCACACGTTAGGTTCAACACTCAAAAAAATTTGAGGACTTGAAAAAATTACGTTGACAGCATACATGGGTGTATGACACCCTGCACAGATTTTAACGCTTCACTGTAAAGTTGTAAAAATAAACCGAAATCCGAAATCAATTGTATGCTAGAGGGGAGATCCGAAATCGAATTTAGAGGAGAGAAACCGTCAGGCCCTACCTGCTCAAAGTACCAACCTAAGGAAAAAAAAGTATGGGTGGCATACACCCAGTGTACCGTTCTAGGGTTAAAGAAGTTACTGGTTTTGTTAAGCTGCGTCTCCACTGGAGCAACAACAATAAGCAACTTTTTGTTGATGTTCCATGTTTCTTAAAAAAGTTCTTGTTTGTAGCCGAAAGTTTCTTGAAGTTTCTCAATGTTTCTGTTGCCTGTGACAAATGTTGCCGATTGTTGCGTGTTTCCATTCGAAGCGGTAAAGATTAAAGGAAAACTAGCAACACGCGTCAACAAGTCGCAACAGGAACAAATGTTCCTTCAACGTGAACATTCAATTGCCAGTGACACACGCGGTTAAGACAGGAACCGGAACAAATCCCAAACGTAATTATGTGGCTTCGGTGTAGACAAAATGTTGCCGTAAGTTGACATATGTCGGATTATTTCGAAATATTTAGCAACAACAAGCAACAAAAAGTTGCTTGTTGTTGCTCCAGTGGAGACGCAGCTTTTTAAGCTGTGTTCTCACTGGAACAACAATGAGCAACTTTTCACCCCAAACGTCATCTTCTTTTGTGTTTCTACATTTATAGTTTTTATCAGAATAAGGTGCCCATAAACACTTATATTTTTTCTGTTCCTCTATTAACTTATTGATAATTAACTCATTATTCCACAATTTACTATCTGAAACATTTTTGGATAATGCGATCGTAACCGCGACTGTGTCACTGACAACTAAATGTCCACACTGAAAGAACATTTACTCCTGTTGCGACTTGTTGACGCGTGTTGCTAGTTTTCCTTTCATCTTTACCGCTTCGAATGGAAACAGGCAAACAAGCGGCCACTTTTGTCGCTGGAAACAGAAACGAAGAAAGTACAAAAAACTTTTGGCAGAAAATATACACTAATATATACACTTTGGTAATTTTCCACTAATTTTCTACAGTAAACACAGATATCTTATCCCATTTTTTCAATACTGTTCACCGTAATATTTTTTAACTGCATTTCCGATTTTGACTTCTTTTCCAAAGCTGTTGGAGCCGATATGGCAGAAACAAAACAGAAAATAAATAATTTGATTAGTCAATTTTATAAGAAACATCAATAATCGACAAAAAATTTTTATTATTTATTTTTTAAATATCAAAGCAATCTTTAATAAGCAAAAATACATTAAATGCCAAAAAGAAAATTTTTACTTATTTTTATTTACCTAACAATATATAAATAATTTCAATAAATGATTATTTTTACAAAAATTATTAATAATTAATTTAACATTATTTTCTAATTTTTAGAAAATTTAATAATAAATCAAAAATTATAACTAATTTTTCGAAAAATAAATAATTCAATAAAAATAACTTTTAATTTTCCAAAAAATAAAGAAAAATCATTGAATTAGTTCGACAGTTTTCAAAAAAATAAATAAAAAGAGTAAGAAACTGAAAGAAACTGAAAGAAAATTAATAAAAAGAAACAGAAAAAACATTCAAAAAAAGAAAGTCGATAATAAACAATTAAACTTTATTTATATTAGAAAATATAATTTTGTGAAAAAGACAATAAATCTCAAGCTTAAATGTTTGATAAAGTTGGTATTGATTGAAGAAAAGATGTGTTTAATCAAGGAAAAATATAAGTATGTTACTTTATCTAGTGTGAGATTATTTGATTCAGTTATTAAGTTTTTCTGGGTAATAGCCGGGTAACCAACGTCAAGTTAGAAACGTTAAAAATTATTTATATCAAGAAATATCTGAATAAATAAGAAAAATACGTACGTATATAGACACGTAAAATCAAAACTCACAATTTTTTGTTTATAATTATTATTATGATTAAATTATAATTGTTATGTTAAGGGGGTTAATAAAGCGTGCGAAGCACGTATAGTTCTTTTAGTAATTACAAATTTTCCCCAAAAACACGAATTTTTAGTATGAATAAATTGTTTAGTTGACTTCATCGTTTCCTTTCTCCTGCAACTGATATATTTTTAAAAACAGGTACCTACTTTACAAATTAATAAATGCTAATTTTCTCAAAAATTAGTAATATATTTTTAAACAATTACTAATTGATCAAGGAACAAATAATACACTTTTTAAAAACTACTAATTCTTCAAAAAATGAGAAATACTTTTTTCTGAATGTGATTTTTTTTATAATCGGCAGTCTATTTCAATATAATTGCCAATTTTTTAAATTATGAGCAATATATTTCTGATTATTTATTAATTTCTTAAACAGAGTATTACAATATATTTCCAATCAATTGATAATTATTTTAAATTTAGAGCTTAGGATTTTATTAATTACCAATTTTTTGTTAATTAAAATTAAAAACATTTAATAATTAAAGGAAACGCCATAATCGGTCGGGACTGGATCTTGGTTGTCCAATAAAATTATTCGTGAATTTTAAGTACAAATCATTACTCTAGTAAACCACGCGCCGTTACTTACGGACTTAAACGTATAAGTCACAACTAAAGCTAGAAAGAATACCTATTCTCACACAATTAAATTGAAAATTAATTTAATCTCCCACTAACACTCGTTAGTATATTCGAAAAAGGACGGGATATGTATAGAAGGATATAGGGTAATAAAGAAAATGTTCGATAAATATCACCACATGCCTCAGTGGTCGAATAGGTGAGACGCCCGCCCGGAAAGCAGGGAGGTCCAGGTTCGAATCCTGGCTGTGGTGTTATTTTTCGCAACATTTTCTCTTTCTAGCTTTAGTTGTGACTACGTTTAAGTCCGTAAGTAACGGCGCGTGGTTTACTAGAGTGATGATTTGTACTTAAAATTCACGAATAATTTTATTTGACAACCAAGATCCAGTCCCGACCGATTATGGCGTTTCCTTTAATTAATGATTATTATCTTATATACGGTCGTACTTTAAATTCGTTTATTGTTAAACACATTCAAATTTTTTATTTCTGATTAATTGAAAATAACCGCCGATATTATTTCTAAATACAGAATTTTTGCTGAATTTTACTGAAGTACATCTATTATTATTCACTCTTCACTATACTTACTTGTAACAAAATTGATTTGTTTCTTCAGTGTAGACAACTTGTTGAACTTGTTGCTGGCTACAAATGGGAAGACGATAATAAGAACAAAACCCAAATGTTCCTGTTATTATGTTGCTTCAGTGTAGATAAAATGTTGCCACAAGTTGGCGTAATATGCCGCTCCGGAAGAACAATAACACAACTGCAAAAAATGTAATTTTACAGAAGAACGAAAAAACAAATATTAGTTAAATAAAAATTACATTAAACAAAGAGTAAGTGTGCAATTAGATTAGTACTAAAGCAATTTTTTAAAAATTGGATTTTGTTCTATTGGATATTTTTGGTATTTCTGGAACCAGTGATGCAAATAACTAACAAAAGAATGACTTTTGCAGTTGCGTTATTGTTCTTCCGGAGCGGCAATATGTCGGATTATTTTGAAACATTTATAGCAACAACAAACAACTAAAAGTTTCTTGTTGTTGCTCCAGTAAGGACGCAGCTTTAAAAGTCACAAAACATAAAGGAGGAGTAACAATATATATTAAATATTGCATGGTAAATTGCAAATAAAGATTTCTATTTACAATCTTTCACTGAGAGAAATATCCAGTAGATATCAGTTCGAAAATTAACAAAGGGATATTACCAATCCTTTCCAATCGGAATAACAATGATATCCCATCCAAAATTCAATTTTAGATCGGAATGACAATGATATCCGATCTAAAATTGAATTTTGGATGGGATATCATCGTCATTCCGATCGGAAAGGATCGGTAATATCCCTTTGTTAATTTTTGAACGGATAATTTTTCTCTTTACTTATTTTTATATGGCTCTTTACATACAGAAAGAATATTATTAAAATGCCTATAATATCTTTTATATCTTGTAACTCATTTTTAATTAGATTAATTGCTTATATACTGAATTCCTATATAGTCTAAGGCGCGTCCACAAAGGAGGATACAAAGTTGAGGAACACTGTATCCATACTGTGTCAAAATAGTCCTGAAACAGATTTACCAAAGTTGCGAAACAAATTGAGCACAATTTTGAACGTGCATCGACTGTATCGAAACAGTTCGACAACCGCTGTATGCATGTTTCTTGCTATCCATCTCAAATGGAAAACACGAAACAAAGTATCGCAATATTGAGTAGTGTGGACGTTTTAAAACAAGAAACACGTAATTCTCTTTGGTGACAAGTTCGCCGCCCGGTAAAAAATTTTTCATATAAAACATATATTAATATATATATATATATATATATATACACAGGGTGTACCAGACCTAGCGTATATGTTATATATACCTACAAATATGTTATATATATATGTATATATATAACATATTTAAATATATATAATTATATACCAAATATGTCCATACATGTTCTTTTCTCTTGCATAATCTCTGTTTGTATACATATATCTACAGGAAAAATAAAAAGAAGAATCTAAAAATAATTAAAAAGATCATGTTTGCATTGCATTTTTTTTTATAAAAAGTGAAGTTTGAGGTAATGAGAAAAATTTGCCCATACATAATAATATATAAACGTAACAGTTGTTATATCCAACTAATGGTAGTCTGGACGAGGAACAAAGTATTGATAAAGTTACGGAATGTGGACAGACGAGTTCCCTTATTTTCTATCTAAACTGTTTCGATTCGGTATGGATACAGTGTTCCTCAACTTTGTATCCTAGTGTGGACTAGGCTTTACACATGATCGCAATTTTATTTCGATCGGAACATGTAGTATGTAAAAAATTTAAATATTTATACTTACATCTGTATATAATAAACAACATTCTATTATATAAGTTCTTTATTACTTAAATTTTTTAAAATTTCTTTTCTACGATTGTGTTATAAAATTTATAATAATATAATATATGATTTTTATACGTGTTAATATATAGCGAAGAATTGAGCAATCAAGCTTAAGATCATTTTGCTTAACCCCATCCCGTAGTCCACCTCAATAAAGGAATAGTTTAGAATAGCAACTCGTTTTCGAATATTGTCGTTTTTCCACGTCGCAAGGTTTGCCATCAATTAGAGCAAACGGGTATTTATCGGTGGCTCGGATTCCAAGGTATCAATGCTAAAGTCTCATTGAGAAGAGTTTACGTCCGGTACGGGCAAGCATGCCAGAATCAAAACGGTCAATAATCCGCGTGTAGATCTTGACGGTAAAAGAGGCTGACAGCAGATTCATTGAAGACTTTAACATCGGGCCGGGTTTAAAGGACCCGCGCCGGCAACAACACGGATCGGCGACGACAATGGAGGCGGTAGCCAATGACCAATAAATTGAACTATGGTTCATTTCACTAATTCCCGTAATAATCTAGTAGATTAACGATTATCTGTTTAGTACGGCTCGTTTACGTCCGCTATGTGCCCCCGGAGAACGGCTCATTCAAAAATTATGAATGAATCCCTTTTGGAACTTTTTCTCCATCAGGCGAAAAAAAGAAGAACGCCTTGTGTGTAAAGATCATTATTACAGGAATTTCTGATTCATGCATATAAAAAAAGCCATTAAAAATGGCGATTATCAATTAATATACCTACATTAACTTACAAGTATCAATTTATTTAAATTTTAAAATTTATTATATAGTTAAAGAAAATATTCTTACAACGTGGTTTACCAAAATTTTCTTAGTAGCATAATTTTTATCAGCAATAGAAATTTAAAGATCTGCTTTGTTGTGTTAAATATGATTGGGGGGAGGGAAGAATTAAAGATTTCTATTTACATTACTTCGGCAATATAAAGCCAACGTAGTTTAAGTAGAACTGAACGAAGCACTAATCTTTTTATTGCGTCGACCAGCAGCATCAAATTTGGGGTGCAATTTAATTTAATGGGGGCAAACGAAGGTAGTTGGAGGGAGATCGAGAAGATTGAAGGGAGTGAAACGAGCAAAGACCGCCGATCGGTATTTAGTGGTTCCTGCAAGTGACATGTACGAGCTAACAACCGTTCCATTGCATTTTGAATGAGCAGGGGATTTAAAAAAAAAAATTAAGTACTATAAACGTTAATCAATGTAGACAACCTATACTTTTTCAATAGAATTAATAATATCCAGAATTATAGGATTTAATAATATCAAGTTAATCATTAGTATAATTATGTAAATTGTTAAAAAATTTTCTATATAAGTTATATATGATCATGATATTAAAAAGTTTCTTATCTATCTATACTTATATTTAAATATAAATGTAATTTTTTATTATTAAATTTTTTAATACACATCTATATTTGTATTCCAGAAGTACCTATAAATTTTTTAATGATTTCAA
The DNA here is from genome assembly GCA_035220615.1 of Leptothorax acervorum. Lineage (NCBI taxonomy): Eukaryota > Metazoa > Arthropoda > Insecta > Hymenoptera > Formicidae > Leptothorax > Leptothorax acervorum. The sequence goes on along the minus strand of JASTWQ010000351.1, from coordinate 108,302 downwards.
ACGTTATATATGTATGTATGTAGGTATATCTATAAATAAAAAATTTCAATATTACAGAAATGCCAAAACAATAGCTATCCTTCCCCATCAACAATAAGCAATTGAAACCCCAATAGAAAAACCGCGAACAAACATGTGTTGCCTGCGCGGTTGAGTAGAATCTGGTAGAATCGTGCGACAATCGTTGATGCACGAGGTGGAAAATAAAGACAAGTGCAAGTGCAGCGCGATGCACAGCGTCGTCGCCCGACTGCGGGGGCACGCTGCGTGCGACAAGGGGGATTTTCACGGGGAACGGACATGGACGGGAACACGTTCTTTGAATGCGTGAGACGCGCGCTACGTGTGCGTGTGCGTGACGTGGGTGGAGAGGTTAACACGTGCGCGCGAGGGATTTCTCTGTCGCCGTGAAACGCTTAGCGAGATTGCTGTCGACAATACGACAATACAACGTGCGTGACACGCCCGGCGCGGTTTTCGCAGGGACGACGAGAGGAAGGGAAGGGCGCGAAGGGGGCTACGCTGGAGGAGGAGGGGGAGGAATAGCGACGACGAAGGGGTGGATTTCGAGCAGACACTGAAATCTCGCCAATTCTAGAGGGGTGGCTCGCCACACCCCAGTTCGCGCGGGCTTTCATCGTGCGGACTCGACTCTACCACGGCCCGCGATTTTCACCCTTGTTTACCGCGACGACGCATTACCCTCCCCCTCCTCTCTCTCTCCCCCCTCCCCCCTCTTTCTCTCTCTTTCTCTTTCTCTCTCTCTCTCTCTCTAGCCAAGGACGAGCGCGTGATATTTCTACGCATGGAAACCCGTTAGAGATCATCAGCTAATCTGCACGATGGAAGCGGATTCTGTGTCGGCAATCTGATGAATCCGATTGGTGTCCGAGCACGCCCGCTTGTGCGGTACTTTCCGCATCTATGAAAGCAAGTGAAGCTATGTATCGAGTTTGCTATTAACTTATCATAATATTACATCATTGAGTATAGTAAATGTTTGATCAGTTAGACATCAATATACGCGATGTCGGCGATGTATAAGCAAATTCTGTTCCTGGGATTCTTTTATCTATATGTTGCAGGCATGATAAAAAATCAGGCATTTTATAAAATGCCTAGACATTTTACAAAATGCCGGCAAAACGTGAGGGGAACTATTTATATTCTGTTATGCCCGCTTATTTTCAGGCATTTCACAATTTGCCTAATACAACTTAGACATAAACACATCTTTTTGTTAAAGCAGAGAATAGTTGGTATAAAAAATTATATACACAATTTTATATATATTATGTTAGAAAGCATGAATACAAAGTATTCTCTGCTTTAACCATAATTGTATCATTATAATTGTAAATATTATTTATTGAGTGCGTGGGCGAGGGGGGCTCTGCCCCCTGCACCCCCCGTTTAGGGGTCGGTGTGGGGTGGACCTCGCTTCAACTTACAAAGTACATGCGTGATTTACATCCAAAATTTCAGAACTCAATAGATCGCTGACGTGGCCGCGCTCAGTTTAGTACATTTGTGTGTTTTGACTAACTCGTATTAAACAAATTGTAAAATGCCTGAAAATAAGCGGGCAGCATTTATAACAAGATATAAATACTTCAACTCACGTTTTGCCGGCTTATTGTAATGCCTGGGCATTTTACAAAATGCCTGATATTGTATTATGCCTGCGACATCTACACCACAAACAGTGTCTGAAAGTGTGTTTGTTGATATGTGCAGAAATTGAATTAATACTTATCTAGTTCCTGATATGGATAACAATTCAATAAAGTTACTTCTCATGTAATGTCAGGATATTATCATAATACGTCTTTTTTATATTATAATAGAATTCTATTGTAATGTTTTCCTAAACTTAAAACTATAACTAAAAGAATAACTTGCAGAATTGATTTTATATACTGCCTGATTAAGCTAATAATTCTATTAAAGCTTGCGCATTTTATAGGTAAATAAAATATCTCACATCTTACGTAGGTTTAGTAAGATTACGTCGAGGAACGTCTATGTGTAGCGATAGCGTGCATATTTATGTGTTGAAAAGATATAAAATGAGCCGGACAATAGGTACGTCTCTCTTGGATTCGACCTCGAAGCAAAGTGGCAAGCTGCCTAGTACAAAAAGATGCTCTTATGTATACCAAATAGTATTCGAGACCATCCTCACCCTTCGGCGTGATACGTTGTATCTTCACTCCGTGTATACCTACCCATATGTGTATCTAGCTTATAAAATAGCGCACAATACTGGCATTATAATACCCGGAAAGTGCACAAGTGCATGGGCTCTTGAGTTTGTACCGAAGATTTCGTATCTGTATCCTTTTGTGCCCGTATGCGAGGGTTCAAATGGCCAGTCAATGGCAAAAGGGACCGCGCATGATTTGTCATGCTATATTTCGCAAATGTTTGCAGTGCACTACAAACGCTGTGTATATATTTTATAACGCATAGAATAGGGCGGAAATTGTAGCATGACAAAAAAAAAAACAAGCAGGTGATTCATGTGAAAATAAGTCAAAAGCCGCCGAGTACATTTATTTTTGTAAAAAAATATGTTCCCGAAAATGTCGATTAAGATTAATCTTATTTAATTGTGAATTATCTTTTAAATATAGTATGCTTTTTAATTGTGTACTATTTTTTAAATATAGTTTATAAAATAAGTTTCTCTCTTTCTCAATTATTCTTCGCATGTACAATAGTATATAGTGATCCCAACAAGTTTGCTGTGTAGTAATGGCAGGAAGGCGTGTTGAGGGACTAGAAATCATGGTTTGGTTATATTTTTCATAGGACGGAGAACGTTTTTGATGGAGAAGCATGACCCACTTCTTCGCTATTACAAATCAATATTACGTCGTCTCGAGGGCGCCTGGTTGTACGTCAAAGCGAGATCAAACTTTTTCAATCTCGATTAATTCCGCCGCTGCGGTATTGCCGTGACAGGAGCGATTGTCCGCTGTTAAAGAGTGCGGAAAACTGCGGTTGAGTGACAGGAGCGCTTGAAATGTAAAAAAAGAGCCCTATGAAAATAAATAGAACGGGGGTGCGCGCGGTGACAGGCAGCGGCGCTTCATAAATGCCGCGCCGCGAGGTAATTTCTCTTTGTCACGCTCAGTTCGATAACGAGATGACTCTCAAAAACGCAATTCGAAAAATCGTATCGCCATTATAATAAACTTCGATATGCCGTATCTTACAAATAAAAGTTTCCTAACAAATGTGTTTGAAATTGAAGCATACTTGTGCGCTTTATTAATTAGATGATATAAAAATATATTGTGTAGAAATAACTTATTATATATTAGGATGTTGATTAGAAAGTTTAAGAATTTGATCAATTTGACAGTTCAAACCACATTTTTGCACTCAATTAATTTTTATTATATTGCACTATATAATCTAAAATTTTAACTTTAACAATTTAAACTGTGATGGTTATACACACCAGACATTGTGTTGTATATAATCATTTCTAATTAATAAGTTTTATATTATTTTACCCGGTGCACCACGGTGGTTGGACATTACAACAGATTCGTATTTGTCACAAAGAAATATGTAGGTACTGTTGCAAGCAGATTTTTTTTACATTCTTAAGCGTGATAGATTTTTGTAAAATTTGCGAACGACAATAGTCTCTGCAAACTAATAACATTTTTTTTCTTAATTTAATTATTTATGCACTGAAGATGATCTAATTGAAAATTGTAGCACTAAAACCTAACTTGGTTTTATCATTTATCATTTATAGAAATTAAAATGCTTTTATATGTATTATTTCAGTATAAATGAAGGAAGGCTACGGACGCAAAATGAGACTGAAACAAATCAAGACTATTTACCCGCGATATGATGTTAACTACGCGATGTAATATGCAAAAAATTCTTGCGATTCTTCTAGATTTAAACTTGAAATTAAAAAATCTAGCGGTTCCACGCCAATGGGACGTGGAACTTCCTATAAATGGTTAAGCCGGTCTTAGTCGCTGCTCCAGTAGTACAGGGGTAAAGGTTACGGGCCGCCAAGAGATTCTGTGCGGTTCCCGGATACGTATGCACGTGATACACGCACGATACACGTGTATCCGCGCGGAACAGCGCGGCTTGCTGAAATCTCCGTGTAAGAGAGTCCCGACCTTGCGATCACGGCTTCTGTAATGCCCGCAGGAACACCGAGGGGGAATCCCTACGGTAGCAGGATCTTCAATGACGATGACAAGGGCCGACAGCCTTTCCAAACACGCAGTTGTAAACGTCTGTTCTCGTTTCATGCCAGACGTGACCGCGTCACCCTAAGGGCTTTACTGCTATTCCGGCAGTAGCTACTGGCCACTGTTCGCTACCGAGTTAATACGGCGAAGTAATTCTTGGTTAGTGCGGTGCGCAAGAGACCGCTCGTGTGTATCGATAGATTTGCGTGAGAAGCTTGCGACTTGGTATGGTTTAGCGTTTGTTAACATATGGCTGACACGACTCTATCTTTTCGTGCATGGCTAGAATAGTAGGACTATAAAAATTGGAACACTTATAATTTCTGAAATGGAATACAAAATTAGAATATTTATATGTTTCTTATATTATTATTAAAATCATGTATACAATATATATTTATATGTTTATTAGATATACATATAGGTATGTATTTTATATAATAAAATCAAATTATATATTTTTTTTCTGTTAAAATAAATTGCAGTAGTAAAGAATGGAATTAATGCAAGCATTGCTGAAGTAATATGTGATTTAGAGCAAGGACACTTTATATACCCTGTTTAATTAGTTTTGTGTTTCTACTTAATGGTGTATAAGACTTATTTACGTTCGGTAATATTAAAAGAACACTGTATCTTTTTCTTAAATTGCATACGCGCATGAAGGAGATTTCTTTTCGGAACGATCACTCACGTTCTTAACGATATTCTACAGCTAAAGAAACTTTGTTATTATTTTCTTCTTCTCGATTATTTTAAGCATTATTGTTGATATATAAGATAAATACATATTATTTAACACATTATTTATATGTATATGCATGAGAGTGAAAAGTGAGACCGCTAAATAGACTAAAGGTTTCTTCAACACGTGTGATAATAAAGTGGCACCAATGACAAAATCCTGAAGTTACTTTTAACCATCAGCCGTTTCCAGATTTAATCCGATTTCGTGAAAAGGTTTCTCCAATTTCTAACGGTATGTATCGAAAGAATTCGGTTCGTTGCATCAAGCGGTCTTCTGAAAGGAATCGAAGAAGTGTGCAGCTGACAATAAGTTTGCTATTACCTTATTTATATTTTGAGAATTTTATGAGACGTGCAAAATGATCTCTCTTATAGAAAATTTATGATTTTTCTAAAGACTTATAATATTAGTGGTATTCCAATAACTAAAAAATACATTTTCTTTTAACACGTGTACATTATTGTTAAATTGATTGCTGTTAAGGGAAGCAATTAAAAGTTAATAAAATCATATACTATGTTGTATACTTTGACAAGAAAAATTATTAAATAGTATTATAAAATATTAATATATGTAAACAAAAACTCTTCCGTAAAAGTTAAGAGAATTTTATACATTCTTGTTACAAATATGTAGTAAGCGCAACTTAAGTTCCTTAAAAGTTTTCTTTACACTTTATCTAGTATATATAGATATCTTAATTTAGAAATTTTAGTATAATTTAAATTTTAAAAATAAATTGTTCTATTGGAAAGACGTTAAATATTGCCAGTTAAGTCGATTTAAAGTAATTATTTCTGTTAAAGTAATTATTTCTAGTTTACAATCACTGACGAATTAAATATATATTATTCGTTTATTATTTCACCGTTGACTAAAAAATTCGGTGTTTTATCTTATTGTTATTTAGTCACCTTATGTGTGTTATTGCGATAAATATTACCATATGCCCCAGTGGTCGAATTGGTTACGACGCCCGAACGGAATACGGGAGGTTCCAGGTTCAAACCCTGGCTGGGATAATATTTTTCGCAATACAAATTAAAAATAAAATTAAACTATCTATATCAACGGACCAAAACCCATGGTCGAAATTAATGTCTCGACGATTGATTCGAAGAGTGCTGTGTAAATCCGACAAACCAAGTCAGCTCCAAGTCTTTCAATTTTCATATCGAAAAGACGTTAAATATTGCCAGTTAAGTCGATTTAAAGTAATTATTTCTGTTAAAGTAATTATTTCTAATAAATTGTTCTCTTTTTCTTTAGTTCATGTTATGTAGGTATCTTTAGTTATACTACATAATACAGGACAAATTCTCTTTCTTCCTGGGAATTATATGTCAAACAAATTCTTTCTATTACCCTTCTAATCTCTCGTTTGAACCAGTTCAATTATTCCGATTGCTAATATCTTTGCGTTCACCAAGTTTGCTTCCGTCCAATCCTTTGATGCTTTATTTCCAAAAGAAGCGACATCGAAATGACAACAACAACACAAGAAGATTTCGTTGGCCGCGCTACGAAGCTTACAGGAAGCTTATCTCCCTAATGCTGGTAATACTTTGGCTTTAACCGGGCATTAAAAGCAAATGTACTTACGTTCTACTATTCGACCCCGTTTCTGTGTCGCCGACCATCACGGTATTAATACATGAAAGGGATCCATGACCCCGTTTACGTTTCTTTATATATCGGATTACCAGAAAATGTACAAATACGTTGGAATTATTCATATTCGTGAATCTTCGCTAAACATATTATTTTTTTATTTATTTTATTTGCAGGCTTATCAGTTTTATCTGTTTAAAAAAATCCTTCTTTATTAATAGGAAAAACTTAATATCTACAAATTTTATATATCTAAACATTTGAAACATTTGCATGGCATTTATATAATGACTAAAGTGCTTTGAGAGTTTCGTAGTTATATTTAATGCAGACATATGCACAATGTTTGCCTTTGGGTGCGCACGCTTCATGCTCTTCTGGTTACTTTGTTTGGTCTATTTCTCTCTTTATTCAGATGACCACTCAGATTGATTTCCTTAAACGTAATCGTGCATAATAAAATAAGCAATTATTTGTATACATATATTAGATCTTAAATAAATAATCATAAATAATAAACTTTTTTGTGAGATATATTTTATTATTTCCTTCTGTTCCAATTACTTAATTAACACTTCGTCGGTCACAGTCGGAAAAGTTACGCCAGTGGTTGCGTGTATATCTCTCAGGTAGGAACTACCATATTCTAATTGAACTATTATCATATTTTAATTAATTAAACTAACTTATTATTTTTAAATATCCATAAATGAATCCTTTTCTGATCACGGAAAAACTGTAGAATCATAATTTAACGGGGATACATGAAAGGAGATTTAACTGCTTATCATTTGATTACAGAGCTATCTTGAAATTGGAAATTGTATGTTCAATTTATAATTTAGGATACGTTTAGTAAAAAGTTTCTTATCCTTTTAATGCAACTTTTTATAATGCTGCAAAAAATCTATATTTGTTTTAGTGTTAATTTCAGATTGATAGCATCATACAATAAGTCACGGTTGGTATGCGGCACTTCTGGTTTATTGCATTGTCTTGAAGTGGTATATAAAGTGCATATAGGATGTGAGAACACACAGTTTAACGGTAGTTTGTCAGACAGCTGAGAGAGACGTGGTGTGAATTGGTAAGTTCAGTTGAGTTACGTCGAGAGTCAAAGTTTCCTAGGCAGTGATGGTAGCGATTCTCTCTCGAATAGTACAATTTTTTTTAAATTTTATATTTATATAATATTACTTATTATAAGTCCAATTTTAAATGTTTATTTTTTATAATGTACAGGGTGAGTTATTTTAATCAATACAGGCAAATATCTCGAAAGATATGGAAGATACGGAAAAATGTTTCAGACAAAAGTTGTACGGTTTGAAGGGGGACATAAGATGATGGCAATGATTTAATCTTGGATGGTTGTTTGAAGCTCACGTGAACGTCACCTTTAATTTCTTACATGGAACCCCCTATATTGTAGTATATCGTTTGAAAGGACATAAAATAAGAAAAATGTTGGCGCAAACCAGAGGTCGATACGTTGACCCGATCGGGAGTTCTTTAAGGTCAAAAATTAGCTTTTTCGAACTTTGACTCTAAATAACTTCCGAACAGATCAATGTATCGACTTTTGGTTTGCGCTAAAATTTTTCTTTTTTAATGCCCTTTTAAACAATATACTACAATATGGAGGAATTCCATTTCAAATTTTTGAGTTGGAGTTCCCCTGGACACTGAAAAATTTTAAGTAAAACCTCCATATTGTAGTATACTGTTTGAAAGGGCATAAAATAAGAAAAATTTTGGCGCAAACCAGAAGTCGATACATTGATCCGTTTGTGAGTTATTTAGGGTAAAAATTCAAAAAAATCAATTTTTGACCCTAAATAACTCCTGAACGGGTCAACGTATCGATCTCTGGTTTGCGCCAAAATTTGTCTTATTTTATGCCCTTTCATACGATATACTAGAATATAGGGGGTTCCATGTAAGAAACTGAGGGTGACGTTCACGTGAGCTTCAAAGGACCATCCAAGATCAAATCATTGCCACCATCTTATGTCCCCCTTCAAACCGTACGACTTTTGTCTGAAACATTTTTCCGTATCTTCCATATCTTTCGAGATATTTGCCTGTATTGATTAAAATGACTCACCCTGTACATCTTATTATAATGTTTGCAAAGCATTAAATTTTATTAACTTTTTTCATTGAGTTTCCCCTGTTAACGTTATTTTTTAAAATTATTATTATGTTTAGATAGTTAATTGATATTTGTATATTTGACTTTCAAATGGTATATAATAAAAAATGTTTCCCTAATTAAAAAATATCTATAAAGGATCTTTTAATCTTTTAGGGTTACTCCGACCAACTCCGATTAACTTTAACCGAAAAAAATAAAAAATTAAAAGATTTGTTGTATTAAAACCAGCTTTTATTCACGAAGTGGTAAATCACGAAGAGATAGGTTAAAAAGAATAAAAATGAACAACATATACATTATACAGTTAAAAGTCTTGCTGTTGACGAAATTGCTGATCGAGTTAATCGTCGATTAAAGTTAATCGGAGTTGGTCGAAGTGACCCTTAAAAGTATTTTTCTTAATAAAAATTTTTAGTAAAAAATTATAATAATAGATAATAGCATTAAAAAACAAGTTAACTACTTAATAAATTTGTTGACTTACTTTTCAGGTAATATATGTACATATATAACAAATTTAAAATTTATATTTATACACACACACACACACACACACGCGCGCGCGCGCGCGCGCGCGTACAACGTGTGTGTGACAACTACACTTCTTATCTGTGTAATAACTACATGTTTCAAAATATATATTTATTGAGAAATGTAGTTGTTATATAGGTACAGAAAAGGAAACATTCTGAAATTTGCAAATGATAAGAATAATGGCACGGTTAAAAGTTGTTTGTATACATCCCTAGATTTTAATAAGAGGAGGTGTGAATAGACTGTTCCTGGTAATGAGGAATCTACTGGCTAAGCAACCAACCATCCCTAACTCATCTATCTAACCAACCCGCGCCGCGGTTCGTTTCCCCATACCTATTTGTTTCTGCCCGTTTGCACCCCCTTTTGATACTACCGCTGCTATCCCAGACTACTGTTAACCCTCTCGCATGCCTCCGACTTTGTCACATCCCAGCTTCCCTTTTAACCTCTGTCACCCTACTCTATTCGCTTGTTAAAAGTTAAGGAGCAAGTAGTAAAGAGATAGAGGACAATATCTTCAAAAGAACTATGCGGAAGAATTTCAAGACCAACTTTTCTGTTTATATAAATTTTGGAACATATATGTTATTTAAAATTATAAGTTTTTGCTTATTTTTAATTTGTTTTAATGTTGATAATAAATAATTTGAAAACATAACTAGTAAATACTAAAAAATATATTGAATGAGATATGATTTTAAGACAATCACAATTACAAAAATAATTGAGAAATTAAATTACAAACTGAGAGATCTATATTAATAGCCCATCTGTCTAATTGTAAGACAAAAATAAAGATATTATATCTAAAACACAGTGCAGTGAATAGAATATTTGTACAATATATTTTATATGATTTACTTTACATTATGTAAGAAAACATTATTTTTAATATGAAGCAATTGATAGTAGCTAGGAAATCTATCTAGTCTATATATATAAAATAGAATGTCTGTATGTTCTTTATACACTTTTAAACTATTCGACCGATCTGGATGAACTTTTGCACAGTTATTCTTTATATCCTTGCGCAAAACATAGGCTACTACGAAACCTCGATACCGATCAGCGATTTTATTCCTTGGTTTCTCCGGGCGTTTTTTCGGGAATTTCGAGATTGCTTACTCGCGATGTACATAGAACCTCGATATTTCACTTACTGATTACCGATTTTATCCCTTGGTTTTTCCGGGAGTTTTTTCGGGAATTTCGAGATTGCTTATTCGAATAGAATAAGCAATGAATAGATTCTAACGTTTAGCCTTTAGACTATTAGCATAATTTTTGCCATTAATTTTATTGTTTGATGATATCATCAGAAACAAATACAACGACGCGACGAGCCGCCGTGCCATTGCTTTCACACTGTCAGATATGGAATGATCGATACGTTTCAGTTATCTCCAGATACTTCGGAAGCTCAACGGATAGTTGCGAAGGAACTCAAGGCTGAAGAGTACTAGGATAGGAGAGAAGAGGAAAGGAGAGGGTTGGATGAGGGTGAGAGGATGAAATTGACGAGGTAGCGCGACGAGCGATAGAGGAACGAGTAGGTATTCGCAAGAGCGGAAGCGCAAAGGAATACCTCTGGTAGAAAAAGCGTAGACGGAATCGCGGTTGAAAGGATTTCGCGAATTAAGACGCGATAACGAGCTCCGTTCTGCACTCTCGAAAAGCCGCCCTTAAGAGGATCACGGTGCGACACCGCTACGTCGATTTCGTAGTGATTGGCTGATTATCCGACAAGGTAATACACTGGTTTATTGTCTGTCCAATCTGACACTTCAACCCCGGAAACAAGAGATCCTTTTCGCTCCATCTGCCATCCCGGTAGTGAGAGAAATGAAAGTTACAAAAGGCGACAAGGAATAAATGCGCATTAAGCACACCAGCAATTAGATCCATCGGTACTGGAATGAGATGTATAAATAACAAAAAGAATCTTGTCTATTTTTTATTTTCTAAAAGTGTTTTTTACTTTGATATGACATTAATTCCGCGTCATTATATCAAAGTATTGTTGAGTAAATGTGTGTGCGCGCGTATTTATGTTAAACTTGTTTTGTTATTATATACAATTCTAAGTTTAAAAATAGATGGTAGTTTTAATAAATTTATTAATTTGTTTTTTGTAATAATTTTGAATATGTATCTTTATTTATATTTGTCTTGGATAACATAACATATTCTGTTACATTTTTTAATGCAAAGCGTTCTGATTTTATTTTGTCTTATTATGTCATTTTATAAATAATTTGTTATTATGAGGAAATATATAATAAAATATGTATTAAGAATGGAATTAATTTAAGCAATACTCAATGAAAATTGGCAGCTCGAAAGCGATAGAAAAGGACACGATCGGAGAGACAATGGCCTTCAACCTCCCTGAAGGGAGACCTTCATATCCACGTCACGTCGTCTATTATTGCGTTAACAGCTAATCATCTACAATCCCTTGTTCTACCACGTTATAGGGGATTCCAGGAGGGTGAAATCCAGACGATGAGCACGGAAAAATAAAAGCAACTTCATGTATCTCAGCAGTGTCAAGATGGAAAATTATCACAACTCTATAAATAATAAGTATTTGGTATTGTAGAAAACATTTACATACAAATTTATCAAGGATCTTCGTGATCATATCGGATATGTGGCCGATGTCCTAAGTCCTAAGACGTCGAGATGATCTTGCTATGTGAATGGAGAATTAGAATGGGACCAGGAGACGGATTGTTATACCTAAACAAATCACGAGATTGTTTGCAGTGGCATCGTTTCACGCATGAACCCGTCGCCGAGGCCGTTCTTTATTCCTTTCCTCGAGAGTCGATGCCACTTGAGCGAGCTCGAGTATAGGCGAATGCGAGGAGGGCTGCTCTCTCGGTCGGTCGCCGCGCCGGCCACCCCCGCGGGGCGGACGGCTTTGATCTACTCTAGAACTAACCCTGCTGTTATTTTATCCACTTCGGCGATGCTCCAGAGACTGCGGGATTCCGCTGCGCGTCGTTCAGTCATCGCGGGCAAAGGAATGACGCCCGCGCGATTGTTTTTCGGTCTCCACGGCCACTCGACAGAAAGGAATCGTGCCCTCACTGAAGTCGCTCTCTTTGTTTCTCCTCCTGGGTTTATGTTTATCAAAGTGTGGCCTCGTTAGACAAGTTCCAGACCAATTCGCAAATGCTGATACTTGGATTGATTTACATGTGTTTATGTGTATTTATGATACGCTTAGTATCAAATAATTCGCCAAAAGGTCCAAGTGGACACTCCATGCTTATGGGAGTAACGTTTCGCTTTGAAAATTACATAAAACAGTAAATATATTGTGGTCGCGGTTTGAAATACTTTTTGCAAAAAGAGTTGAAGCACTTTCTTGATATGTGTTTCTCTCATAATTGTCGTATGTAATTTTAAGATGCATTTTGAGAGTACTAGACTCTGAACAATTGAATAATTGGTAGACTTGTACCTAACTATCATAAAATTCACTCAACTACAGCTACAGTTTTATGGATTTTAACGATGAGTAGTCTAAATAGTAAGTCTAAACAATAAGTTTTTATTGTAGCTGCTGCTTCGGAATTTACTCGAGGAATTTAATTGATCTTCTATTGTTTCAAATATAGTGGAAGCTTTTAAAAATCTGCACGTTCTTTTCTTTTTATATTTTCTCATTACATAGCAACTTAGATGTGTGTCTGGTCATTATAATTAAATATTTAAATATATATAATTTATAAAAAGGAAGAGAGTGTAAAATAGAAGAATGAGAGGATACATGTATATAGGAGTTTTATATTTGGTATTAATTAATATGTACAACTTAATAAAATATCTTCTAAATTTAATTTGATATATTAAACTCGCAGACGGACGAACGGTGTCCTGTCATCCCGATCGATTCGCTATATTAGCTGCTTCGCCAAAATATCTCAAACGTTCATTATGTCCGTTAACATCAATGTTTGGTTTGGTCCGTTAACGTCAATGTTTTGTTACGAATTTAGCGGTCAAAGTTTCAGTTTTACACATAATACAAATAACTAGCCATATCTATAGGTACAAAATATCTGTACCTTTACAAATAAGTATTCCTACATATATAATGTAATAAGATATATAGATTTTATATAATATTAAATGAGATTTTTTTACTGCAATAAGCACAAGAATATGTATCTATATTATATTTAAAAAATATATAATTGTGTTAAATAATATTTCCATAAGTTCAGTTGTCATCCAACTTTCAGATTAAAGACTACATCAACGTTTTCGCGTAATCGCATCACCTAGTGTAGGCTTAAAGGACGACAATTAGATGATGTAGTGGTAACCTCGACTGAGATTTTCCATATTCATGGGAGATCAACGCGCGTTTAGATGGGGGATATGTCGGTGAGTTGATCAAAGGCCGCTCGACTGCGATGCCAGTGTCCTCACAGCCCCTGCGCGAACTTTTCGCTCTTTATTACTCAAACAACTCACCCCGGCACCCGAAGTTCAACTGTACTTTTCAAATAATGACCTCGTCATATTGTATACCTTTGCATTTTTGCATTAACAACTCACCGCTTTCTTTTAATGTTTTGCGATCGACGACGGCTACATGATGGTGGGAGGAGGAAACGGGAGAGAGAGAGCGATGTTTTTCAGAGACGATAAAAAGAAGCAGAAAATGAAATCCACTTACGACCAGATCTTATTTGAACCATCTAATGTTTAATTGCGAATGGACATGTTGTCGTATAAAGGCTATATCTCGCTCTAGACAACAAGACATAGCCTTTTCTTCCAAATTATATCAAAAATTATGCACCACTTTTTTTAAATTATTCCAAGAAGATTTACTTTTAAGTCTCTACATAAACATTGTATTTTTTATACAAAATCTTTATAATTTACACAGGGTGTTCCAGGTCAGGTTTATACAAACTTCAGGTCTTATAGGAAATTTGGAACAAAAAACATAGGTTCCTATAAACATAGGTTCGGAAACACTTTGTTAAAAAATTATAGCTAATATAAACTGAAAAATCACGTTTTATGATAATTTTTAAAAATAAATTCAAAACTTCAGCTATTTGAAAAAAGTAACGAGATATATCTGATAAGTAATTAAAGAAATTAAAACAAAATAAATTATACCAGTTTCATTTAATTCTGATAATGCATTAAAAAAAAAGCTCAGAACAACGAAAAAAAAAGCAGAAACTTGAAAAAAACCACCTTTTGATAATCTTCTTGTAAACACTACATTCGTAGCCTTCGCTTTAGTATAACAATTAGCAGCTAATTGTTTTAAATAATTGCTTAAGAAACGTGATTTTTAAACTTTTATTAGCTGTAACTTTTTAACGAAGCGTTCCCGGATCTGTTTTGTTCCGGAACTTTTTTGTTCCAAATTCAATTTCCTATAAAACTGAAGTTGTATGAACCTGACCTGGAAAACCCTGTGTATCATAGAGATATATTAAAAATGTCATAGAAGCACATCAGAAATATTATGGAAATTTTTGTGCACATAAAAGATTATTATATAAACTGCGGTATACATTATGCAAGATAAATATGTAACATTGTGCGATTAAGGTTTTTGTTGGCTTACCTTGTATACATATACAAAGTGTCCCATTTTAATTTTTTTACGCAATTGTCTCTGGAATTTATTGTTCGAAAAAATATTTTAAAAAGAACTTCCTCTGTTTCGAGTGGGACATCTTATTATGGACATAAGTCTTGTCTAACAATATAAGTGGAGATACCTACCTCCAAGATTTTAAGGTAACCTTTGTTTTTTAAAATGGGATCTATTACTTTTTTTTTATTATCTTTTTTTATTAATCAATTTGAACAACTTTTGTCTGAAACATTTTTTTATTTACTTAATATTTTTGGAGATATTCAAGGATAATTTGGTAAATTATTCAATATTTAGCTTATGATAATCTCGATAATTGTTTGTCGGAGAGAAAAGTGGTACGAGACTTTTTAACTTGATTTGGTCTCAAGAATGTGCTATTGCAATATAGGGGCCGAAAATAACAAATATTATTGTTTAAATATGTTACAACATACATAAGTGTTTACAAAAGTTGGAGCATTATTGCAACGGCATATTCTTGGGACCAAATCAAGTCTTGTAGCACTTTTCCTTCCGACAAACAATTATCGAGGTATCGTAAGCTAAATATTAAAAAAGTCACCAATTTTTTCTTAAAAATCTAAAAAAATATTAGGTAAATAAAAAAATGTTTTAGACGAAAGTTGTTCAAATAGATTAATAGAAAAAAATAAAATAAAAATAGTGGGTCCCATTTAAAAGAACATAGATTACCTTAAAATCTTGGAGACAACTCCAGTTACAATTAGACAAGACTTATGTCCATAATAAGATGTTCCTCTCAAATCAGAGAAAGTTCTATTTAAATTACTTTTTCGAACAACAAATTCCGGGGACAATTGCGTGGAAAGATCAAAATGGGACACCCTGTATATGTATTATACAAGATAAGTCAACAAAAACCTCAATCACACAATGCTACATATTTATCTCGCATACCGCAGTTTATAGAATAATCTTTCATTTGCATTAAAATTTCTATAATATTCTAATATACATATGTTTATGTACAACGTATATACCTACACAATTATAATTACAAATTTTAATAATTACAATTGCAAATACTGTCAATGCTCCTTATTCGCGGATTCGCTATTCGCGATAGATATTTCAGTATTTGCTGATATTAATCACCGCACGTGTGTGATTGCATTTTGATCATTGCCAACATCATTGAAAGACGAGGTTTCGAAGAATTGGAAATTAAAGACATTGAAGAGTTATTACAGTCATATGAGGAAAATTTTACAGAAGCTGACTTATTGTTAGAAGAAATGATTTTGCCTGAGAAAACTCAGTTATTGAAGGTGCATCGACGGGCATTAAGCTGGGAAAAACCGGAGTTTAACATTGAAGACATTGGTTATAACAATTATAAGCTTTTTTACGATGTTCATGGATTCTTATTTACATACAACAATCCGTCTATAAAAAAGAGACTTATTTTTAAAAAGAAAGTAGAAGAGGCAATGGATGATTACACGAATTGTTTTAAAAAGATGCAACATGCAAAGCAGACAAAAATAACAACTTTTGAAATCAGTTAACAACTGAAATTAATTAAAATTACATATTAAATATGTTTGCTCTACTGAACGTGTTCTAAACGTGTTCTAACGCCTCCCGAGGAGTTCCGGCGATTAGCATTATTTATTCATTTTTTAAACAATTTTTGGCTGGGGTGTTATTTTTCGCAACATTTTCTTTATTACCCTATATCCTTCTATACATATCCCGTCCTTTTTCGAATATGCTAACGAGTGTTAGTAGACGATTAAATTGATTTTCAATTTAATTATGTGAGAGTACTCTTTCGAACTTTAATTGTAGCTACGTTTAAGTCCGTAAGTAACGGCGCGTGGTTTGCTAGAGTGATGAATTGTATATTAAATTCACAAATAATTTTATTGGACAACCAAGATCCAGTCCCGACCGATTATGGCGTTCCTTTAATTTTTTATTATTATCTTATACGGTCGTACTTTAAATTTGCTTATTATTATTTATTCATTTTTTAAATAATTTTTAATCCCGAGAAAGCCGCTTTTACGGGTATATGGGTGAGACGCTGGCCGACTTTCAACAGTTCTAAAAATTCTATTATATTACTCGTGTAGTTCTAAACGTGTTCTAACGTTTTCCGAAGTTCTAATGATAATAATTTTTTTAATATTTTTTAAATCCTGTGAAAGCTGCATTTACGTGTATATGAGTGAGACGCTGGCTGATTTTTGACAGTTCTGGGAGTTCTATTATATTTCTCGTGTAATTCTGAACGTGTCCTAAAACATTTTCCGAAGGGTTTTAATGATGATAATTATTTATTTATTTTTTAAATAATTTCTAAATCCCGAGAAAGCTGTATTCACGGGTATATGGGTGAGACGCTGGCCGATATCCGACAGTTCTGTGAGTTCTATTATATTTCTCGTGTAGTTCTGAACATGTCCTAACGTTTTCCGAAGAGTTCTGACGATAATCATTATTTATTCGTTGTTTAAATAATTTGTTTTTCTTTAGAAAGCCGCATTTACGGGTGTATGGGTGATATGGATGAGACGCTGGACGAAATCTCAAAGGTCTGGTTTGTATATATTTTTTTTCGTGATGCGCCCGCACCGAATCACTCCCATTAGAAGTTTCAACTTTTCATGACGTACTTCCGTGACGCGCGAATCTGAACTTCCGTAAGACGCGGATCTGACGGACTTCCGTTTAGAAACGCGCCCATAGAAGTTTCACTTCAAAATGAATAAATAATGTTTATCGCCAGAACTCTTTGGAAAACGTTAGAACACGTTCATAACTACAGGAAAATTATAATAGAACGCACAGAACTGTCGGAAATCGGCCAGCGTCTCATCCATATACCCGTAAATGTGGCTTTTCCGGGATTAAAAATTGTTTAAAAAATGAATAAATAATGCTAATCGCCGGAACTCCACGGAAGGCGTTAGAACACATTCAGAACTACGAGAAATATAATAGAACTCTTAGGACTGTCGAAAATCGGCTAGCGTCTCACCCATATATCCGTAAATGCGGCTTTTCCGGGATTAAAAATTGTTTAAAAAATGAATAAATAATGTTAATCGCCGGAACTCCTTGGAAGGCGTTAGAACACGTTCAGAACTACACGAGAAATATAATAGAACTCCTAGAACCGTCGAAAATCGGCCAGCGTCTCTTATATACCCGTAAATGCGGCTTTTTCGGGATTAAAAATTATTTAAAAAATAAATAAATAATGTTAACCGTCGGGACTCCTTGGAAGGCGTTAGAACACGTTCAGAACTACACGAGAAATATAATAAAACTCCTAGAACTGTCAAAAATCGGCCAGTGTCTCACTTATGGCATATATCCGTAAATGCGGTTTTCTTGGGATTAAAAATTGTTTAAAAATTGAATAAATAATGCTAGCCGCCGGAACTTTTCGGAAGGCGTTAGAACACGTTTCATATAATAACGCGACGGCTTTATCGGCCACACAATGTCAGGTCAGTTTACAGCGCAGACGATCGCGAGGAAAAGGAAAACAAGAGGCAAGGCTCGCGCTCTCTTCTTCTCTCTCACTTTCTCTCTCTCTCACTCACACTCTCGAATTCTCTCGGTATATACCTGGAACTAGGCTCTTATTCTGGTTTCGTGCGACAAACGTGACTATCTCCTGCAAGATATATAGGTTTCGTATTACACACATCGAACGCCGTAATGTCTATCGACATTTATATCTCTGATAAAATCAAATTTAAATATTTGTATTATAACTTAGAATTATATCTGACAGTTTGACATCCTTAAATGTGTGTGGTTTGTATAAATTTATAAATCAACCAACGGCTTAACGTCTCTTCCGAAAGACGGAACATGATTTTATAAATCATTAAAAATTTAAAAAACAGGTTGTGTTCCCTTTGGAGTCTTTCGTGCTGAAAGCGTCATTCTATCTTTCTTCAACATATAATATTCAATAAAGATAGAATGACGCTTTTAGCATGAAAGCGTCCAAAGGAAACACAGCTAAAATATGAATATATCAGGCACAATGTCGATTAAGTTTGTTGAGAGCAGATTATGCAAAGTTTGCTATATATGTATATAAATTTTGTCAAAAAAAAAATTACTGCTTTGTTACAGGATTTGGCATGTATGAGCAATGTTATTGGCAGAGTGTTAGTAGATAATATATAAACAGACAGATAAAGCGACAGAAACAGCAAAATCTACGTTCGACAATGTCAATTTACTGCTAATTTTTTATTAGATATAAGATATTAGACAGCTCCTCCGACTGTATCTTCTCTATCTCCATAATATTTGTTTATACAGATGTGTATATAAGTAAATATCTTTAAAATAATAGTTTTCTTGTCACTCATTAATTAATTAACTAATGTTTTGAAATAAAATTGTTCATACATATCCTTTAACTTATCATATCAAAAATATCTTATCTAATAACAAATTAACAGTAAATTGGCATTGTCGAACGTAGATTTTGCTGTTTCTGGCGCTAATCTGCATCAAATTATATAGTACTGTCAAGTTGTACTTATAAATTATTAATTGCCTTTTTTTATTAATAAACTTTACTATACTCGTATATATGATCTACTAACAGTCTGCCAATAACATTGCACATACATGCCAAATTTTAACAAATCAGTAGTTTTTCTTTTGACAAAATTTACATAGGTATATTACTTATATAGCAAACACTGCATAATCTGCTCTCGACAACTTGAGTTTGCCTGATATATTCATATTTTATGTTTCAATTTTCTTAATAATTTATAATTTATACGAACCACACACATTTAAGTCAAAAACTGCCAGACATAATTCTAAGTTATAATACAAATGTTTACCTTTTTTAAAAGGGTAAAAAAAGGCGCCAAGTACACGCGTGGTGTATGTACCTTGAAAAAACCTATATCTTTGTACCTCGAAAAAACCCAAGTAGTAGTATCTTTATTTCAAAAAAATTAAAACCCAAGTGGTACATATCACAAAATTGTGTTACTTTATTTAATCCAAGTGATTATCTATTACAAAAAAAAGAGAAATAACATCTTTAAATTGCGCCAATTACAGACAGAACATATATATTGCATAAAAAAATAATTGTTGTACTACTTTTAAAAATCTTAACATTGTGTCAATTACAAAAAGAATGTATAATAACAATTTTATAATATTAAAAATTTTTATTTAAATTTAACAAGGGAATACAAGATATTTAAATAATACAAAGTTTACAAGTTTATATATGTATTTTTTAATAAAATAAAGAATTTAATCACAAACAATTACAGAGGTAACAGTACAAAATAAACATATTTTATTAAAATAAGACGCAGTTTTTTTACAAGAAAAATTTATTTATTTTTACTATGAAGTCAACCTTACGCTTTTCTGAAAAATTACGTTTACTTCATAGTCCTGTAACTCGGTCAAAACAAATCGTAGGAAAATTTAATAAAAAGCATTTGGCAGTTAAAATGTCCTACTTTTACTTGTGTTACATTTTTCAAAAAAAAAAAAATTTATTGACCTGCAGTGTAAAAAATTGTATACGTAATTTTAAGAAACAAGACAATGTTCTTTTTTAAAGCATAGAATAAGGAAGATAAGAATTTTAAACTACAGATAGCGCGTTAACGTTGAAACTTTAAGATTCAAAATGCGTGTTTAATTTTTTGAGAGATTTTTTCTTCATTAATTGCAGTAGAGCAGATTGATTTTCTTAGTTCTAGCAATTTCGGTAATTTCAAGTGCGATGGACACATGGAACAAAATTGTTTTAGCTGATAAACGTTATTTTTTGTTATTGAGGTATAATCAGACTACAAAACTTTGTTGTAGCGATTTTGATTAGACCTTCCTTCGCGACAATATACTGACTTAAAGAAAATACGAAAAATATGTAATTTTTTACATGTTTTTTAAACTTGATTTGCTGATAGAAAACGTAAGGTTAAGAAAAATCTATAACAGCGTTCGAAAGGACTAACTTTCAGCTTTTAAACGCTTTTTTCCAGAATGCTGTACGTTGATTTTTTCACGAGGAATAAGCGACCAAAGTCAAAGTAACCACTTTTTATTCAAACCTCGATAACTCGGCCAAAAAGAAATCGCACAAAGCTCCGCAACCTCTTAAATTGAAGGGAAAAGAACCCGCTACAAGATGCAAGTACCTAATAGAAATTTTTCACGATTTTTTGCACGCCAGATGTAGCCCAGTAAAGTTGCATTAAAAATTTTTATTTTGACGGATCAAGCTTTATCATTATGCCATTTTGTAACAAAAAAAGATAATCAAAATCGCCAAAAAGCATTTAAAAGAAGAAGTTTCAAGCTTTAAAATGCTTTTTTAATTTTGGGTCTACAATGATTTTTCATCGATTTTCAGCGGTTAAAAATAGCTTAAATTTTTAGCATTTTAAAAGGGTTTCTTATTTTTTTTTTAGTAGTGTATATTACAAACTCTAATTTTTGTACTTTTTGTAACAATATCATACAAACGTAGGTATGTAACACGTTCAAAAATTTTCTTAGATATTTACTCATATACATATACAGATATACTCAATAATATATACTTATCGTAATAATATTATCTACTCCTAAAAGAAAGAAACAATACATTAAAAAATACAATACTAAAAATACTAAAAAGTGGCAGGTTACAAACTATCTTTTGCTTTGTCCGACATCACCATTTTTACCTTTTTATTGTATATAATATAGAAATGTATGTACACCACATGACACTTGCTAGGTAGACTACATTAAAGTTCTATCTTAGTTTTACACGCAACAAAAGAAGCCACTAATTGTAAGAATCTGTGAAGTAAATTGACTACAAATAATATTCTTTATATACTAACCTTACGCAGTACATACCATTGCAAATCTTCAATTTTAATTATTAACTTTTTATTTATGACACGTTGTACTATACGCTGCCGCTTTGTACGTTAGATTAAGGAGCCAGCAGCTCATTCCACTGCTGTCCGCTAGGCTGTAACAATTAATAATCTAGATTATGATGCAACATCATGATCTAGATATTGTGATGGTTTAATTTGCCCGAATGGTTTAACTTACTCTAACTTCCTTACAGCTAAAATATGTTATTTGTAAGGTTAAAAAGTAGATAATTTTGAAATTACATATGTTAGAAACCAGAAAAGCCCGCAGCGTGATTCAAAGTGTACGTGATTCAGGACTCTATCAACATATAATATTTAATAACAATTTCTTTATTATAATAATTTTAATAATTGTAATTAACATACATATCTATTCATCCATAACTGAATTAAAAAGCATAAATTAATGCAAAAACCATTTAATATTGATTAAGCAGAAATACCTTGGGTAAGATCGGTTTTATTTGAACATCGAGTTAGTGAATTATACATATTTAGATCGATATCATTGGTAAATAGTTAAATACGTCATTGGACCATGTCTTTTTGAAGAAACGTTATATATCGGGTGTACCTAAACTGGCGATAAATATTTTAAAGACAAATTCCTTGTAACATTCTAAGACAAAAATTCTAATACGAAATTGCCGAGGCTATAATAGTGAATAAATACTTCTAAACTGTTTGTATAATTTATTACGGACAAACAGAAATAATTTCTTAATAAAACTTTTAAATTTTGTTTTCTCATAGAGGAAGCTTTGTTTTCGTAAAATTTTTTTTTTAGTTGCCGCTGCCAATGTGTTCAGAATGTTCTAAAACGTCGAAAAATCGCAATTTTAAAAAATGTCCGTATGTGTGTATGTGTGTATGTGTGTGTGTATGTGTGTATGTGCCAAATTTACCGAAATTTCTATAACTCTAGAACTAATCAACCAAATCTTACGAATTATATATAAAATAAGGGTAGAAAAGACTGAAGAATATAATAGAATTAGAAAAATTGCCACTATTTTAAAATTTTAACCTTTAAAGGCTACAACTCAAGTCTCAATAATTGAGACTTTTCACAAATTGATGTTTTTTTGACAATTTAGTATTAATTATTGGCAACTTTACCAATTCTATTATATTCTTCAGTCTTTTCTACCCCCTATTTCATATATAATTCTTTAAGATTTGGTTGATTAGACTCAGCTTCATAAAGCTTCTATGTATGTACGAATTCTCCGAAATTTCAAATGTGTGTAACACGAGAACTGATCAATCAAATTTTAAAGAATTATATATGAAATTGGGGTAGCTAAGACCGAAGAATATAATAGAATTAGGAAAAATTGCCAATATAGTAAAAAATGTGTGTAAATTAGAAACTTGCGCATTGCTTTTTATGTACGGATTCCTCAAAATTTCAAACGTCTGTATCTCAAGAACTAATCAACCAAATCTTAAAGAATTATATATTAAATAGGGGTAGAAAAGACCTAGAATATAATGGAATTCGAAAAAAATTGCCAATATAATAAAAAAGTGTGCAAATTAAAAACTTTTGCATATTGTCCTATGTACAGATTCACCGAAATTTTAAAAAGCTATAACTGAAGAACAAATTAACAAAATATTAAAGAATAGTATAATATATAAAATAGGAATAGAAAAGACTGAAGAATATAACAGAATTAGAAAAAAATTGCCAATATAATAAAAAAGTGTGCAAATTAGAGCACATTGCTTCTTCATCATTTTATAATTTGATCATGGAATTTGGCGATAATTGGTAAAGAGGTTATTTTTTTAATAAAATTTGGAATTTTTGGAGAAATGTTCGTGGTTGCTCTAACTTCCGCAAATATTGAGATATCAGGCTGAATTTTTTTTAATCGATAGAGTATCATTTACGGAAGGTTGGTATTGAATTTGGCGATGAACGGTAAAGGAGTTCTTTCTTTATAAAATTTTGAATTTTTTGAGAAATGCCCGTGGTTGCTCTAACTTTTGCAAATTTTGAAATATTTGGTTATTTCTAATTCTTTAAAATTATTTTTGGCATTCTCGGCTGTTTCGAAAAAAAGAGGAAAAGAGAGACAATAGAAACAGGAAGAAAATAAGAGAAAAACAAAAAGAAAGACAGAGAGAGAGAGAGAGAGAGAGAGAGAGAGAGAGAGAGAGAGGGGGAGGGAGAGAGAGAGGGAGGAGGATGAGAGGAGAGAGAGAGGGAGAGAGAGAGAGGAGGAGAGATAGAGAGGAGATAGAGATGAGAGAGAGGAGAAGAGACAGACGAGAGAGAGAGGAGAGGAGGAGAGAGAGAGGAGAGAGGAGAGACGAGAGAGAGAGAGAGAGAGAGAAATAAGGTACTTAAACATAAATAATAAATAATATGTATTTTTGGGTAAATATATATGTAGAGAAAAGTCCCCGATTAAAAGATACCACATTTATTTTGTGTAATTGCCGGAAGTCTATGGCCAGAATTGAAAAATATAATGTCATTTTGAAAGAAATTTAATAAACTTCAAGATACTGAAATGTAAAATTTAATATTATTGAAATTATTTCATAAATTTATCTTAGTTTGGCAATACAATCCTAACAACTCACTTAGTGCTTACACGTTATTGCATATTCTTGTAGCCCTTGTCGAGACGTTTTCAAAACACTCTTTCGTTCAGTTGATTTAAACTATGATTTGAGTTTTAAAGAATTATGATTTTATTAAGAGTTTGAAGCAATCAAATTTTCAGAAAAATACTGGTTTTTTATAAAACCATAATTAAAATTTACAAAATCGTTAATTAAAAAAAAAACGTTGGTTAAAATTGCCAATAACTCCTCATAGTTTTTAAGTATGCAAGTAGAAACTTGCACATTGCTTCCTCATAGTTTTAAAGTGTGTAAGTAGAAACTTGTACATTACTTCCTCATAGTTTTAAAGTGTGCAAGTAGAAACTTGCACATTGCTTTCTCATAGTTTTTAAGTGTGCAAGTAGAAACTTGCAAATTGCATCTTCATAGTTTTTAAGTGTGCAAGTAGAAACTTGTACATTGCTTCGTCATAGTTTCTAAGTGAGCAAGTAGAAACTTGCACATTGCTTTCTCATAGTTTGTAAGTATGCACGTAGAAACTTGCACATTGCTTTCTCATAGTTTTTAAGTATACAAATTATAAACTTGCACATTACTTTCTCACAATTTTTAAATATGCAAATTATAAATTTGCACATTGCTTAATCAACATTTTATTTCGCTCATAAAGCTTCCTCTATGAGAAAGCCAAATTAATAAATACGCACTAATAATTATACATCAATGAAAAAACAAGCTTCCTCATAGAGGAAGCTTTATAAGCGAAATAAAATGTTAATTAAGCAATGTGCGAATTTATAATTTGCATACTTAAAAATTGTGAGGAAGTAATGTGAAAGTTTCTAATTTATATACTTAAAAACTATGAGGAAGCAATGTGCAAGTTTCTACTTGCTTACTTAAAAACTATGAGAAAGCAATGTACGAGTTTCTACTTGCACACTTAAAAACTATGAGAAAGCAATGTGCAAGTTTCTACTTGCTCACTTTTTTACAATAATTTTACATTATTGTCAAGATGCTGATTTCAATATATGACAATGAATGTGATACTATCATAATATACATATAGTACATCCCCATAGTTGCAACCAAACCTGCAGATCAGATATTGTCAGATGGCTGCTGCAAATTTTTATCGGCAGATACGATACAAATTTGAAGCAAAATCTGTCATATCTAATGATGTTGGCAGATTATCACCAGAAAAGCAACAAGATCTGCTAATATAATGTGACGCAGATTGTCGCCAAAAACCGAGCAAGTCAACTGATATAATCTGTCGACAGATTGAAACCGAGTAGGATCTGCGTAATGCGGTTTAGCGGCAGATAGGCAGCAAAAACCGAGCAGGATCTGCGTAATGCTATCTGACGGCAGATAGTCAGCAAAAACCGAATAGATCTGCGTAACACAGTCTGACGGCAGATAGGCAGCAAAAACCGAGCAGGATCTACGTAATGCAATCTGGTGGCAGATAGACAAAAAAAATCGAGCAGGATTTACGTAATGTAATCTGGTGGCAAATAGGTAGCAAAAACTGAACAGAATCTGTCGTTTCAACGGATCCTAAATTATAGAGCACTCTGCGACCGCGAATGCTAGTAACGCGCGCTGCCGCGACGCGGCTACCACGCGCCAGTACTTTCTCGTAATCAAAAATTATCACGCGCTACTATAATAAGAGGCGAGCCTGGGAGATGCTTCAATGCAAGCTTCAACGCTTGAGTGTAACATTCTTTGTTGCGGATTAGCTTAAGTGATACCTGATCCAGTATCACATAATGCAGAAATCTGTGAAGCGTTTTTTAATAAATTTTAAATTGTTGGATACGTTTTTAATTATTTGTTTTCATGTTTTTAAATAATTGTATTAAATATAAAATATTTATATTAAATAATTTTATTAAGAATAAAAAATACTTATTTTATAAAATATATATATTTACCTATATACGAAACTTCAATTATGTTAAAACTGATTAAGACCGATATAAGCTAATAAGAAATTTTTTTATTGTTTTCTATCGTTGGCGGTTATCAGGGAATAAAAATAATTACTATATAGCAGTACATATTAAATATTTATAATTAATCTTTACTTTATACCTTTCAGTCGATTTTAATTAAAATAACAAATTTTGAACGGTTTTTGTCATTAATTTGGCATCGAATTGCGTCGCACAGATCTTTTTCGGTTCTTGGCCTCAATTTGACGTCAAACGACGCCGTGCAGATCCTGCTCGGTTTCTGCTGCGTATCTACCGCCAGATTGTATTACGCAAGATTTGCTCGGTTTTTGCTGCCTATCTGTCGTCAGATTAGATTACGCAGATCCTGCTCGGTTTCTGCCTCCAATCTGTCGACAGGTTATGTCAGCAGACTCTGCTCGGTTTTTGGCGACAATCTGCTGTCATATTATGTCAGAATCTGCCTACAAAACACAAGCTTAATGCGGGCACAGATGGCTGTGATTTTGGTCTGGGATTTTGATCGAGTTTGATGCCAATCTGCCGACAGACTGCTATCATTTTGCTTACTGAGATATTATACTCATAATCATATAACTTCTTTTATTTTACATACTTTCTGAGAAAAACGTATTTATAAATTATAATAGGTTACCACGCACACGCATGCACACACACGCACGCACGTACGCATACACACACACACACACACAACCCACATGGAGAAAATAATAAAATTTAATGTAATTAACTTTTAAAGTAATTAAAACTTATTTTTTAAACGTTTACGTATGTAATTGCACGCATGAATAGAATTTTGCGAAATATTTTGCGAAACCACGCAATCCTTGTTACTATATGTAGGTATGTACAGCACCGACAGTAATAACATCCGCTCAACAATAAACAAAAGGAAATATTTCAATAGAGAAAAAGAAGGAACGAGAAACGGGATTATTTACATATTTGGGGAAACCAACGTTCTCCGCGTAAAGAAAGAGGCCCGTAAGACGCAGGGGATGGAATATAGGCAGAGGGCTTCAATTTGCATGATGGTCGTTGCGTTTGTCTAGAATAACCCGCGTAATCTTCCGACATCAGGAAGAAGAGAAAATTTTATCACATTCTCGGATATGCAAAGGAACGAATAGGATGATAGAAATCGCTTTGTTAAAAAGCCAATTCTATAACTATATTTATGTTTATGTTTACAGATTGAACAAAGATAGAACAGGGAGTACGTCTGTGCGAGAAGGGAAATCAGAGAGTTAACGTTGTTTAGCACAATTTTTCGACCTAACTACTTTTTCAAAGCATAATTCTGCCCTGCTAAGGAAGAGTGCCGTATCTGCAAAAACGTTAAACTAAGAAGAACAGCTCAAAAGTTTTTAATGCAGCCGTTACAATCTATGGTATTTATGCATAAAAGGGGCATCCTCTCCGATTTGCTTGATTTTTTAATATGTTGTTAGGGATGTCTTCCCGAGTCATTTCATATATGTATATAAGGGTCGGACTCAAATAGCTTCGGAGATACAAGCTGAAAAAGGAGGAGGAGGAGAGAGAGAGAGAGAGAGAGAGAGGGAGGGGGGGGAAGGAGTTTATACATTTATATAGAATTATGATACCTATCTTAGGAAATCTTAACAAAGATATATTTGATTATTTATAGATATTTAATTAAATACAAAAATTTTTATATAGAAAATTTAGGATAACTAATCAATTTAATATAAAATTATATGTATAAATAATAATAATAATATATTATTTTTATATTTATTATATATTATATAATAAAATTATTAAATAATAATAGTATACAATTGGTTGTTATTAATATTACAATATAAGTAATTTTAAATAACTAATTAAATAATGGTTAAATCCTGAAAAAAATTTAAAACTTAAATTTTATACTGTAATAGAAATCTTAAAGGCCATCTCTATACAAAAAATTGCTGTATTCCAATCGCGTTTATCCCACACATTATTCATGAATGCTTCCGTTTGGTTCATACGTTATTTTCCCGCAATTTCGTAAAGGTGCGCAACAAAGGTGCAGACACCAACTACAGGTAGTTCCAGACATGTAATCGCCTTAGCAGATATTTGTGAATACCGTAGGCTGAGAGCCGCGAAAGTCCCCGCATCCATCGTATAATAGATATCCGCCACACGTAATGATAATCCCATAATACGCGGATCTATTTGAAATGGGCTGGGTACACAAGTCTTAAATATCTTTCGCTTCGTGCGCATCAAAAAATCATACTTTCTTTTCAATTTATTCACTGATCTTATGTGATTGCAAGAGATGTGGGTATGCTGGTACATAGAACGGATATCATATATAAATCTAGAGATGAGATTGGTACTTGGGATATGATGATTTGTTAGATACAGTAAAATTGACATATGCATCTTTCAGTTGTGTTCGGACAGTATAAGGAATCTCGGAATTTTATTTGGATATCAGCAATATATAATACTTAAATATGTAGGTATATAATAAAAAACAAAGAGATAGAAAAAACAAATATTATTCTAAGAGTAGAATAGAAAAATATAACACATTATTATATATAACATATAATACAATTATAAGATAACAGAAATTTATTTGCAAAAATAGTAATAATTATTATTCTTAATAACTTTTAATATTCTTTGTAAAAAATTAATTTAATTATTAAAATAAATGTCAAGAAATGTTTCAAAAATATATGTTATAAAGATATGTTATATCCATTTTTTGTTTTTTATATTTAAGCTTGCATATAACACACATTCTAAATATCTACACATAAAAAAATTAAAATTATGTTTTTATAAACATATACATGTAAATATATTTATGACTTTAAAATATTTGTTGTAAAAATTTTGAAAAAAAAATGTAGTTTTACGATAATATACGAGTATACATGATATTATTGCGTCATAAATATGCATGTTTATTTATCAAGCATCTGTATAATAATAAATCATAAAAAAATTTAATATTACTTTATGAGCTAATTATCCAAATACGCAATTATATCGATATAAAATTTATATCCATAATCGATAATACCAATACTTTCAATTACAGCTTCTGGGACTGCAAAGCTCTATTGATAGTCACAATAATTTCAATGTATAGCATCTTATTTAGTGTCCCTAAAAGTAAAAGGACTCTAATCTTATCGAATGAAGAAAGCCGCCTTGGGTAAATTTTCCTGACTATCAAATCAGCTAGCCTGATGATAATATAATGAGGATTTTTACTGCCTTTTACTCCCGCACAGGGGAGCCACCGTGCCTGCATGGTAGTTAGTGGCATAAATTTCAAATCAGCGAAAAAATTGTGACAATAAGTGGCAAAAAAAACACAATAGTCGTAGGTAATTATGCATAAAAGAGGTTTATTCCTCTCCGATTTGGTTTATTTTTAAATATGTTGTTGGGGGAGTCTTTCCGAGTCATTTCATATATATATGTATATATATATGTATATAAGGGTCGGACTCAAATAGCTTCGGACGAGGCTTCGGAGATACAGGCTAAGAAAAGATAAAAATAATAAATATCAAAGGCCCCCTCCGCATCCCTCCTCCCAACCCTGTACAGGGTGGACTTCGCTTCAACTTACAAAGCATACTTTTCATATACCAACTATTCTCTGCTTTAACAAATTATTTCTGCTACAGATATTAAACGTCGAAGTTAACGAAACAGAAATAATTTGTTAAAGCAGAGAATAGTTGGTATATGAAAAGTACATATTTATTTGACAACTATTCATCGTAAATATTCTCTGCTTTAACAAATTATTTGTTAAATAATTTGTTAAAGCAGAGAATAGTTGGTATATAAAAAGTACATATTTATATGTACTTTTCACATACCAACTATTCTCTGCTTTAACAAATTATTTCTGTATCGTTAACTTTGACGCTTAATTATATCTGTACAGCACATTCTCTGCTATAATAAAAAAACTGTTCAATATACAAACGATTCGCTGCTTTAAGTAACTTTTCTTCGTTCATACATCGTCAAATATAATTTTGACACTCGGATTACCGCATTCTTTGATGCAATGGCTGAAATCTTTCAGATTCCTAATGATAGTGTTGAATAAATCATCATCAAACGTTTATTTTTGTATCTATTATTTTTATCTTTTTTCAGCCTGTATCTCCGAAGCTATTTGAGTCCGACCCTTATATATATATATGAAATGACTCAAGAAGACTTCCCCCAACAACATATTTAAAAATAAACCAAATCGAAGAGGAAGCCCCTTTTATGCATAATTACCTAGTTGTATTTTATAGTGTTGTATAACATAAAAATTTACTCATTCGTGCAACTTTATGCCCGTTTCTACCAACGTCGGTTATTAACTTTTATCTTAGGTTAACTCACTTAGGTGACCAACCTAAAAAGGTTAAAGTTAACCCAATATACGATTTACTCTTATATTTGCTTGTTTTAGAGAAATTATTTTCCTTAAAATATGCAGAACATAATCTCATTGTACTTGTAACCTTAAAGCCCAAGTGCCAATTTTGGAGTAGTGCATTCTCCTTTCTTTTCTTCTTTTCTTTTCTCCTTATTTTTCGGAAATCTGTGCACTCCTTTATTCGTGCAGTTATCAGCACAATACACTATCATTTCTTTTCCAGATATTGAAGAACCGCTATCAATATATAAACACGCACAATCAATAAACTTGCACAAGCCATACAGTGACATATATCCAAACGTCAATATAGGTTATTATGTCTAATATACTCTTTACTCGGTGAACCAAATTGTAACAGAGTTATTTCAGTTAGTGAATGTGAACAAACATAATCGATTAACATACAGTGATAATATTTTTATTACAATACTGATTTTTCCCATATGTTAACAATTAGCATTTGAAACCCGCGCGGAATACTACCAATTTTGATATGGTGCTGCACTCTATGCTAGCTTTCACTAAAGATCCTTATTAAAGAATACATAAAATATAGACGTTATCATCTGTCGATATAAATTTTTCGATTGTTGATATACGATAAGTATCTAAAAGTTATCCAACGTGAAAGATGTCTCAATTTACCGAAAGATGTCTTCAAGACTTTCTGAAAGTTATTTTTATAATGCCGGGTCTAGACACTCTTGACCTGAGGATGATCCTACTTGTGGCTCATCCGACTACTTTCGTCCGTCTACACTGCACAACTTTAATTATTTTGGGTTGATAAGATTGAAAGCTAATCTCAGTATGATTTTCATCCGTCTATATTTATACTCACTAGTATGAGCCATAAGTAGGATCATCCTCAGGTGTAGACCCGGCATAAGATATTTTTTGAGTATAGGTATGTCTAAAGCTGTTTACATTACCTATTGTATTTTAATTTTATTTCAGAAATATAAATCAATATATGTATACATGCATTACCTAAATAGCATAGGTAATCATCGTTATGAACTAAAAAAGAATATCTCAAAAAATATCTTATAAAAAATAACTTTCAGATTCAGAAAGTCTTGAAGACATCTTTTGGTAAATTGATCGAGACATATCTTTCATGTTGGATAATTTTCAGATATATTACGTATATCAACAAAAAATTTATATCGACAGATAATAACGTCTATATTATACTCTATTATATGCATGGAAGCTTTCCAACTAGCAACACACACGACACGTATAAATATTTTCCTTAGCCCCTCATCTACAATAAAATACAAAAACATTAATATATTTGGATTGTACATCGTTTGTACATAAATGTATTATAATTTTTAGTGTTTGTACATCCATGTCAAAAAATCGAGGCTGCTACAGCTAGTGTTTGAATGGGGGAAAGGTTTATAGTTTACCAATCTGTTGAGAGAATTCTTTTATGATAAAATCTACAGAATTTATTTGAATTCAAAGTTTTTATCATTTTAGTTCTAATGCCCGAACATCATTACAGAGCACGACCGTTCACTGAGCGCTCAGTGAGCTTTTGCATCTGATAGGCGTAAATTTTTAGATCTAAAGAAATATTTCAATCAGATGCAAGAGCGCTCAGTGAGCGGTCACAGAGAGAAGGATTCTTCTCTCTAGTAAATTACTATAGGGTGCATCCAGGAGCACGACCGCCAGAGAGAAGGATTCTTCTCTCTGGCGGTCGTGCTCTTGGATGCACCCTATAGTAATTTACTAGATCGCAAGCAATCCAGATTCCAGCAGAAAAAAAACCATAGACTTATATAGGCTGCGTTTCGCTATTCACTCGCAGTACTGGCAGCACTGTAAATCCTTTCCAATATACGCGGCAGTAAAGGCACCATTTCATGGCGCAGCGTGCTGCCGCAGCAGATTGCTGCTATTGGTTGAAAATTTGTTACTAGGTTTTACTTCATCGTTGTGAAGTTCAACTGAACAAACAGCAAAACAGCACAGCTAAAAACAAACACGCAACCTATTGATTTCGGTCGCAATAAGTAGTCATAATTATTTCTA
Source organism: Leptothorax acervorum (assembly GCA_035220615.1). Lineage (NCBI taxonomy): Eukaryota > Metazoa > Arthropoda > Insecta > Hymenoptera > Formicidae > Leptothorax > Leptothorax acervorum. The sequence goes on along the minus strand of JASTWQ010000351.1, from coordinate 75,391 downwards.
ATAAAAGAATAATCCTGTCTGGACACATAGCTCTGTCATAACCAAAAAATGGTATTAGGTGAGATATAAAAATATATTTATTGTTATTAAATTTTGGTCACGTGACTGATTTGCTGCTGCAGCATGCTGCATATGAAAAGGCACCTTAAGCTGTTGCGTTTTCGTGTTCATGTGACGTCATAGATTTTGTCGTCACTTCCTACTTTCATTACTGCGGTTTGCGAGATGAGGCATTCGCAGTAAGAACATGGCGGCCCTTACGAAAAAGTAGTACTAGCAATCAGTACTCAGTGCTGAGTGATCAGTACTCGTAGTATTGAGAGTATTAATATGTTAATACTCATGAATACTGCAGAATGGTTAGTACTGTGTCTATCAGTGCTTACAGTACTGGCAGTACTACAAGCAATAATACTCATTAGTACTTCAAAGTATTGAAGTGGTATCAGTACTTTATCAGAGTAATATTCGGAGTACTATTATGATAGAGTACTGTAAGAACTAATAGGTACAGAGTACTGACCATTCTGCAATATTCATGAGTATTAACATACTAAACCATCAATACTGCAGCGCGAGAAACGATAACACTCGTCAGTACTTTAAAATTTTTAAACATATATTTTATAAACTTAAGGCAATTATATCTACATTCATATGATATTACGTAATTATGTCGTATGATTCTTTTCAAATATTTGTTTTTATATATGTTACTCTATACAATTAAAAAGTAATACCAAAATTTTAATATACTAATAAATTTTTAAGATCTATTAGTATATATAATATAACAAATTCAAACATTTGTAAAGTCTAAATATAAAAAAATTGAACACGTTGTTTTACAACACTGTATAAAAGATTATAAGCAAAATTATGATGCAAATATAAAATTATAGTACAAGTTTGGATCTGACTGCACATAGTAATGTTGAAGAAAAAAGAGTAGGTTTTTTTCAGTATTGTAGTATAGATAAATAATGTATATCTACTACAATACTAAAAGAAACCTACTTTCTTCTCTTCAACATTACTAAAAAAGTGATCAGTATTTGTAGTATTGAGAGTATTAGTATGTTAATACTCATGAATATTGCAATGGTCAGTACTGTGCCTATTAGTTCTTACAGTACTGGCAGTACTATCATGATAGTACTCCGAATATAAATCAGATAAAGTACTGATACCATTTCAATACTTTAAAGTACTAATGAGTATTATTGCTTGTAGTACTGCCAGTACTGTAAGCACTGATAGACACAGTACTGTAAGCACTGATAGGCACAGTACTGACTATTCTGCAGATATATGTAGATAATATATAACACTTTCATCAAATTAAGAAGTAGTCTATCACGTAAGGCAGTCGGTTCACGATCCAGAGGTCCCGAGTTCGAATCCTACCAAAGGTAAGTGTTTTTTAAATACGAGAAAACATTCAATAAATTACAAGAAGCTAATTTTCAGATGGAATTATCATAGGCTGCATCTTAAGAAACAATTAAAAAATAGTAATAAAATTTCGAAATGGATATATAGATATAATTTTTTTTACGTCGTGTGAATGAATACTAGACGAGTATTGGATGAGTATTTGGGAAAGTACTTAATGAGCAGTGAATGAGTATTGGATGAGTACTGGGAAAAGTACTGAAAAAGCACTGATTACACAGTACTTTCAAGATCAGTATGGTCGAATTTAGTAGTACTTTGAGTATTTATATCTCCAGTACTTTTACCAATACTTTTTTCAGTATTAAAACCAGTACTACTTTTTCATAAAGGGGGCCCCCTGAAAGAATTGGTCCTTGTAGACCTGGAAGGCAACAACAAGGAATCTGGAGTAATTGCATGTTAGTCACGAAGTTGCAGAAAAAGCCCGAAAAGGTTACCAATGAATATAATTAAGAATAGGTGCTCCTATCGTCGTATCACGCCGTGTTTAAGATAGGTTAAGATAGGTTATATTTCTTTCTACACATAACAACAGTCGCAGTACTGCGGATATCGTTCCGTTATTGCAGCGTTATATGCGGTAAAAGCAATAGAAGTAATTACGGAACGATCTTGCAGCTCTGCGAGAGCTTTGTGACGTCACATCGTCAGTACTTACAGTGAATACCGAAACGCAGCCTATACATATAGTGACTGTGGCAATAACTTTGTGGGAGCCGCGCGGGAACTAGAGAACCACTTGTGCCTCGCGGCGGAGCGAGAGAAAATAAGATGGTCGTTTAATCCTCCCTCCGGCCCCACTTCGGGGGCCTCTGAAAGTCTGGATTTTTTCACAATGCAGCCACTTGTATCAGTTTCCAGTTCCGACATAACTCCGCTGCCCGTGAATCGTTTGAGTCGATGGCAGCTAGTTCAAAGAATCCACCAAGATTTTTGGAAGCGCTGGCACCATGAGTATCTTAATACTCTGCAACAGCGTCCCAAATGTTGGACCTCAGCCAATCAGCTTAACGTAGGTTTGTTGGCCCTCATCAAGGACGAAAACGCGTCTCCTTTACGTTGGAGGCGTTGAAGAGTGGAAGCGCTACATCCAGGTAGCGATGGCATCCCGCGTGTCGTCACGGTGCGGATGGCTCGATCTTGCGTCCCCTGGAGAAATTGTGTCCTTTGCCGATGGGAATTCTACCAGAGGCGACTGATACGGATTAATAAAATACAATACGTTGTATTTCGGTGGGCGGTATGTTTGGTGCTCACGTTGTACATATTAGTTGATAAGTTAAATCGGTATTTATGCATAAAAAGGGCCTCCTCTCCGATTTGCGAAAATATGGGTAATGATGGTGACAATCGAGCTTTCGTTTCCTTTACGGCGTATCCTAGTTTTGCCTCGCGAAACGTAACTGCCGTGTACCTCCTTTCTTTCTTTCCCTCCGCGCGATAAGTAATATAAGCTAGGAAGTAGCTTTGAAAGGATCTTAATAGATATCTGCATCCGTCGAAAACAAGTTTTGCAAAGGATCTGCAACAAATTTGTCTGTCAGAATACCAACGGAAGTATGACAAAATCTGGTCGTGACTAACGGCCGTTAGGTATAGTGGACTTCTGCAGTTCTTTTGTGTAGTACAGCCACTATAATGCACAATCGACGCCATCAACCGGTTAGCGAGGTATAAGAATAAGTTATCAAAGTTAAGTTTAAAGCTGCATTTTTATCTATAATAAAAATGGCATCTTACGTTCGACATACAATAAAATGTAGTAAATAATTACGTAATAATAAATGTATTTGAAAAAAGAACTTGTAGAAAGATCATGGTTCAATAAACGAGCGACAAGAATGTTAATGTATCAAATAAATTATGATTTATTAATTAAGAAGGAAAAATAAATAAATGTTCTGAATTGCACAGAACCTTTATCGGGCATATACCTACCTAATAAATTAATTAACGACAATATCGGTTAGTGAGTTAAAACACGACACGATAATAATTAAATAAAAAAATAAATGTAGAGGTAAGTTAACGTGTCATAAATAGACAAAAAGTGAAAATTGAGCGAAATATACGATTGTCGCTCGTTTATTGGCCCTATGTGTCTAGCGCTTCCAATAAAAATGCAAAGTCGTTTGGCTCCAATAACTAATTTTTGAGACATTGTTATTATAATTATAAAAATAATATTATAATTTTACTTAGAAATGTAATAATCACCAAGTAGAAGTAAAAATTATTGTATATTTAAGGCTTTTTGGATAGTCGTCGCTTCTATCCTTTTTTGATGACGTCAGAAGCGAGAAATGAGTGGAAATGATACGCTGAGAAATTGTGCGTGGTATATCCAAGTAAAAAGATATGCACAAACTAACACTACAGATCACTTCAGCACACTTCAAAAATTTAACGAAAACTATTTCTTTTCCTTGACAGTTAATAAACCCGTAAAATAATTGTAATACGAAGCCTAACCATGCAGGCTTATGCGCAAGCGCTGGCAGGCGCATAAGCCTGCATGGTTTAGGCTTCGTATTACATTCATTTTACGGCTGGTTATTAACTGTCAAAAGGAAAAGGAATAGTTTTCGTTAAATTTTTGAAGTGTCTTTTTTATAACATTCATCGAAATTGAGATATTATTCCAGTATAGAATTGGTAAAAAATTAATGTTTTTTAATTAAGAAAAATATCTAGTATAAATTTTTCTAATTTTGTAAGATTATTTTGTCGCAAGGCTTATGTAAAAATTTGAAAACTTAACGAAGTTATAATAATTTTTGTACATGTGAAGTAAAGCGCTTAACCATACTGCGCGGCAATGTAGCTGATCAAATTCTGTGTGTGTGTGTGTAAAATATAATTGTATCTACTAAATGTAATTAAAAATTATAAGTTATTACATATACCAATATAAAAATATAGGAACAATATATTTCTATTGAAAAATATTCTATTTTGTATTTTTATAACAAATTTTTTGATTAAATATACGAAAACGGTTATTCCGAAGAACACAGCCTAGAAAACTCCTAAGAAAATTTGAATATTTAGTCTTCTATCGCCTGCGGACGGAGCGTTGCAGTATCTATGCAAAAAAGAATTTTCTCGTAATATTTTAAAGGAAATTAAGCCAATTTATAAAAAATTAAATAAAAGAAATTGTTATAATAATGAAACAAGCGGTTTTAATCAAAGTTTCTGTTGAAATTTGAAACGAGAAACGCAGTGTACTATTTAAACAGTTTGCATTAAACAGTTTAATAGGGCAATCAATATATAATCAATCTTATAAGAACATTACAACGTAACAGATGAGACTCTACGTGTAAACGTTATTATCTCATAACTTATACATTATTGTTATTAAATCGGTATTGAGCAACACAATAAATGTTAGTAAATATAAACGCAAAGTACTCACATATTTATATAAAGGACTTATCTCAATTTTGGATTAACTCTAACGACCGCGTGGTGAGCTCATCGGAATCCGCCGTAGAAAAGGGAAGATCATACCGTTGCTATGTACGACGGTCAGACGATCGATTTTTCACGCACGCGTCTTTATAATAGGGGTATTCAAATAAGTTAGAGTTTAACGGTTTAACAGGTTATGTCGGGTTAAACTCACTCTTCGTCTTTTTCTAACCTACAAAGAATTAACTTTTTAACCCGACATAACCTGTCAAACCGTTTAACTCTAACCTATTTGAATACCCCTAATATAATTCAAATGCAACTTCAAGAACTAAATGAGATTTACCAACCAACAGTTTCAAACAAAAGCCTCAATGCTATTATACAAAAAATAGCTCCGAAGATAATGTTTAGTACACGGGGAAAGAAAATAAAGTTACTTCAATTAAACGTCGATGTCACGGGCTGCCACAAACATAAACAGTTAATTCAATTAAATATTATTTGATCCAAATATTTGGATTATTAAAGAAAACTATAATCTGATGTTTTTGTTCAAATAATATCCAATTGAATTAACTGTTTATGTTTGTGGCAGCCCATGACGTCGACATTTAATTGAAGTACTTTATTTTTTTTCCGTGTAGTAGCTTAATTAATTGTAAAAATTGCAGCTAATATAGTGCTACATTTATATTATATTTAAAGATACTACTATTATATTATATTTAAAGATAACTTATTACAGATTTTAAAGATTATGAATGTCAATATCGGAGATAATTTATATAAATATTGATAGATGCACAACGCACCCACTATGTTGAGCGCCGACAATCTGCTGTCAGATATTGGCAAGTTCTGTCGGCACAAATTTAACGCTGACACAGATGATATCGGATTTGTTGCGATATCTGAACGAAATCTGCTGCCAATCTATTGTTATACTGCGGGCAGATTGTTTACTGGAAACTTTATATATATGATAAACACAAATATCTTTTATCTTTAACCCCATGAGATTTTATCTTGATTTTGATTCAAATAATGTATCACAATCAGCAACGCATTTCATTGCTTGTATTACTTCATAATCAGCTTTATCTTCTAGATGCTCTGTTATGTACCGTGAGTGTGTGAATGTGTGCGTGTGAGTCATCCCCCTCTCACACCTCTTTACCCCTCTCTTTCTATTCTCTATTTCTCTCCTTCTCTCTTCTCTCTCCCACACCTTCGCTCACTCTTTCTTACTCCCATTATTCTTTCTCTCTCCCACCCTCCTCCCGCACTCCTTGCTACCTTCTCTTCCTCCCTCTCTCCCTCTTTGGTCTGTCTCGTTTGCATCATCAGAAATTATTAGGCGTGTATAAGCGGATCAATGTTCACTTAAATTGTATAATTTTTATAATATTGTATGCAAGCATTGTAAAAGTCTTTTTAAGAAACAAAAATACTGTGAATGTGTGCGTATATATATGTATAATACTATGACTAAAATTGGAACTGGAAAACAAAAAAATATAACTTTTTATTGAAATCTTGGGATTAACTATACTGATTTTATTCGGATTGGTTGCATTTGCTAGCTTACATCAACATTATGTCAGAAAAATGTCCTTAAGTTGTTAGAAAACTGGTTAAGTTTCTGAGATATTTTACTCAATTTGACGTAAAAATTCGGAGTAAACTTTGTAACGTCTTGAAGTCTTGACGTTTGTGCGACGACGCAGCTACGCAGTTAGTCGACCTTTCCGTATTCTTGACATTGATCGACAATTAACGATGATTTTACATACAATTAAAATTAGCATGTGAACCAGTCGGTAAGTACAAAGTTTGGCGGAAACAGATTATCTTTACGTCATTGCGTGAATTGCACATTATGTAAAGTAGATATGACAATGCGATTAAATTAATTTACATTTATCTATACGTTATGCAAGAATTACATGTGTTTAAAATAAATTTTGATTTATTGTTATTGCATATTATACATATACTAGCTGGTTACCCGGGCTTTGCCCGGGCGTCGTTTTTCTTCAAACGACTTTATTTGTGTTTCAATATCCTTATTGTGGACAAACATAAAAAGTGTGTCGGGTGGTTGATCTAAAGGTGGTAGTTTAACTTTTCCGCTTGAACAACACATTCCAGGTGCTTAAGTTTTAAACTTTTTTGCTTGACAATGATCACATATTGCATCCATTTTCCCAATTATTACTCTCGGTTGAAATTGATATACGTAATTTGAATCATAAATAAATGCCTCTAATTTCAAATCGGACCGCATAAGTGTTTTCCTTGATTGAACATGTCGTAACCGGTCTTTTTCTACTCGAGTTTCACACTATTGAGTCATTTTCGCTTTTCCGATATTTTACTTACCGATCAGCGACTTCATCCCTTGGTTTTCCCGGGCGTTTTTTCCCGGGAATTTCGAGATTGTTTGCTCGCGATGTACACAGAACCTCGATATTTCTCTTAAAAAACGCCCTGGAAAACCAACGGATAAAATCGATAATCGGTAAGTGAAATATCGAAATTCTGTGTACATCGCAAGCGAGCAATCTCGAAATTCCCGAAAAAACGCCCGGGAAAACCAAGGGATGAAGTCGCTGATCGGTAAGTAAAATATCGGAAAAGCGGAAATGACTCAATAGTATGAAACTCGAGTAGAAAAAGACCGGTTACGACATGTTCAATCAAGGAAAACATTTATGCGGTCCGATTTGAAATTAGAGGCATTTAGTTATGATTCAAATTACAAATATCAATTTCATTCGAGAGTAATAATTTGGAAAATGGATGCAATATGTGATCATTGTGTTATTTTTTATTCGCAGAGTAGGGCGTTTGGGATACGAAATAACTCCCACTTGATTGTGGATAAATACACTTTTAATATGTAATGGCTTTTACAATATGTAGCAGGACGACCGACATGTGCTCTGTACGAGGGACTCGAACTTTCTGTGGAAGAAAACGCGGTACTAGCAACCGGAAAAGGAAATGAAAAAGATAGATTCGCATATGCGTAGAGTCGGCGCGTCCTCTATGAGAAACTTAATCAACCGTTAAGTTACAAAGAATATTACTAGCGAGTTTGACCGCGTATATATAAATAAACTGAAATTACAAAAACAAAATCAAATAGAAATTTGCGCGTATTTTCACACTCCCCCTCAAATTTCGGTTTCTGATAGATCTACGACTCCAAGTTTCCTCCTGACGTTGTTGAACGCTGTTGCTCCAAGTGCCTTCGTCAGTATGTCTGCGATGTTGTCTTGGCTCCTGATATACTTTAATCGTATCTCCCCCTTTCGGACTGCTTCCCTCACAGAGTGGTATCTAATGTCTATTGACTTCCCTCTTCTTGATTCGGTATTTGATGCCACAGCAATGGCAGATTGATTATCTTCATACATATCATAGCTTTTGACATCTAGGTTGAAGAATCTGCATAAGGCTTGAATGTAGCGTCCTTCTCTGACCGCTTCGCTTAGTGCGATGTATTCTGCCTCGCATGATGACATTGCGACGACAGATTGTTTACAGCTCCTCCACTGGATAATTTTTCCACTGACCATGAAACAGTAGCCTGTAGTGCTTTTTCTGTCTTCTATATCTTCTCCCCATGATGCATCAGCGTACCCGTGTAGGTCTTCATTCTCGTCTCTGGTAAACAGTAATCCGTAGTCTTGAGTTCCGCTGAGATATCTGATTATCCTCTTCACTCCAGCATAATGCTCCTCATCAGGGTTACTCTGGAATCTACTCAAGTAATTCACTGCATAGGTGATGTCTGGTCGTGTATGCTGACTCACGTATAGTAGACTTCCGATCAGCTTCCTGTATCTCGTTTTGAATGCTTCGCTCGTTAGGGTGTTGTCAGATGTCTTGACATGTTTCGTATTAGGTTCCATCGGAGTGCTTCTCGATTTTGCCATCTCTAGTCCAGTATATTTCAAAAGTTTCTTTATATGACTTCTTTGCGAGATAGTTATGTAGTCTTCCGTTTGGTTGATTTCCATCCCAATGAATCGTTTAACTTCAGTTATCTCTTTCGTTTTATAGCGTTGCTTAATTTTAAATTTAAATTCTTTGATATCTGCTTCTGACGTTGAGGCTATTAATATGTCATCGACATAGTTTAATGCATAAGTGATATCTTCGCTGTCTGGCTTGCTCTTCCGATATAGACATGTATCAACTTCCGAGTTTATAAATCCATTCTCCTTCATGAATGATTCGAATTCATCAATCCATGCTTGCGACGCCTGTCTAAGACCATAGATCGCTTTTGCTAACTTGCATAGCTTTCCTTCATCTGGGAATCCTTCTGGTATTATCATGTAGATTTCTACGTTTAGGTGACTGTTCAGATATGCAGCTTTAACGTCGAGTTGCTCCAGTTTGAGCCTTCTATTGGAAGCAAATGCTAGAAAGATTTTCACCGATGTTGATCCCGGTACGTGTGCGTAAATGCTCTCATTTTTACTCTGTTTACATCCTCTTGCAACCAATCTAGCCTTCTTGACCGTTTTTCCATCTGGGTCTGTTTTGGTCTTGAATTTCCATACTGCATCTATCCTTGGTTGTCCGGTGTCTTCTACAGGTTCCCATGTCTGATTTTCTAGTATATTATTTATTTCGTCGTTGATTGCGTCTTTCCATCCGCTTCTTAGTGCTTCATCGTATGTTAAATCTTCCTCGTTCAGCTCTTCAATTTCTGCCAAGTATACCCGGTAGTCTCCGTATCTTACTGGTGGTGCTCTATTTCGAGGTGGTAGTATTCTTCTCGTGCTCTCGGTTTGTTCTGTTTTATCCGGCTTATTCTTTTCATCCGTATTACTCTTGTCGCGATTTTCCTTCTCTCCTGAGTCTGTCTCTTCATAGTTATTATCGTCCGTATGATTCTCGTCTTCTCCGTTAGGTTCAAGTTCTATTCCTATCTTCTGCGTGCGTTCTTCTTCATCGAATTCTATGAATTTAACATCTGATTGTGTGTACACCTTCCGGTTTGAAGGATCAAAGACTTTATATCCGGTATTTGTTACTCCTACGAATATCATCTTCTTCGTCTTGCTGTCGAATCGATTTCTGAATGGTTTCTCGACAAGACTGTATGCCTCGCATCCAAAGATCTTTATCTTCTCGTAGTTTACTTCAATTTTAGCTCTCGTTGCTGGAACTTCGTTATTTATCGCTTTACTCGGTGTACGGTTCATAATGTATGCGGTGTACATAACGGCATATGGCCACAGGCATTTCTCCACATTTTTGTCGATTATCATGGCTCTAGCCATTTCAGTTATTGTCCTGTTTGCACGCTCAGCTACACCATTTAGAGCATGTGTGTAGGGCGGTGCTATCTCGAACTCGGCATCTTTGAATATCTTCCTTACCGTATCGTTCACGAATTCAGTGCCTGCATCGCATCGTATTGCCTTGATGTGTCTTCCGAACTTGCTCTCGTATATATGCTTAAACTCTTCTAACTTCTCGGACGTTTCGCTTTTATTCCGGATTGGATATACGGCGGTGAAGTGTGAGTGGTCATCCACAATTGTCAGGAAATATTTTTCTCCGTTTATACCTACTGGGCTGATAGGTCCACAAAGATCTACGTGAATCTTATCGAATACCTGTTTCGTTCTTGGCCTCGTCCCTGAGTGGGTTTGCTTACTCATCTTCGCTTCGATGCATGTTCTACACACGCCGTCTGGTTTTACTGCACACGAGTGTCCTAGCCGTCGGTGCCATATCGTCGGGTCACTTGTTAGCGCTATATTTGCCCAGTCATTCGTTAATCCAGATGTCTTCTTGAATGTGATATCGTATAGGTTGCTTCCGGGTTGCGTTTGCACGATCAGCTCTTTTCCTCTGTATATATGTCCGGACCCGTTTCTAAACTCCACTTGGAATTCCTTAGTTTCTAGTCGCTTGATAGACATAAGATTGCATTTTAGTTGAGCAGCGCATAAGACATCAGTTAGTTGAATTATCCTACCTTTGTAGTTGAGATTTATATCGGCTATTTCAGATACCGTAATTGCCTGGTCTGCCTTTGCCACCGTAACTTCGATCGGTTTCTTTAATTTTCTCCGATTGTACGTAAGATCGAACAGTTCCTTCTTAATCATGTGATGACTCGCGCCCGAATCTAATATGAAGTGTATTGTACCTTTGTCATCTGCGTTACCATGCGCCGTATCCGCTTGCGAGCAGAAAGTGACGACGTCTTCCTCATCGCGGGTTGCCTCGGCCGTTCGCGCTCTGCCGCTCGAGTTTTCCTTGTCGTTCCGTCGTGGGTGATTATACTTGTCTCTCTGTCTTGACTGCCCATCGCGTGTAGTTCCCGGTGATTGTTTTCTCGTCGTACGCCTTTCGTTGTACTCGGAGGGTTCTCGGTTGTCGCGTCTCCTATTGTCGTTCCCTTGCTTGTAGCGACAGTTTCTTTTAATGTGCCCTTGCTTACCGCAGTTAAAGCAGGTTAGGAATGCCACGTCTCGTCCGTGAGTTGACGCCTGTCCCTTCTTTAATTTCATTTCTTCGTCCAAGAGACGGTTTTTGACAAATTCGGCTGAGATGGTATTGTCCCTGGCCGCCATAGTTTCGATTGCCGTGATCACGCTGTTGAATTCTGCTGGCATCGACATCAAGAGTTGAGTAATTTTCTCTTCCTCGCTTACCGCAAGACCTCCGGTCTCCATTCGCTCTACGCAGCTATCAAATTTTACCATGAATGTCGAGAGGTTATCACGCATCTCGTATTTTAGAGATTGAAACTCACGCCGCGAATATAACCTTCCTAGAGCCCCCGTTCTCTCGAGACGATCTTTCAATATCTGTATAGCTTGCTTGCACGTCTTACCTTTTATCAGTCGCAAGTATTCGTCACTGACCGTTTGTATAATAATTGCCATACCGAGCTTATCGTATTTCTCGAACGTGCTGCGTTGCTCTGCTTGTAATGCTGTGCCGTCGATCGTTAGGACCTCACTTATCTGTTTTCCGGCGAACAGTGCCTCGATCCGGATGTACCAGCTCTCGAAGTTTCTCGAGGTTAGCTTCTCTATCGGGACTTGCATCCTGAGTAATTCTTCTGGGCCCATAACCTGTTATTTTTTATTCGCAGAGTAGGGCGTTTGGGATACGAAATAACTCCCACTTGATTGTGGATAAATACACTTTTAATATGTAATGGCTTTTACAATATGTAGCAGGACGACCGACATGTGCTCTGTACGAGGGACTCGAACTTTCTGTGGAAGAAAACGCGGTACTAGCAACCGGAAAAGGAAATGAAAAAGATAGATTCGCATATGCGTAGAGTCGGCGCGTCCTCTATGAGAAACTAAATCAACCGTTAAGTTACAAAGAATATTACTAGCGAGTTTGCCCGCGTATATATGAATAAACTGAAATTACAAAAACAAAATCAAATAAAAATTTGCGCGTATTTTCACACATTGTCAAGCAAAGAAGTTTAAAACTTAAGCACCTGGAATGTGTTGTTTAAGCGGAAAAGTTAAACTACCACCTTTAAATCAACCACCCGACACACTCCTTATGTTTGTACACAATAAGGATATTGAAACACAAATGAAGTCGTTTGAAGAAAAACAGCTAGTTAGATATATTATATCATTGTTTTTATATATATTTATATACTTCGCCCGGTGTATAGTAGTATATAAATCTGCGGTAAAATTTTTAACTTATAAAATTCTATACAAAAAACGTTCTATACTTTTTTCTCAGGATCAATTATTTTCTTGTCCTACATTTTATAAAGTTTCAAATTTTATACATCTCAGAGATAATACACTATTTTCCACACCACCTCGGAGGTATAGTGTTAGGCGCGTTTTTTTTAACGTGGTGTCCCTAATAGGCCTAATCCACTGTTCTTCTATATAACGTTTTTTGGGGAAAATTTTTTAAGTTTCATTTTTTTGTAATAACTATTTTTAATGACTTTTCACTAATTGTAATGCAGATAGGTGAACTAAACATGTATTTTATTTGTATATTATAAACTGCACTCCGGCAGAAATCACATTTCAATGTTACTTTAATGCTTGTTTTCCATTATCTATATCTTTCTATATATATTTATTTATCTGTCTTCTATAATGACGTTGATTCTACTTGTTTATTAGTTGATCATTGGATTTGTTTTTTTAATCGTTAAAAACCTCTGTGTAAACAACATTGCGAGTTTTATTGCTCTTATCAGGAATGAGTATCGTTTGGTCCTTTGCCGAACCAATCCGTGAGAGTCCCACATATAATTGGCCGTGTGAAAAGACTTCGTTTTTAAGGTCTCTTTTGAGAGATGGTGGAGAATCATGTCGTAAAGTTAATTGTTTGTCTTCTGATGTGAAATAAATTTGTAGAAATTGAGCTCTTGTGTCTGATGGAGGTAGTAGACTGCCAATCAAATGATATATTTGGCCATGCACTTTATACATTGGTATGTAGTTACCTTCTCTAACTTCTTTACCTCCAAAAGTTGTCATTGCAAAACATCCGTTGTATTTTCGAATTTTCTTCTGAAAATGTTTTGATCTTGGATCCGTTCCAATGAGTAATTCTTTCAGAGTTCCTAATGGTTCATCATTATCATTTAGTTGGACGTGTCCATTAGAGCAACAAAGTCCCAATGACCCTTTCGACCATTTTTTGGCGCAACAATAATTACAAACTTTTCCATTTTTCCCATAAAAAAATCGGAATGTGAACAGTTTATTAAGCATTAAATCGAAGAACATTTTTCTAAAGAGAGTTGAAGAATGTTCAAATTTTCTCTAAATTTTTTTTAAATAGAAAATTATTAAAAGATAAGTATTATTGATCGGTTTAGAAAAAAATTTAACCCATCGTCGCCGTCCCCAAGAAATTATAAAAATTTTGACATCGGTTTTTTTTAAACCGGTGCTAAAGTTTGCCACGAAAACAAAGCTTCCTCTTTAAAAAAATTTAACCCATCGTCGCAATCTTTAAAAAATTAGAAAAATTTTGGCCCCGGTTTCAAGAAAATCGGTTTAGAAATAAATTTAACCCATCGTTGCCATCCCCGAGTATGTTTGTATGTGTGTACCTATGTATTCCACCCGCTGAGGATGATCCAAAAGGACGCATTTTAAACGACCGATTTTCTTGAAACCGGTGCCAAAATTTTTCTAATTTTTCGGGGATTGCGACGGTAAGTTTAATTTTTTTAAAGAGAAAGCTTTGTTTTCGTGAAAAATTTTGGCACCGGTTTCAAGAAAATCGGTCCTTTAATGCTTCCTCTTGGATCATCCTCAGCGGGTGGAATACATAGGTACACACATACAAACATTTTTTAAAAATTATGATTTTTCGACGTTTTAGAACATTTTAAATCGGTCGATTAATAAATGAGTAATTTGCAAACCGATTTTTTTGAGACCTGTGCTAAAGTTTTTCACAAAAACAAAGCTTTCTCTTAAAAAAAATTAAACCCGTTGCAATCCTCCAAAAATTAAAAAAATTTTGGCCCCGGTGTCAAGAAAATCGGTAAATAAAAAATCGAACCCCATCGCCGCCATCCCCGAGAAATTAGAAAAATTTTGACACTTTTTGCAAGAGAATCGGTCCATTAATGAATGAGTAGTTCGCAGTCAGACAGACAGACAGACAAACAGACAGACAGACATTCGACACTTATATATATAGATGAGTGGTATTTAATTAGAAAACAATTAGTTTAAAAAAAAAAAGAACAACCAAAATAAATTGCAAGTGCATTTAGCTTACATTAAGAAATTTAAAAAACACTACAATTAAGTACTCTTTTCTTTAAAACTTTTCGAGATATAAAAACAAACATACATACACACCAATCCACAAAAATGTTATGAATTGAAAAATATCACTTTTTAAAAAAAGAACCGCCAAATTAAATTGCCCTATAGCACTTCTGAGATTTCAAGGAACATGTTGGTATAAGTTTTTTCAAAATTGGTCCAATAGTTTTTAAGTTAATAACGTTTAAACACACACCACCCGTAAGAATTTTATATTAGTTATAATATAATATATTATATTAGTTTAGATAGATAAATACAGGGTAACAAGAAAGCTCCCGGAATTTTTTTAAAAACATTAAGCAGCTAGAAATCGGTACAAAAATTAAACATCTACACTTTAAATAGGACATAAAACTTTATTAGAACATTAATAACAAAAGTAAAACAAAAAAAATTACAATAAATGTTTACAATTGTTTCCTTTGCCTTTAATACGTTTTCGAAGCCGCTTCGGTAAATTTTTCACAATGATCGCACACTGTTGGATGGTAATTTTATCCCAGGCACTTTGCAGAGCCACTTTGAGTGCTTCCGTTGATTTAAAGCGAGCCCCAGAAATCTTCTGCTCCAAGATGGACCACACAGAAATGTCCATGGGGTTCAAATTCGGCCAGTTTGGCGGCCAAGCGTTCTTGTTCCAAAAACCGGGAAACCTGCTCTTCGCACGTTGCGATCGTTGTTCGCGCCGAATGAGCTGGTGGCCAATCTTGCTGGCGTAAATCAATCCTTCTTTATTGAAATACTCCGATGCCCGTGGCTCCAAAACGGAGAACGGTCTTTTGGTAGCTGACGACGTTGCCCATCTTGGTGGCTCGGCAGGTATCTGCGCGACGGGTAAGACGTTATTGATCTTCATCGAAAGAAATGTGGAAATCAACGCCGCCTGCAGCTACCACGAGACCGTTCTCCGAACAACATTTGAAGCCTGATGGGATAAGATTGCATCCAGCAGTGCGCGATTATTGTGAACAATTTTCCGAAGCGGCATCGAGAATGTATTAAAGCCAAAGGAAGCAATTTTAAACATTTATTGTAATTTTCTTTGTTTGATTTTGTTGTTAATGTTCTAATAAAATGTTATGTTCTGTTTAATGTATTAATGTTTAATTACTGTACCGATTTTTAGCTGCTTTAAAAAAATTCCGGGAACTTATTTGTCATCCTGTATAAGATATAAAAAATAATTTTGCTTAGAAGAAAATCTGAACAAGAATATGTGTCAGTACAAGACGGCATGCGCAGAACACGGTGCACAATACTTATAATATATTTGTATTAAAATAAATGGATAAGCAATTAAGAATTCTCGATAATGAAATTAACAAGTTACAAGTAAAATGATGAGTTTGGAGAGGTACAACACGATTAACAGTACGTAAGTTAACATGTTATATCAACCTTTATTAACTAATAAGCTTATTAGTAATAAGATATATGTATAGGTAATTATACATAGAACGTTCCGGTTCTGTTTTAAGTCATCTTCAGCGATGCGGCAACAGTTAAAATCAAGAAAAATCTTACACTCTCCGACAAGCAATAAGTGACTACTTTAAAATATGGTTAATAATTATAATTTGTAATATGAGAAAAACAGAAATGACAGTCATCAAACTGATCGACAAAGAGAAGTGAAATCACTCACTCACTCAGGCTAGAGAATGTGAAAATAAAAATCGTATATTCGTAACTATATTTGGCATATTTGCATTATATAAGTTTAGAGGTTTATTTCATTTTGACCATAACTCATGAGTTAATATATTCAACATTATAATGAAAAGAATTTGAATAACATCAAAATTAGGACAAATATATTGACTGCGTGCAAAGATTCGTCGAATAGATAAATTTACGCTATATTAATTCAATTTGTATATAAATTTATGTAATAATAGAAATTAGAAATAATAATTACATCTAATATTATCAGATATTAAAATAACAATTGTTTCACTTCCTTAAAGTCCATCAAAGATACATAAGATGGGTATTAGGCTTAGACAGATGCACGCCAGGTTATATAATAAGAGAAGAAACAAAAATAGAACAAATCAGTATAGAAGCTGGAAGAAGAGCACTAAAATACCAAGAAAAAATAAAAGGAATGACCGACAATGAAATACTGAGAGAATGCAGAAGAGAAATTAGCAATATAGAATGGGAGGAGACACAATGAGGCAGAAGGATGCAGATGTTTTACGAGGAGGGTGGACTGAACCAGTGGACAAGAGAAGCAAGGGAGGAACAGGGAAAGAACACGACAGAAGAATGGACAATTAACTACAAAGAGAAAAAATTGGAAGAGAGAAGAAAGAAGATGGAGAGATCAAAGTCAACGAAAGAATACAGCAAGTGGAAAACAAGCGAAAGAGCGAAATATTTGGAGTGGAAAGGAAAAGGCACAAAGATGAAAACAATCGCAAGATTCAGATGCGGGAACGAATGGAAAGGTAATAAATACTGGAAGGAGGAAAGCAAGAAAATGTGCAGGCTATGTGAAGAAAGAGAGGAATCCTGGCACCATGTACTGAGAGAATGCCCGGAATCAAGAGCAGCCAATTCGAGCGAAGAACATATAATGGCAGAAGATGGAAAAGGAATAGAATGGATGCTGAAGGTGTGCAATAAAAGGAAAGAGAGAGAAAAACTGAAGAAACAAGAAACAGATGTATAATGTAGAAAAGGTACAGATGTAAAACACGAGTTAAGCAAATACAGAACATGTATCCCGAGAAGGGAACCATTATCCTAAATTAAAAAAAAAAATTAAATTATTTTACATGTCTAAAGCTCATAATAATACTCACAAACATTAAATAACAAATAGATAACAAATAGTATTCTTTTGGTATTCTATTTCTGAATATTTTCTATCACTATGTATTAGCAAATTGTTTATCTCAGTAATTTCCACAATTGTGCGTAAGCATATCGTAACGGAAGGGTCAGCTATTGTATAATTAAAATTTTTAATCGGATGCAACATTAATATGTATTATGTAGAAGTAGATAACAATACAGAAGCAATAAATAAGAGGATCAAAGATATGTGATTTAGTTACCGTTTAATTTTAGTCTTGATCTTGTCTCTCTTGTCTCTATTGCCTCGTTGCTTTCACTTACTATTGGTACGTATATGTAATTTTAAATTGTGTTTGATTCTTTTTCTTTTTATTTATATCTGTTTTCTTAAAAGAGAAATAATGGCATTTTGTTGTAAAATTCATCTGCTTTTAAAAAAAAATAAAGGTACTATGAGTCGACCAAACTCGTATATCAGCGTCGATACTGAAGAAGAAATCGTTATCTCTGGTATTGCTGGCCGATTTCCTAAAAGTGACAATTTGAAATAATTTTATGAAAATCTTTCTAACAAGAAGGATCTTGGTTCGAGCGATCATGGACGGTGGAATAAATGTAATAAATCTTTCTTTAAATATCAAGATATACCTACTTTCAAAACTTATTAGAAAAAGTATCAAACAAGCACAGTAGCAACTGTGCTGGTGCATTTCGCAACCAACAACGTACTCTCTAAATCTCATAGAGTGGTTTCGCCACTAATGTATTAGAGGGATTGCGATAGTCACTTCAAAAGAGAGGGTTGTCACTCTAATTTGAGTAAATGCGGGCACTCATAAGGTAGAAGTAAATTTTTTACTCAAATTTTTAGAGCGGCTACTCTTCCGGAGTAATACAATCTCACTCTGAAGCTATTAGTGGAATCACAATTCACTAAAGATCGACTAATAAATGACTCTAACAGAATGAAATTTTCTACTCAAAATTTCAGTGACATAATTCACTCGTATGGACACTGATTTACTGCCCTCGAAAAGAGTGCTCTTTCACTCAAATGGAGTGCAATTCTACTCCAACTTATAGAGCGCAATTTTACTCTTTCTTAGAGTGGCGAATTACTCGAAGTGCACAGGCTCAATTTTCAGTTTTCGTTACACTTGTATTTCACTCGTTTTGAGTGATATTTCACTCTTTGACTTTTAGAGAGTAAGAAATGTTTTAGGTACTATATTTACTTTTAAGCTTTTTTTTACGTGGGGGAAATCTTCATGGATACCCTCGGCCCTCGGTAAAAGGCCGAAGGTTATGTCGGACTCTTATTACCGGCTAACCCCCCAGGGTGGCCTACCTCCGGCGTTTAGGGGGATGCACCTGGAATTGGCACGTTCCTTACTTCCGAT
Source organism: Leptothorax acervorum (assembly GCA_035220615.1). Classification (NCBI taxonomy): domain Eukaryota; kingdom Metazoa; phylum Arthropoda; class Insecta; order Hymenoptera; family Formicidae; genus Leptothorax; species Leptothorax acervorum. Next base: position 56,472 of record JASTWQ010000351.1, on the reverse strand, counting down.
GCGCCCCCCGCCCATCCGTATCTGCAAGGGAAACATTTGCGGGACCCCGGTGTCCTATAACAGAACGCCTACCTTTTGCAGCAAGGAGTATAGTAATTTTCATATAGTAATTTTTCCTTGATTTTTGCGGCATTTCTAAATTTTTATCTACAAATTTGCACATTGCTTTCTCATCATTTTTTTTTGCTCATAAAGTTTCCTTTATGAGAAATTTGCCAAATTATTAGCATATAATAGATTTGCTTTCTCACAGAGGAAACTTTACAAGCAAAGTAAAATGATGAGGAAGCAATGTGCAAGTTTCTAATTTATTATATTGGCAATTTTTTTCTAATTCTATTATATTCTTCAGTCTTTTCTACCTCTATTTCATATATAATTTTTTAAAATTTGGTTGATTAGTTCTTGAGTTATATACATATGTATAAAGCAAAAAAATGATGAGGAAAAATGTGCAAGTTTCTAATTTGCACACTTTCTTACCCACATATGGAGTCAAGATGACGAAAACGACACGTTCTTAAAAAATGTAAATTTTTAAAAATTCTAATTTATTAAACAGTTTTTAAATTTTTACAGTTGATACAAAAGGCTTTAGTGAATCTAAAAAAAAATAGATCATTATTTTTACATTATTATCACAGAAATTAGGAAAAATCGACAAACCTTAAGGTCGTTATCTTACCCCCCTCTTTCCTCTACCTTATCAATTACAAAGGTCCACAAAAAATTTTGGTCAAGTAACTCTAATCATAAATGTATAGATTTTCAGTCGCAAAAAAACAATGCCGCTGTCCACATTGCTCCATCATGTCAGGTTTTGAAGTTATTTTGAATTTTAACCCTTCGTAGTCACACTTCTCTAGAATCTCGCGGTAGTCACACTGTGGGTCGTATCGACCCAGTAAATTTTCTAAATGGTTGCCATTTTAATGGTATCAGTCCGATCGGGTTCAAATAATTCTGGAACATACCTTGATTATTCTAGAATATAAAACAACTGCGGTTTTGTGAGAAATCAAATGGTAAACATGTTGAAGAAAAATCGTGAACGAGTGTAACATGCGTAAAAAAGTAGTTTTTTTACTTAAAAAATCATAACTTTTTCATTTTTTAATTTTTTTGATAAAATTTAGAGGTTCTCCTAAGATACGACACTTTAAGAAAAGAAATAGTTCTTTAGTGCGCGTTTCAAAAAAAGTATTTATTCCGGCATATACCAATATTTAGCTCCAAATTTGAGGGTGGGTCGTTTTGATCCAGGATGACTACGAAAATATGTAGTAGGTACATAATAAATTACCAACCGTCAATATATGTATAAAGTAATAAAAATAGATAAATGTTATTTATGATTTACACATTGATTCCTTATTAGCAAAAAATAAAAAATTGTCTCAACAAATAACAAAAATGTTTCTTTGTTAAGGATATCCGTAGAAAGAAAGCACATTTTTCATGTTTGGCAAGATTAGTAAGAACGAATAGTCGGATTTCAATGTTATTAGGTATTGTTCTTTTGTATTAAAATCTCCTAATAATTATATTAAAAATGTATAAAAAAAGTACAATTGACAAAAAGTTTATTTTGCTTCCTCATAAAGAAAGCTTTGTTTTTGTAAAAAAAATTTTTTTTAGTTGCCGCTGCCAATGTGTTCAGAATGTTCTAAAACGTCAAAAAATCGTATTTTAAAAAAATGTCCGTAAGTGTGTATGTGTGTGTGGGTATGTATGTGCAAAATTTATCGAAATTTACTATAACTCAAGAACTGATTAACCAAATCTTAAACAATTATATATAAAATAGGGGTAGAAAAGACTGAAGAATATAATAGAATTAGAAAAGTTGCCAATATTATTAATTTTATTTTAATAAGACATTACAATTTTGACATTTTATTAGTAAAAATATGTTTAGCCGATAAAGGAGGAGGGTCCCTAAGGCCTGTTTTCGGCACCCTTCAAAATTGGACCAAAATGGCTAGAATCACTTCCTTATACCTTTGGAAGTAATATTTTGTCAATTCCAGCCTAAACGGAAGTATTTAGAGTGTATACTTCAAGTATACATGGTGCATCAGCGCGCCCGTATCAAGCATTTCTTTGGAAAACTAAGCGTTTTTGAGAAAAATGTTTCAGATAAAAGTTGTATGGTTTCAAGGGAGACATAAAATGGTGTCACTGGTTTGAACTTGGATAGTCATTTGAAGGTTACGTGAATGTCGATTTCAATATTTTATATAGAACCCCCTATTTTTACATATCTTGTAGCTTATCTCGAGAGCTTTCCAAAACACTTATAACTAAGTCATTTTTCATTAAGTACTTTGCGAGTTATAAGGCTTCTTACAGATCTATCTGTAAGAAGCCTCATAACTCGCAAAGTACTTAATGAAAAATGACTTACAATTAGTTATAAGTGTTTTGGAAAGCTCTCAAGATAAGCTACAAAATATGTAAAAATAGGGTTCTATATAAAATATTGAAATCGACATTCACGTAACCTTCAAATGACTATCCAAGGTCAAACCAATGACACCATTTTATGTCCCCCTTGAAACCATACAACTTTTATCTGAAACATTTTTCTCAAAAACGCTTAGTTTTCCAAAGAAATGCTTGATACGGGCGCGCTGATGCACCATGTATACTTGAAGTATACACTCTAAATACTTCCGTTTAGGCTGAAATTGACAAAATATTACTTCCAAGGGTATAAGGAAGTGATTCTAGCCGTTTTGGTCCAATTTTGAAGGGTGCCGAAAACAGGCCTTAGGGACCCTCCTCCTTTCCTGTGTAAGATGACGACGTTATGTATTATTTCTTAAATGTATGTATAAAAAAATGTACAGTTAAATGATTGCTTCTTACATTGTGCTAAAAACAAGGTTAATTTTGTGTTGAAGTGAATGTAACGTTACCCATCCTAAACCACGTACGTGAAGGCATAACTTCTTTTTAGGACTAACCCATCATAAAGATAGGGGCATTATAATACCAGGAAAAATATAAAAACTTAGGACTTTATTTATTATAGATATATCAAATCCCAAAAAATCGCTGATTTTTTATCTTAAAAATCAAAATAACTTTAAAACTTGACGTAATGAAGCAATTTGGACAGCGTTGTTCTTTGTGACCGAAAATCTACAAGAAACACCTACTCTGATTAAAGTTACTTGACCAAAAATTTTTTTGCGGCCCTGTGTTATTAAAGATCGATATGTAACGTTAACTTATATATACCTATGCACTGGCCACTGTCGACCGCGTACTCTTAAAACCTCTTTTTACTTGTTACTTGTTAACATATATTTATTTCTTATTTTACTTGTTATTTGTTAACATATATATTTATTTCTTATGTAGCTTATAATATGCCCCATCGAATCGGTAAAGTCAACAATACAGAGAAATTTGATTCTGAATTTTTCAATATACCCGCTACGGATGCTACTATAATGGATCCTATGACTAGAATGTTACTTGAGCATACTTACGAAGCAATTATTGATGCGAGTATAAATCCAAAAGAATTACAGGGGACAAGAACGGGTGTTCTTACAGCAATTTCTATGTCTGACTCAATCGTTTTTTTTTCTAAACCTCAGGTGTGATATATTTAATTAATATACACAACATAAATAATAGCAATAATAATAATAATGTAAAAAAAAAATAGTAAAAAAGTAAAGTATTAAAAAATTTCATAAAAGTTTTAAACATTTTCAAAAATAAATATTTAGCTTATTACTTGTACATTTAATACTTTAATATATTTATAAGAAATATGTTGTGATTAGTTTGCAGGACTATCTATAATTGGTTGCAACATTTCTTTGATACCAAGCAGAATTTCTTACTGTTTTGGCATTACTGGACCATCTTATAATATTGATACTGCATGTAGTTCAAGTAGCTTTGCTATGGTGCAAGCTTACGAGCTGATTAGGTCCGGAGATTGCGATGCGGTCATTGTCGTTTCTGCCCATTTATGCTTACATCCTTATGTACAATTCCAATTCTACCATTTAGGTATGTAATTGTATATTTTATTATACAAGGTACTGAAAAAAAAGTGATACCAAATTTTAGGAGTATGCGGTACTCGTAAAAATAAACCGAAAAATCTTAATATGCATTAATCCAAAATCCATTTATTTCCGAGTTATAAAGCATTCAATGTATTCTTTGTTCGTTTCATGAGTATGCGTTGTATAACGTATTTACACGTGACCAGTCGTATACTCGTCCTTCACGAGCTTCTAAGGTTGACGAATAATGAACATCGTCGACCTTTTAAGATATCTTTTTCTACGTAGACAGCGAACGTAGTTTATGCACGATGGTGCCCTGCTTGCACATTTTCTTATAAACGGCTATTATCTGAAATGATAAATATTAAGATAAACCAAAGGTTCCGCGACACAATTGTTATTCGTCCTTATATGTAACCAGTTATTTTTACTTGAAACGACAAGTACTCTCGTTAATCATGTACTGAAATCTGTGATAATTCGAACCAAGTGAGCTATACATTGTAAGTCACTGTATACTTGATCTTAATTTTTACGTGTATATTATAGCTTGAATTTTTGGCGGATGTTACTCCAAATTTACCACACAGGTATCTTGGACTTCACATTCCTATAAGGACAGAGAAGTTGATAATATATCACCTATCTCTTGTATTCTGAGGATACCTGGAAGTACTTCGGAGACTACATATGCGATTTTACAAGTGTGAGACTAGCTCAACTACTAGAATCTCTAATACTTCAGTACTTTTTTACTATATAAGCAAATACTGAAGTACTTGTATCAGTACTTCGAATCCCGGAAGAACTACTAATACTACTAGATATTACTCATTTGCCAGTAGTTAAACTACTGACTAAATACAAGAATAAAATACTAATCGCTAGTAAAAAATCACTAGACTCAGTAATAAATTACTGACCAACCAGTAATACTTTTCTGTAAGGAGTTTATTTACTATATTCTATCAGAAACTCACGTTACAAAATACTTGGGATTCTGGCTTGAGATTCTGGGATACTTGGCTTTCAAACTATTCAATTTATATCATTGATATACGATAGAAAACGAACCGATTTGCTGCCGTACAGAAGATGATAAGTTGTATGTCGGAAAATTCTGATAAGAAACAATAGATGTGTCGGTTTGGTTAAGTCGTATAAATATCGAAAAAATGTCTATCGTTTTAACCTTATAAGAACATATGCAAAGTAGAAGGCTTTCAAACGATTCAATTTATATCATTGATATACCATAGAAAACGAACCGATTTGCTGCTGTAAAGGAGATGATAAGTTGTCTGTCGGAAACTCCTGATAAGAAACGATAGATGTATCGGTTCGGTTAAGTTGTATAAATATCAACGAGATGTCTATCGTTTTAACCTTATAAAAACATATACAAAGTAGAAGGTTTTCAAACGATTCAATTTATATCATTGATATACGATAGAAAACGAACCGATTTGCTGCCGTAAAGAAGATGATAAGTTGTATGTCAGAAAATTCTGATAAGAAACGATAGATGTATCGGTTCGGTTAAGTCATATAAATATCGATGAGATGTCTGTCATTTTATTCTTATATATCCGTATTAATGCATGCGGTAAAATTATTACCATAAATAACGATATATATTATATCGTGTATATACGATTGATTCAGACGGGCAATAATTGTACATATAGAAAACGATTCATAACTATAAATTTGTATAGTTATTTTCTTATTTGGATCTAAAACGATAGAAACCAATTCGATTCGATTAATGTTTTATCTGTCTTCTGAATATGCAACGATAGAACCGATAAGATACGATTAAAAACGATACAAATATAGCCGTTTTTAATCGTTTTCTATCGGAGATGGTTACAAGGGACACATTGCGTTAACAGTATTCATAACACATAGAACTGAGTTTTTATTTTCGATCTGGACCACGGCATAATGCGAGGTTACAATAATTTTATGTTTTATTCTTTGACTTAAATGTTATCAAACATGCGCTGAGGATGACTCAAAGAAAGAGTCGAAACGTTCGCTTTTAAAATTTATATTATATGTAAACTTTTAATTTTAATAAATTATTATATATAAATAGCACACCATTTACCGCGCGTGGCTCTTATTGTGGCTCTTATAAATTCCTAATTTAGTATTATTTTCTCATTTCTTATAATTGTTAAACAACATTTAAGCAATTCTTTTCAAGAAAAGTGGATAGGACGTGGTGGTCCAGTTGCATGGCCACCTAAATCCGTCAGACTTTTATTTTTATGTTAAAATAAACGTGGGGCACATCGAACATCTACTGTAGAAAATGTTTTATAATTCGGAAATAAATGGTTTTTGGAGTAATGTTTACTATAGACTTTTCGGTTTGTTTTCACAAGTACTACATACTCCTAAAATTTGGTACCGTCTCCTGTAAAATCACTAAACTCTTGATGTGTGTAAAATACATTTGTAATATTAGTAGATTGTGTTATTATTTTATGTTTCTGTTTAATCAACCACGTGCTCCGTACCCTTTAGTCTGTAATGTTCAACAAGTCCTAATGCTTTCTTTCTATTTTTGCATTTAGAAATTGAATCAAAATTTAAATAAAATTTTATTTAGTAATTATAATTAATTTCTTTTTAGGGGTTCTATCTTCTAATGGTTATTGTAAACCCTATGACGAGGAAGGTACCGGGTGCAGCGATACGATTTCAGTAATATATCTGCAAAAGGCAAAAATGCAAGAAGAGTATATGCGACCCTTGTATACGGTAAAACAAATTGCGATGGTTTTAAAGAGGAAGGTATTACTTTTCCGTCAGTCGAAAAGCATAAACTATTATTGGAAGAATTTTATGAGAAATGTTTCTACCAGTTGTATGAGCTTCCATGTAAGATAATTCACAGGGCGAGATTCTTCTCGCCCTGTGAATTATCTTACATGGAAGCTCATACAACTGGTACTGCTGCTGGTGATCCCGTTAAAGTTATGTCCATTGACCAGGCTATATGCGCTAGAAGAAACACTCCTTTATTAATGGGCTCGGTAAAATCAAATCTTGGACATGCCGAACCCGCCAGTAGCTTTTGCCAAATAGCAAAGGTATATTTGTAATAAGATAATTTAACATTGACTTTGCTTAAAGTGTGATTACACAGCAATTTATATATTGTATATATATATACATACACATATAATGATTACTAATTATAACTACTGCTAGCAAAAAATATGATTTCCTAAAGGTATTATTAGCGATGGAAACCGGTATAATTACGCCTACTATACATTTAAAACGTCCGCGAAAAGAGTTGACTGCTATTATAGAAGGAAGAATAAAGATTGTCACTGAACCAACAGAATGGGAGGGTGGTTATATAGGTATTAACAGCTCTTTTGGATTTGGAGGGGCTAATAGCCACATATTATTAAAATCAAATCCTAAACAAAAAATTGACAATGGAGCTCCGAATGATGACTTACCTAGGCTTGTAGCCGTGTGTGGACGTACAGAGGAAGCAGTTAAAGTCATTTTAGATGATGTAAGTAATACTAATAGTTTATTTTATTTATTTTAGAAATTATCTCAACTCAACATTTATCTTTTATTACTATAAAAATATAACAAATGTAATACAAATTTAAATATATATATAATATATATATATACATATACAAATATACACGGTTTCTATGAAGTCTGTTGCCACCCCTATATTTTGGAAACGGCTCAAAATTATGAAAAACCGCGAAATACGTGTTCGATCATTTCGAGGGGCTACTGTTTTAAGAAAGTTGGGGAGGTTGTCCCCCCAAGAGGGGGCCCCAGGGGGATCTCAACTTAAAAATTTCAAAATAAACCCCCTATATTGTAGTACATTGTTTGAAAGGGCATAAAATAAGAAAAATTTTGGCGCCAACCAGAGTAGGTCGATACGTTGACCCGTTCGGGAGTTATTTAGGATCAAAAATTAACTTCTTCCAATTTTGACCTTAAATAACTCCCGAGCGGATCAACGTATCGACCTCTTGTTTCTCCTTACAGAGGATACATGATAACTGGGCCTAAAGTATCTCATAATACAATTAATAAAATAGAACATTCTTTATATGTAAAAAGACCGATTTGTTTTATATTTTCTGGACTAGGCTCTCAATGGTTTGGGATGAGTAAGTAAACATACTATTCTAAAATACTTTAAATAAAAAACATTCAACAATTTTTTTATGTTATCAAACTTATAATACTGCATGAAAGTTTTATTTATTGCTCACTATTTATTAGGAATTTAATTTAATTTATATAGCGAGAGGCTATAACTCCGTTCTTTCATACCATTCTCGATAATTTTAAGATCTAAACCGTGTGTGTGTGTGTTTGTGTATGTAAATGCGCGGATGCATGTACATATATCTATGTACAACAAAATTTAAAAACTTTATTAAAATTTTAATAGGTCGCACTCTATTCTGTAAGAATAAATGTTACAATATGGTGAAAAGCTAGACTCCTTCCTTGCATACCCTTCCCAACTACATTAAATAACAAATGATGTGTGTGTGTAAATATGCGAGGATGCCTGTACCTAACATATCTGCAAATATCGAAATTGAAATACTTTATTAAAATTTTAATAGGTGGCGCTCTAATGAAATTCCCAGTGTTTGCTAAAGCAACCCAGAAATGTGGTACCGTTTTGAGACCTTACGGCATATTACTTACTGATATTTTAACAAGTGATAATAAAAATATGTTCGATAATATCATTAATTTATTATTGGGTCTAATTGGACTACAAGTAAGAAAAAAAACTCTTTGTTTGAACTTTATAAATGTATTTTATATTTACCATATATTAAAGATAATTAATTTATTTTATTATCTTAATCTTTATTTAAACCAAATGGGAAGATATTTCTTTTATATGTATCGCAGATTGGATTGGTCGATCTTTTAACATCTATTGGTATCGTCCCCGATTTTATAATTGGTCATTCCATTGGTGAACTAATCTGTGGATATGCTGATGGATGTTTAACGGCCGAAGAAACGATTTTGTTGGCATATTTTATCGGTTTAGCACTACATGAGTCGAAAATAATTAACGGCTCCATGGCTGAAATTAATCTCGATCTTGAAACCATAAAAATTATGTGTCCTTCGGATATCGATATAGCTTGTTACAATAATTTTTCTAATTTTATTGTGAGCGGACCAACAAATTCTATAAAAGAATTCCTTACCAAACTGCAGGTATTAATGCTTATTTGAATGCTTATAAATAATGTTGTACTTTACAGAGTTTCCTACCCGATTATAGATCGAACACGAACCTCTCTTCTCGCTTACACACCCAGCACACACATCTTGCATTTATTTCCAGCTCACAGTCCCAAATCCGTCCTACGCGCTCCTACACGAAAATATAACAAACAACGTAAACTTTTTTCGGTTTAGTTTTTCTAAATTATTTTGTTAAAATAAACAATTAATAATACTTGCAATTTTATTTATTCTTTTAGGCTTATCAAATAATTAATAATATTTACAATTTTCTTTAATTCTTTTAGGCTAAAGATAATATTTTTGTAAAAGAAATTTTTTGTGGTTATATAAATGAAAAGGTATATAACCACAAAAAATTTCTTTTACAGGAATAACCTTTTCATAGTCATTACATCAAACATGCTGTAAGTAAGTCCGAAGAATACTTGAATCGAATACTACCACAAAAAAGGTTTTGCAGCTCAAAGTGGCTAACAACTACCGCTCTAGAGTATTCCAATACACTTCTGCCTTTATGTTCAAAATATTATATAAATTATCTGATATCTCCGGTGTTATTTACAAAGACGATGCGCTCAATTCCAAGAGATGCAGTGACGATTGAGATATCTCCTCAGAATATTCTTCAATATATTTTAACGAAGGATTTATGCTCCACAGTAACAAATGTAGCATTATATGAAAGTATCGAGGATAATAATGATCATAGTGGTGAGATATTTATTTTAGAATCAATCAAAAAACTTTATAATGCAGGATTGCAGCCACAGATTGCAAATCTCTATCCGACAGTAGAATTTCCTGTAAGCCGCGGTACCCCAATGATTTCTCCTCTCATAAGGTATGCATATTTTAATTGCGTCTATGTAAAAATGGACAAATCATTGGAAAACATATACTTTTATATATTTTATAATATTTAGAAGAATTAATTAAAAAAGAAAATGTTTAACATGATATATCAAATTAAAATTCTGATGTTTTTCTCAAATTGGTTAGTTTTATTATCTAATTTTAAAGTCACTTCTAAATTAAAAAAATTTTCTATTACCATACTTATCAAAATCATAAATGTATTCGTATATACGTTAATTCTTTCATACTTATTGCAAAGAGCAGAAAATAGTAATATTTTAAGATCTGAGCTTAAATTGACTAATTTCAGGAATCGATTTGTTTACAGGAAAAATGTATAATAAATTTTAATAACGTTTGCAGATGGGATCATTCAGAAGACTTCTTTGTAATGCAATTTAATCACAAAAAGATAATTGATAGAAGAGAAATAGTTGTCACTATTGATACAACTGAATTTGCGTTTGCGTATTTAACGGGTCATGTCGTTAATGAAAAGAATTTATTTCCTGCTATGGGGTATCCTTTTTATATCTGGGAGATGATTGCATCGTTGAATAAGCAAGAGTATACTAATGTACCAATTGTATTTGAGGACGTTAATTTTATTTGTGCTACAGTACTATCACAACAAAATGAGATTGAATTAACTCTTTCGATCCAAGAAGGTAATATTATTATGTAAACAATTAATTTTCTTAAGTAAGTATTAGATTTTAAGAGTTATGCCATTTTTTTATAATGTAATATTTCTGTTATATTTAAAGTGTAAATAATATATACAAATAAGAATAACTAAACCGAAATTTTTTTTTTACGAATCAACTGCTTTTGTAAGGTACCCAGCCCAGTGTCGATATATTCTTGTTTACTACAGGTATTTATTATAACATGTTGTGTTTAAAAAATTTATATGTATATCTAGGTAGCAACAGGTTTGAAATAATCGAAGGAGATAATGCCGTTGTTACTGGAACAGCACGAATACCAACCAATATTGAAAATAAAAAAATATCTGCTAATCTTGCTGAATGCGTCAATGATGAAGAAGAAATGAATACAAAGGACATCTATAAGGAATTAAGGCTTCGTGGTTATCAGTACACCGGCGTATTTCGTGCATTGAAAAGCGCATCGGTTACGGGATCAAACGGCTATATCGCCTGGAAATCTAATTGGGTGGCATTTATGGACAATATGTTACAGATGATGATTTTAGGACAGAATTCTAGAAGCCTCTTTGTTCCAACAAGAATTCGCAAGCTGACAATAGATCCGAAATATCACATACAGCTAATTAAGGATTATCCAATTGAAGAAAGACGTAAGTATATTACGTAATATACAATTCGGCCAGTTGCCTGACAAATCAATTTCATTTGCTACGTTGCAGAATTCTCTGTTCGTCACTACAAGTTTTTAGACGCTATAATATCTGGAGGAATAGAAATTTGTGGCACTGTGGCTACACCTATAACACGCCGACAGAAAGTAATTAATGCCGTTCTTGAAGAATACAAATTTGTTGCTCATCGTGATTTAGGATCTATGTCATTACAAGATAATGTTGCAATATGATAAATGTTAAAATTATCGAATTTGTCGATGATAGTGACAAAGTGATACCAGAAGATTTAAATTCTCCACTTGTTAGTGAAATCTTAAATAATTTACCGCAGATTCGACATCACACCAGACTCCTGATGACCCACAAAAAATTCCCAAATATCTTTTTGCCCAACAATGTTTCTGTAACGGAGATTACTAAGTTGTCGAAAGACGAGAATTGTTTGATGGCCATTGGTTTCAACATTTTGACCAAAAATAACAAGAAACTATATAAACAGTTGCTATCTCTGTTAATGCCATGTCGAATCAGGGTTTTCTACTGACTCTGGAGGAATCCGGTGCAATTTATGATTATTCCTGCTTAAAAACATATAAATTGGATATTATTTTGGAAAAACAAATAAATAAAAAAACACTTTTACTACTAAGAAAAACGCAAAATATTGCAAGAAATCCGCGATTTGTAAGTGCGAACAATTATGAGTTTACATGGGTAGATGAACTGAAATCAATCATGAGTACGCAAAACAAGACTAGTATAGATACGAGGATCATACTTGTCGCGGAAGGAGATTCCGAATGCGGACTACTCGGTCATATTAATTGTTTGAGAAAGGAATCAGGAGGTGAAATGATAAGAGGCGTGCTTATTCAAGATGACAAAGCGCCTGCTTTTTCTTTACAAGAACCAATGTATATAAAGCAATTGCAGTTGGACCTACCTATCAACGTCATACGTTCTGGTAACGTTTGGGGGTCCTACAGACATTTTCCTATACACAGAGCAGAATGTCTCGCATCAACCATGAAGACTTTGTTGATGTAACTTATACGTTTGTTAATTTTAGAGATATCATGGTAGCTACTGGTAGACTCAATGCTGAAACTATTGCACCGTTCGAACGCGGTAACGACTGTTTTATTGGCTTGGAATTTGTTGGTTTCAATACGCACGGGCAAAGAATAATGGGATTATGTTCACACGGGTAAAATATAGAATATCAATACATATGTGATAGAATAAACTTTTTGCAATTGATAGTATTAATTTCTAATTTATATGAGTATTATTAATAAGTTTATTATTAATGTCTTAATTTAACTTTAAGTAACATTAATTTAAATTTAATATCAAATTTTTTTTAAAAATACGTAAGATATAGGTACGTTATTTTAAAGTAACATTTAGATAAATAAACACATTTTCAAAAATTTTTATGTATAGAGGAATGGCAAACATTCTCGTGGCTGATAAATATCTTAGTTGGATTATACCTGAGAAATGGACGATGGAAGACGCGGCAACGGTTCCGTGTGTTTACTTCACGTGCTATTATGCTTTGTACATAAAGGGTAAAATAAAAAAAGGAGACAAGGTGTTGTTCCATTCGGGTACTGGAGGCATTGGTCAAGCTGCCATTCATCTTGCGCTTCACGAAGGTTGTGAAGTGTGTACGACAATTGGCACTGTCGAGAAACGGCAGTTTATAAGAGAAACGTTTCCCTCTATTTCCGAAGATCGTATCGGAAACTCTCGAGATACAAGCTTTGAATAAATGATTATGCAGCGTACAGGAAGTCGTAGAGTGGATATCGTATTGAATTCCTTAGCCGAAGAGAAGTTGCAAGCATCTGTTCGCTGTTTAGCAAATAACGGCCGTTTTCTGGAAATTGGAATATTTGATATGGTTACCAATATTAGAAAAGATAAATACCATAAAAACTAATAAAATAATTTATCCAACAAAATACCATAAAAACTAATACCTTTAGAAAAGATAGATATATCCAATGGATCCAATGGATATATCTATCTTTTCAAAAGGTATTAGTTTTTATGGTATTTTGTTGGATAAATTATTTTTTTCAAACGTAGAACAAAAGTCAAGATTGTGGAAGACAATAAAAAAAGGTTTAGAAAATGGCGCTATTACCGTTGTGTAGAAAAGTCTTTGAAAGAAATGAAATAGAAGCTGCCTTTAGATATATAGCCGCTGAAAAACATATTGGCAAGGTATAATTATTTTATAATATAGAAATACTATGTAACTACGAAAAGATATCTATCAAGTCAAAGTAAAAACATTATTTTTCTTTAATTAATGCTGTAAAGATAACAAATGTAGATTTATAATAGTTATAAATTAAATTTGACTATATAAAAAACTTCTTTATTTATATTATAAATAACATCAATTATTCACTTATTAATGATTACATAAATGTAGTTTTGGTTGGTCCTATTTTAAATAATATAAATAAATGTTATTCATCGCAATAGTAAAATTAAATCATAAAACGCAATGTGATAAAATTAATAGTAAAATTAATGATAAAATACAAAACAATATTAATAATAAAATAAAAACGTAAAACCTTTGTTATTTATAACTTTTTACTTTATATTAACCCTAGGTACCCTCACCAATTTTTGGTTACCATGCTCGCCATACCAGGGTCTGTGGAACCTTAAAACTTTACTGACCTGTAACTCTCGACTAAATGCATATTTTTAAGCTTATTTATAGTAAAATCGATACCCCGAATTCCGAAAAAGACATATAGCAAAGAAATTAAGCAAAAAATTATTTGTTTAGAAATTATAAGCTGCAGAATAAATCATATCGCGAAAAAGAGTTAAAATATGATGGTTTTTATTAAAAATCGTAAAATTTTTTAAATTAAAATTTAAACAAAACGACCGGTGGATTCTTTTAAATGCCACTTCGAACTAACAAAAAAAATGGTATGATGTGGTTTGCTCTAAAAAGTATATTTATTTGAAACGACGAAAATTGTACATTTAAAAAAATTGATGAATCGCACGTTTAGTAGTAACGGGTAAAATTCTAATAATTAATTTTTAATAAATAGTTAGAAAAGGTTTTGACTTGGGTTTTGAGTAATAAACATTTCTATTTTGCGTGTTTAAACGCGTTGTGCGCGCGTCCTTTGTTTGGACGCGCGAATCCTATTTTTTAAAATCAACTCAAGTACTTGAAAGATCTGTTTGTAACCAAATTACGTGAACATACAGGAGGTCGTCTGTACCCAAGTAAAGGAAAAAAAGAATTTAAAGTGTAAAAAAAAGTACCCTGGACGTGACGAAAAATTACAATTTAGCCACACCAGGGTACTACGAACCCTGTTCCAACTTCGTGCCAATCTCAGCTCAATACTAGTGTACAAAAAATTCTCTTTCCAGACCTATTGTGTCCACAAATATCTAAAGTTTTTTTACCCCCTTATGCCATGAGTTTAAATCGCATCATAAAAAAGTTACAGCACTACTTAAAAACGCATAGGGTACGTTGGACCCTGGAGCGGGTACCTTAATAATTTCCTTATAGAAAAGTATTACTAAAGTACTCAGTAATAAATTACTGAGTCTAGTAATTCTTTACTGGCGATTAGTATTTTATTCTTGTATTTCAGTAGTTGAACTACTGGCAAATGAGTAATGTGTAGTAGTATTAGTAGTTCTTCCGGGATCCGAAGTACTGATACAAGTACTTCAGTATTTGCTTATATAGTAAAAAAGTACTGAAGTATTAGAGATTCTAGTAGTTGAGCTTAGACGTGAAGTACTGATAGAATGAGTAAGTAGTTTTCCTAGTAATCCATTACTTGGTCTAGTACTTAAGTATTGGTATAGATGAGATTCAACACTGGGGCGCGAGCAACCGCCTGAAGTACTGAATTCATATAATTCATTGTCCTTAAGGATCGACAGGAGTCATTTATTACTAGAATCGTAAAATCCGTATTATGGCATACATTATTCACTTACAATAATAATTTAAAAAAACATTTATTAAACATTTATTCAACATTAATTTAATATTTGTGTTATATTGATTAATTATTTTCAATAATGATTTTAAAAAACATTTATTTAACATTTATTCAACATTAATTTAATATTTATTTTATATTAATTATTTATTTGCAATAATAATTTTAAAAAACATGTATTTAACATTTATTAAACATTATTTAATATTTATTTTACATAAATTATTTATTTACAATAATGATTTTAAAAAACATTTATTTAACATTTATTCGGCAATAATATAATATTTATGTAATATTGATTATTTATTTGTAATAATAATTTGAAAAAACATTTATTTAACATTTATTTGACATTAATTTAATATTTATTTTATATTAATTATTTATTTGCAATAATAATTTTAAAAAACCAGTATTTAACATTTATTAAACATTATTTGATATTTATTTTACATAAATTATTTATTTACAATAATGATTTTAAAAAACATTTATTTAACATTTATTCGGCAATAATATAATATTTATGTAATATTGATTATTTATTTGTAATAATAATTTTAAAAAAAATTTATTTAACATTTATTTGACATTAATTTAATATTTATTTTATATTAATTATTTATTTGCAATAATGATTTAAAGAAAACGTATATTTAACATTTATTTGACATTAATTTAATATTTATTTTACAATAATTATTTATTTACTATAATAATTTTAAAAAACATTTATTTAATATTAATATTTACTTAAAATATTATTTAACAATAACTATTTAATTATAAAAAAATCATGATTTTTCTGTTATTGTTTTGCTCTATAAATTATGTGGCGGTAGGGGCCTACGGTTATGACATGTAGACAATATATTACACTTATATTAAATTAAGAAGTAGTCTATCACGTAAGGCAGTTGGCTCACGATTCAGAGGTCCCGAGTTCAAATCCCACTAAGGTAAGTGTGTTTTTTAAGACATTTAATCAGTTACAAATACTTATTTTCAGATGGAATTATCATAGGCTGCATCTTAAGAAACAAATTTAGTTAAAAAATAGTAATAAAATTTCGAAATAAATATAATTTTTTTCTATTTTGGATGAATGTCGGAAATAGGTATGTGTTTGCCGTAGCTAAATAAGTGTCTGCTGTAGCTAAATTTTTGTGACCCTTACCTAACGTCTACATAACATCTACAGCTAAATAAAAATGGCTACGCTGCTAAACTTTTATTAATCCATATGTTACGACTAAAATTTAGCTACCGCACACAAATTCTTGCTGCCGTAGCTGATCTTTTTTTTCCGTGTAGTTCTGTGTAATAAATTACTCCCAGTAATCCAGTACTGCCCAGTAATTCTGAAGTACTGGCCAAAATAATACTGCCAGTATTTACAGTAATTTATTACTGAGTACTTTCAGTGCTTCTTTTCTATAAGGGTTGTATTTTAACTGATCGTTTGTTATAGATAATAATAAGAGTTCATAAAGAGGAAGAGCTTTTGGATGCTCCACTACTCGCTCTTCCACGATATCATTGCCTGGACAATAAATGCTATGTTATTTTGGATGGACTTGGCGGCTTTGGTTTAGAGCTAGCAGATTGGTTGACTCTTCGTGGTGCAAAAAATTTGGTTTTGATATCACGAACCGGGATTAGAACAGGTTATCAGCAATCAAGAGTGATATGGCGATCTTACGGTGTGGATGTACAGATCGTAACAATCGATGATAATTTGAAACATGAAGACTGTGAATCTATATTAAAATTTGCTGAGGAAAGAGCACCAGTGGACGCTATATTTAATCTTGCAGTTGTTTTAAAAGATTGTATATTTCAAAATCAATCACCGCAAACGTTCGAGGATTTATTCAAATCAAAAGCATGGATGACAAAGAAAATGGACCAACTGTCGAAAAAGATCTGTCCACAACTTCGACATTTTGTCGTTTTTTCCTCCGTTTCATGTGGAAGAGGAAACGCAGGCCAGACAAATTATGGAATGGCAAATTCCGTAATGGAGAGAATCTGCGAGAAAAGAATGGAAGAAGGATTACATGGTTTAGCGATACAATGGGGTGCTGTTGGTGATGTTGGACTCGTAGCAGATATGCAAGAAGAAAATAAAGAATTGATTATTGGAGGTACATTGCAACAATGAATATCCTCTTGTTTGAATACTTTAGAAGTATTCCTGCTCCAAGACCGACCTGTCGTAAGCAGTATGGTTGTTGCTGAAAAAGCAAAAATTGGCGGCTCAATGAATATCTATGAAACAGTTGCTCATATCATGGATAAGCAGTTTTATATACAAAGCTAAGCAATGAAGAAAATTAAATATAGTGCCATGTAAGACAAGTGAAATTAATATATTATTCCAAGTATACTTTTGCAATAAGTAATATATTGAAAATATATGTTTTGTACAAAACTGAATTTACAGAAATACTTGTAATGTTTTGGGAAACTATCTCTCACAATTGCAGTAGACTTAGCCCTTTAAGCCTTAGGCGGCTTGTACGCATTTTCCTCATTTATAGCGGTTTCCATTGAGAAAAACTCGCAGCACTGAGTTCTTGAAGCGTATACTAGTGCGCACGTTTTGAGTACTGCGGGTTTGCTGCCCATTTCATTGGGAGTGCAAAATGCTCTTATGTGCACACTGAGTGCGGTAAAAGTGGCCCCGAGTTTAGAGGACGGGGCCACAACCGTGCCGGGCCAAGCACTCAGTGCTGCCAGTGCCAGCGAGTTTTCCCAATGGAAACCGCTATTAGATTATTGCATAACTTTTGGGTTCCCTAATTAAAATTTTTAGATCGCATTTAGTATTTAGAGAAAAAAGAGTTGTTTTTGTCCGAAAATTTAATCGGCGATAAGGTAGGACATCTGAAGAAAAAACGATTGAAAGTGAAAGCAAAGAAAGTATATAATTAATATCTGTACCTATAATAAAAAATAACCCTTGCTTTTTTACTCAAAAATAAATTATTTGTCTATATTTGAGGAGAATTGTTGTCATAGACCACTCAAATAACAATTATATAGATTTATTCTACTATCGTTTATCACAGTTTCTTTTACATATGTGACTGTAATTACTAGCAAATTCAGTTGGACTTACTAGTGTGCACTGGTACACATTAAAATTGTTGTAAACAAGCTGACATAGTGATGTGTCTTTAATATAAATATATAAACAGATTAAATTGCAAAATTTTCAATATTCTTTATTGTGCTATTTGGTAAAATATGTATTGGGTTTTTTATCAGTCGAGATATATATATTTCATTTTTAGATTAAATAAGTGTACAACAACTTTAATATGCACCAGTGCGCACTTCCCAGATAGCACAGCTGATCTTAATGAATTCATAAAGATTAGTTGTGCTATCTGGGTTGTGCGTCTAAACGAATTAGCTATAAGTAAAAGTGACAAATATTGGTCGTCTACATCTGAAGCAATTTTAGCAATATTAGAATAATGAACAGAATAAAGGTTCAAATGCTAGGAAATGTCACTGTCGCGCTTGACAAGGACAAGTATATAGAAAAGGTGGAGGATTTTTTAAAAGACACGGAAACGTACAAAATTGTCAAAAAAGACCCAACCAAAATATTAACAACTCGCCCCCAGAACTATTGAATTAGTGAAAGAAGACAGAATTTATTTCTGTTCCTACACGAAAAAAAAGGATTTGCTACTATAGGGACAGCTAACATTTTCTGCAGTAAGAGCTAATAGTTTTGCTACTGTAGCTAAATTATTTAGCTACTATTGCTAAATTATATAATTTTTTTTGTAGAAATGTTCGTGGTTGCTCTAACTTCCGTAAATATTGAGATATCGGTCTGAATTTTTTTAATCAATAGAGTATATCATTTAAGAAAGATTGGTATTGAATTTGGCGATGATCGGTAAAGGAATTCTTTTTTTATAAAATTTTGAATTTTTTGAGAAATTCCCGTGGTTGCTCTAACGAAAATGGATTCCGGTCAAATTGACTGAAAATTTAGTATGACGTAGTTCATGACGTCCTGATGAAAAGTGTCCATGAGCACGAAGTCCAAAAATGGACAGTTTTCGAGTTACAGAGCGTCAAACATCGAAAAAATGGGTTTATCGGCTCATGGTAGTCCTTAATGTGTACGGTCTCAGATTTGTACGATTCTCAAAGAGTCGAGAATTCACATTTGGGAATCGTACAAATGTGAGACTTAAGCGTTTTGAGTTAACGTTTAGAAATAACTGTTTCGTATTTTACTAATCCTATTATATGTATATGTCTCACGTGTAACAATACCATAATAATCACTCAAATTTTCACTGAAGATACCAATTTTTAGGTGCATATGATCGTTCTTACGAATTGGTACAACAACCCGACACGAATTGCGGGAAGTTCCAGGTTCGAACACTGGCTGAGGTAATATTTTTCGCAATAAATTCTTCACAGTTATTTAAATGAAAATTACATCGTCGTTTTAATTAGGGAGGAGGAAGAGGATTTTACTAAAGCTCTGTGTTGTAAGTCTGACAATTTACTAGGCGCGCAGTTTTCCAAAGTTGGGAAAAAATATGTTTATACATACAGAATATAATAATGAGCTACTAAGATCTAAGCACGACCGTAAATGGTAAGTTTATTTTATAGCAGTTTTACCTTTTTTTTCCATGTCAAAATATTGAAAAATCTAAATTAGGCCAAATAATGAAAATTTTTTTTCTCGGAAACTAAGCATTTTCGCAACTCAACACTGTACGTGTTTCGACTTCATGTAGTAAGTACTACATACCTGTATAATCTCATTGTTTATTTTCCTTCTTATGTTAATAACTTCCTGAAAAAAATAAAATATTTATTAAAAGATTTATTAGTATAAATAAAATATTTATAAACGAATAATATATATTTAATTCGCCAGTAATTATAAACCAGAAATAATTACTTTAAATCAACTTAACTGGCAATATTTAACGTTTTTCTGATATGAAAATTGAAAGACGGTGAGCCGACTTAATTTGTCGGATTCACACAGCACTTTTTGAATCAATCGTCGAGACATTAATTTCGACCATGGGTTTTGGTCCGTTGATGTAGATAGTTTAATTTAATTTTTAATTTTTATTGCAAAAAATATTACCCCAGCCAGGGTTCAAACCTGGAACCTCCCGTATTCCGTTCGGGCGTCGTAGCCAAGATTGAAAAATTCGGTGGTAATTATGCATAAAAGGGGCATCCTCTCCGATTTGCTTGATATTTTAGTATGTTGTTGGGGATGTCTTCCCGAGTCATTTCATATATATATATAAGGGTCGGACTCAAATAGTTTCGAAGATAAAAGCTGAGAAAGGAGGTATTTATGCATAAAAGCGACTCCCTCTCCGATTTGGTTTATTTTTTAATATGTTGTTGGGGATGTTTTTTCGAGTCATTTTATATATATATATAAGGCCCGGACTTAAATAGTTTCGGAAATAAAGGCTGAGAAAAGATAAAAATAATAAATACAAAAATAAACGTTCATGATGATTTATTCAACACTATCATTAGGAATCTGAAGGATTTCAGCCAAGTGTGTGCTTTGTATGTGCTTCAACTTACAAAGCACATATTTGTAAAGCGCGTCATTAACCTATAGGTTAGTGGCGCGCTTTATAAGTATATGCTTTGTATGTGCTTCAACTTAGAAAGCACATATTTGTTAAAGCAGGGAACAGTTGGTATATGAAAAGTACATATTTATATGTACGATGAATAGTTGGTATATAAATACCCATCCCTGCATGCGGAGAAGTGCGGCAGTCCCTGTGTAGTACAGCTTGTTTGTTTATGTTTTCAAAGTGACTCTATTGGTTTGTTTACGCTCGGATTACCGCATTCTTTGATGCAATGGCTGAAATCTTTCAGATTCCTAATGATAGTGTTGAATAAATTATCATTAAACGTTTATTTTCGTATTTATTATTTTTATCCTTTCTCAGCCTGTATCTCCGAAACTATTTGAGTCCGGCCCTTATATATATATATGAAATGACTCGGGAAGACATCCCCAACAACATACTAAAAAATCAAGCAAATCGGCGAGGATGCCCCTTTTATGCATAATTACCAATTCGGTGTTTCATTTTATTGTTATTTAGTCACCTTTATGTGTGTTATTGCAATAAATATTATTACATCCCCCGCTGGTCGAATTGATTACGACCGTCGATTTATAAAGCAATTATTTCTGTTAAAGTAATTATTTCTAAAATATTTATGTTGTGTAGGTACAATAATTATGTACAATGTAAAGTGTAATCTTTTATCATGTTTTCACATATAAATATTTAGTAAAATTTTATATTTTCACAAAAAAAATAAAACGTAATATATAAAAATTACACTAAAATAATATTTCTTTTGTTAAATTTATATTATTTCTTTATTTCCTTCATTCCGTTCCGCTTTTATATATGACTATGGGTTTCCCTTAAAGTATATTTTACGGAAAAACGGAGATAATTGTAACCTAAAATTTGCAATAATTTTGAACCTATCTGTGGTCGGTATTCATAGTCGAATCTAGGGACGACGATTATCCGTTTATCCGGATATCCGAATATCTGAGATAAAGATAGATCCGAGATAAAATAGCTATTCAATTTAACCCTTAACGGTCACACTGGGTCCAATAGACCCAAGCGTTTTCTTGACTTCGAAAACGACCCGTAAACCAATGGAAATGGGCTATTTTTTTACATATGTTAAATTAATTTTTTGGAAATCAAACCTATACAGTCTTTTTAAGGAAGACTTAAAGTACAACAGGATATTTTTTTTTTTTTTAAAGGTCACCTACAATTTTTTATACACGTGCAAACACGCTTGGGTCTATTATACCCAGTGTGACCATTACGGGATTCTAGCGAAGTGTGACCGATAAGGGTTAAGTAAAAATCCGGATATCCGCGGATCTTGTTTGGATCCGGATCTTGTTAATTCGTATCCGAATCTGATGCCGTTTAGATTTCCGATTCAATTATTCGGTCGTTAACCAGATCTCGGATTCAAATCGCGAGTTACCACAAATCATAAATCTTAAGCACGAGTTAAGCCCCTTGCACAATGCTAGGCAACAGGCAATAGGAACAGGGAACAGAAATCAGAAACCTTGTATTTATGCAAAATAGACGATGACACACAGGCAATAGACACAGAATTTCCGTCACGTTGGGATTTCTGTGCCTATTGCTTGTTGCCAACCAATCATATCGTTCGAATTTTTTAGGTTTGTATCGACAAATTTGAGATTATTTCCTGTCCCTACTGCCTGTTGCCTAGCATTGTGCAAGAGCTTTTACGTGGAGATTTTTATCATTATTAAATTTATGATACTTAATAATTATACTAAAACATAGAAATAATTTAGCTTAACCCGTTAACTACTTTAGACGCCAAGAATACTCGTGCGACGCGATATCGCCCGTTAGACGCTTTGGATCAGTTAACTTGGGCCACAAGTTTGTCAAGCAAACTTCTGTTGTTCCAAGCTTTCAAATTTATCACAATGAAAAACAATTCAAATAAATTAGTATTTTGTCTTTATGCATTTTTTCCTTTTACCTCTCCTCTTACCTCAAACAATATTAATATAAAATAAAAAATTAGTTGCTGTTGATTAAACAATCTTGATTTTTTGTCATATTTGTAGTTAAATTATGAAGGTTTGCTTGACAAACTTGCGGCCCAAGTTAACTTCAAAGCGTCTGACGGGCAATATCGTCGCGCGAGTATTCTCGTTCAAACTCCAAAGCGTCTGACGAGGGCGATATCGTCGCGCGAGTAATCTCGTCCAAAGCAGTTAATGCATGGATTAAATAAACATTTAAAAACCATATCCTTATTAATAAACACTGATAAAAATAAAGATAATCAAAAGCAACGGTAAGTAGTTTTTCAAGTTCTACTGATATTGTGTTATACGTACGTAGTATTTTCCATTATCTACAATAGATAAAATTATTTACACATTTGCTTCATATGTCCTTTAATTTTATTCATTTATTATAGACGAAAGGAAGAACAAAATGACAATAATGATCAAGATGAAGACTTTGATGACTCTCAAAGGGAGTTTGATGAAAGTGACATTACGATACTTGGTGCTGCAGGTCCATCGCAGGAAACAGTAAGATGTACCATACGAGGGCGATCCACATCCACAATGAAGAAGCAAGAAAACATCGATCGCGCTTTAGCACAACTTATTGCCTTAAATCAACTGCCTATCTAATTCACTGAATCTGAGGGATTTTGCAGTTTTATGACTGTTTTTGACCCCTCATACAAGGTTTGTGCATAAAAAAGAGTATAGATAGGAAGTATAGACTATTTAAAATTTGTGTTTAGTTTTTAAAGAAAACGCGCAACCTGTGTTCTTGAAGGTTCGTACAGTGCCGTTCAAACTACTTCCGCTTGTAGAAAGGGAACTAAATAATCTCGTTGAGCAGGGGATTCTCGAAAAAGTTAACGCGTCGCGATGGGCTACACCCATAGTGCCGGTGCTCAAGAAAGATAACACGCAGGTACGACTCTGCGGAGATTTCAGCGTTACAACGAATCCGAATTTAGTAGTTGATGAGCACCCAATACCGACTACAGACGAATTATTTTCATCTATGTCGGGAGGCGAAAAGTTTACAAAGATTGATTTAAAAAACGCGTATTTACAATTAGAAGTCCGACCGGAGGACCGCGAATTACTAACATTGAACACACATAAGGGATTATATCGAAGTACACGATTACTTTACGGAGCGGCATCCGCGACCGCGGTTTTCCAACGCGAAATGGAAAAAATTTTAGGAGACATAGAGGGAGTCTCAATTTTTATAGACGATATAAGAGTTACAGGACCTAATGATAGGGTACATTTACAAAGATTAAACGAAGTTTTTACTAGGCTAGGACGCGCTAATATAAGGATAAACGTGAATAAATCCGAATTTCTCAAAGACGAGATTGAATATTGCGGGTACGTGATAAATAAAAATGGCATTCAGAAGTCACAAAGTAAAGTACAAGCAATTGAACTGATGCCTAGACCCAAAGACGCGAGCGAAGTACGTTCCTTCGTGGGTATGGTAAACTACTATGGACGGTTCATAAAAGGGCTAAGCGCGATTCTTAAGCCGCTGTACGAGCTTTTAAAGAACGGCGTTAAATTCAAATGGACGAAGGAATGCGAACAAGCTTTCATTCGAGCGCGGAAGAATTTCAAAAGTGATAATGTATTGGCACATTTTGATCCAAAATTGCCAATTAGCTAGAAATTGCGAGTCATGTAATCGAGTTAGGAATAACCCAGTTAAGGTAGAAACCCACGAATGGGAACCTGCGACTGCTCCATTCGAAAGAGTCCATATCGACTACGCGGGACCTTTCATGGAGGCATATTTTCTAGTTCTAGTTGACGCATTTTCGAAGTGGCCTACGGTACGAATTGTAAGAAATATTACAGCGCAAACAACAATCGAAAAATGTAAGGGGATCTTTACTGATTTTGGACTCCCACGCATACTAGTTATGGATAACGGACGGAATTTTCGCTTAGTCGAATTTCTCAAATTCTTACAAAGTAATGGTATTACGCCGAAATTCACGGCACCATACCACCCGGCGACAAACGGGCAAGCGGAAAGGTTTGTCCAAACACTAAAGATCTCTATAAAGAAAATGTACTCGGATACTCGGTATCGAAAGGCGTCCCTCGAGGAAATAGTACAGCAACTACTAACACACTACAGAAACACACCACACAGTACAACGGGGGTAGCACCGTCCGAAAGAGTCTTTAAAGTAAAAACACGAACCCGACTAGATCTGCTCAAACCAGAAGAAACTAAAACCGACTTAAACATAAATAGCGGCAAGAAGATTCGACAGTTTGCGGAGGGAGAGAAGGTACAGTGTAGAAACTACGGAGGAAACGAAAAATGGACTTTCGGCAAAATCCTACGGCGAACAGAAAAGCTACACTACAAGATTGCGCTAAACGACGGGCGTATTTGGGAGAGACACATCGACCAAATTCGACAAACTGGGGAAACCACAAGCGACTCGAACCCAGAACTAGACTACGGCGCATACGAGGAACCAGAGATGAACGCAAATTCGGAACAGAATATACGTGAACCGGAACCAGAACCGCCAGCCGGAGTAAATGCACCAGTGGAGGAGAACAAAGCACCAATCGCGCCTGGCCAAGCTAGAGTCCCAGTCAGAAGATCGCAGCGCAAAACAAGGATGCCACAGCGGTACGAAGATTTCTACTTAAGAAGGTAGAAATACTTTTCCCAGGGGGAGAAGTGTTGTGACGCTTATTGTATAGCGCACGTAACGCCAGGGGGCATTCGCCGGCAGACGCCGATCGTCAACTCTCTGCATGCGCGGCCCCGCCAATTTCCGCTCGCGGCCAGCGCGGCCATTCCCGGCATTCCGTTAGTAGCGACCATAGCGAAAGCTTGTATCCAAGAGCAACTCTATTTGTAGTATTAAACAGTTTGGTATATTGCTGTATGGGTACTACATTCTTTACCAGCCCTCGAACATACATAACAGTAGCAAACGGTCATAAAGTAACTGCAGTTGGTAAAGGAACAGTCAATGCAAAATTCATGAATAAATCAGACGACATTCCAGAGGTTACGATTGGAAATGTATTGTATGTACCAGATATACAAAGAAATTTTATTTCTGTACGGCGTTTGACCAAAATGGGATATACGGTGACTTTCGATAATAATAAATGCTCTATCGTTCGTGCACATGACGGAGTACAAGTTGCATTGGGCGAACCTTGTGGAAATCTATACTAGCTGAAGACACCAAATATGATATGTGTAATAAGAAATTCAGATCCGGAACCAATAAAGAACTGCGTTCATAAATGGCATAGTATTCTCGGCCATAGAGACATCCAGGTAGTGAAGACATTGCCATCAAGCGATCTCGTCGACGGTATTCATTTTGACGAATGCAGCAAGGAATGTAACAACATATTAAACTGCGAGGTATGTCTTCAAGGTAAGATAAGCAGGATGAAGTTTCCGAATTCGAATAATCGAGCAAAAGAAAAGTTGGACTTGATCCACTCGGATGTCTGTGGCCCCATGCAGACAGCGACACCATCTGGTAAAAGGTACGTTCTCACCTTTATAGATGAAAACGTACTTTAAATATGTAAGGTACATATTCTATATGTACCTATTCTAAATTTACTGCTGTTTACCTTATTAAAGAAAAATTGGAAATTTTTGGTAAATTTAGAGATTTCGTGGAGATGTGCAAGACGATGTTCAATCGTGAATCGAAAATGATTCGCAAGGATAGAGGAGGAGAGTACATGAGTGTCGAATTCATCAAGTTCTTGGATTGAGAAGGCATTCAATACCATCGAACGGCGCCATACAGTCCCCAACAAAATGGCGTTGCCGAGTGTAAAAATCGGACTCTTATCGAGATGGCAAGGTGCATGATCTTGGAAGCTAAGCTTGAAAACAAGTTTTGGGGCAAAGCAGTCGTAATGACGAATTACATACAGAATCGTTTGCCAGCCAGGGACATCGTGCAAACACCGTTTGGAAATTGGTATGGTACCAAACCCAATTTAAATTTTTTCAAACGGTTTGGATCGAATTGTTACGTACATGTACCTGATAAAAAGCGGAGGAAACTTGATTTGAAAGCAACTGAGGCATTTTTGTTGGCTACAATGCGATTTCAAAAGCATATAGGTGCTACGTTCCATCAAGCGGAAAAGTAGTCATAAGTCGAGATGCCAAATTCGTTTACAAGAACTGCGATTGGAAAATTAATCAAGATCAGTTTAAGGAGGAAAGCGAAGTCACAATTACGTATCTATTTGAAGATGAATTCTACAGTGCTGATGAAGAGGATAAAATAGAAGAGAACGATCCAGTAACGGGTGAAGCATCAAGAAATATTCAGCAGTCACCAATAGCTCAACGAGAAACTAACGAACATGCTCCTGATAACAATGAAGGTGAAATCGGAGTACCAGAACTTCGTCGGTCGACAAGATCGAATTTAGGGGTACCACCACGTCGTTACACTGAAGAAATCAACGTCGTCAAGGAAGAATTAGTCGAGCCAAAGACATACAATCAAGCAATCAGTTTTGAACAAAAGAATGATTGGATTCAGGCAATGAAGAACGAAATTAAGTCGCTTAAGAAAAACGAGACGTGGGAGCTTGTGGACCTGCCGAAGAATCGTCGTGCAATTGGTTGTAAATGGGTATACAAAATAAAATCCCATGGAGAAAATGAAATATTCAAGGCACGATTGGTTGCACAGGGTTTCTCCCAAAATATGGAATCGAGTATGATGAAGTGCTTGCTCCAGTGGTAAGACATGCAACATACAGGATCTTATTCACCGTTGCGGCCAGAAAGCTAATGAAAGTTATTCATCTCGATGCAAAGACAGCGTTTCTAAAATTAAGTGAAACGATCTACATGAAGCAACCCTCCGGCTTCACTAAAGAAGGAAGAGAACATCAAGTTTGTCTCTTGAGGAGGAGTATATACGGTTTGAGACAATCTGCCAGGATGTGGAATCAGGAAATTCATCAAACTCTTACGGCTGCGGGTTACGTACAAAGCAAGAACAATCCATGCCTGTACATTAAGTATAATAAAGGTAAAATCTGTTACATACTAATTTATGTCGATGATTTGATTGTAGCCAGCGAAAACAACAGCATGTTAGCAGAATGCGAGAAGATTTTGAGCGCAAAATTTAAAATAAAAAATCTCGGAGATGTCCGTAATTATCTTGGTTTGCAAATCAAACGCGACCTCAACGGAAACTTTGCATTTAACCAGAAACGGTACATCATGAAGATCATCAAAGATTTTGGTATGATGGAAGCGAAAACTTCGAATGTTCCAATCAGCGTGTCATACAGCAAAGGTGGAAATTCTGAGTTACTAATGGATAACAAAAATTATCGCAAATTAGTTGGTTGTTTGCTTTACATCGTTGTGAATACAAGACCAGACATCTCAGCGAGCGTAACAATCTTGGCACAAAAGGTGACAAAACCAGCACAGGAAGATTGGAATAAACTAAAACGTATTCTTCGATATCTCAAGGGCACAGCAGACCTTTTGCTGATGCTTGGCGGCATCAACAGTAAAACTGGCCTCGTCGGTTACGCCGATGCAAATTGGGCAGAAGACGTCGCATTACAACAACGCAAGTCAACTTATACCGGCTACGTTTTCAAGTATTTTGATGGATTAATCAGCTGGTGTAGCAAGAGACAATCTTGTGTTGCTAAATCGTCCATGGAAGCTGAATATATGGCACTATCAAAGGCAAGTAGTGAAGCGCTATGGATTCGTCGTTTATTGAGGGACTTCAAACAGCCGGAAGAGGACCCAACTACAATCCACGAGGATAATCAGAGCTGCTTAAAACTAATCAAAGAAGAGAAGATGTCAAATCGTTCGAAGCACATTGATGTGCATGCCTATTTCGTCAAGAATCACGTTGACAAGGGAACCGTCAAATGTGTCTACTGTCCAACAGACGACATGGTTGCTGATCTATTGACGAAACCATTATCAGCTAATTGAATCGTAAAATTACGAGAGACTTGCGGCTTGATGGAAATTTGAATGAGAAGGAGTGTTGAACTAAGTCATTTATGCATTCAAATTAATGTTCACATTTTAGTTTATTAGAGTCATTATATTGGTAACAGACACATTAGCGTAACAGTTTTGTACTCATAAGTTGTTAGCACTAAGATGCTATAGTTCTTTTTACTTTTTCTAGTTTGTGGTACCTGATTCGAGATGTCTCTCACATATCTTCTGTTACCGCGCCTTTCGTTCACGAGGGCTTTCCAGAGTTTTCTACATTATTCAGTTACACTTGTATCGTAATAAAGTTATACTTATTTATTTAATCTCATCAAGACTGTCTTCAGCATATTATCAATCCCAGCATCTGCTAATACTCAGTACGCGGTTCGATATGAATTGGAATGAAAATTTAACTGTCTCTGCACGACAATCTTAAGTTAAGATGGTAATACGGCGCTATTGTCTTAAAAGATTGTACTTAAGACGGTCTTATAAGTATAAGATCCGACTATGAATACCGGTCTTTTGTTTTTCCGTAAAATATGCTATATGAGATTGTACTATTTATTATAGATAGATATTTTCTTATAATATTAATCATTTCTATAAACTGTAATAAAAAATAATTTTAGATATTTACATATTGACGTTTTTCCTGGTATAGGTACATGGGAAACCCGGTAATACCTATAAAATCGGAACGGACACATCTTTTGCAGAAACATTCTGATTGGTTAAATCAAGAAACCATTAGCTTTGATCAAACTGGCAATTTTATTCTGTATTACAAATTTATCTTAGCTCAATTGTGATTGGTTACCCCAATAACTATTCCTTTCTGTTCCGCTTTTCTCCGAATCTACTTCTTCCTCTACGTGGAACTGCTCTACGTGGAACTTCTTCCTCTTCGTGGAACTGCTCATCAGGGTGCAGCCGCGATGGCACCTTCGGTTCGGCGAAGGCGGCCGCGGCGGCAACAAAGGCGCCGACGGCGACACCGGCGGTGATCACAGCCGCGGCGCCGAGTATCCAGCTTTCCATAGAAGAGTCCGTAGCGGAGTTCATAGCAGAGTCCCTAGCAGAGTCCCTAGCAGAGTCCATAGAAAAAGAGAAGCCGCTACCACTCATACGGCCTTCTTTCAAAGTTTGTTTGTAGATATCCTGATCGTAGATACGCTTTTTCTCAGGGTTTGATAATACCTCATACGCTTGAGAAATTTGCTTAAACTAAAAAAATATACGCGACATTTCATAAATATTAGATTTTATCATGCGTAATGCAATCGCGAAAGACATTTAAAATTTTAAGCTTTATAGTTTTATTTATTTCTATTTTATTTTCCATACAAACCTTTTCTCCTCCAGTAGGATTCTTATCGGGATGATATTTTAAAGCGAGCTTTTTATAGGCTTTCTTCAAATCTTCCTGCGAGCATTCGGGATTCACGCCCAATACGTCATAAAATGTCTCCTTAACCATTTTTACTAATTGTAAAAAGTCCGTCTTATATTAAAAACGCTCCTGCTGAAACCAAGAAAAAATACTATAATAAATTCCTCAATTCTTTAATTAAAGGTACTGCCAATACATGATAGACAATTTTTCTTATTAGGAACGCTAAAAATACAAGTTCCATATTTCTTGGAAAAATGCACATGCATAATGAATTTAAAATGTCAAATGCATTTAATGTACCGATAAAGTGACATCAGAGGAATTATATATAATAGGTACGCACTATTCCTTACATCGATAAGTTAAACAACCCGAGATGTTGCAACATACGCACGCATGACGCAAAAAGGCAAAGATGTATAGCCATATTTAGCTCATAATTAATTCATAAACTCTAAAACGAATGCATCGCTTTTGTAGCGTTGCATAATTTGATCTTATATAGGCTCAGTATGCATTAATTATAACATGGTCAGAGAGTAAAGTTCATAACGCCACTATGCAACTTGGAGTCGTTCTTACGAATATATTTAATCAAAGGAATATAAAGGCTCTCTAAATTAAAATGGAGTGGTAATGGAGTGGTAATTTTGGATAATGAACCGTTTTTTAAGAAACGACTAATATCTGAAATGATAAAAACAAAAGAAGAATTTGAGTCGCCAGTGAGTAATAAAAATTAGTAAAGGTATTTAGATCGACCAAACTGGCAAATTTATTAATTGAAGAACGCTACGTTTCGACCGCAGATTTCGGTCCTTTTCAAGCGTGTAAATGCAACTCACAAACATTCATTAGTCAAACATAATGCCCAAACTACGCCGAATCTAAAACTAAACATCGGAAATCAGATATCGCAACAATGAGTAAAAACAATTTAAATTATATAAATCCAAGCTTACAATATTTGTGCGTCAAAAATGACAGAAGTAAATGTACGTTAAACAGCATTATCGTTAGACAATTACAAGTCATCGCTGTGCGGTGGTAAAATTTGAACTGACAGATAATCAACAACCAATGTCGTTAGTAACAAAGGCGAGTGACGTAGAGAGGGAAACAGAGAAGAAGGAGTCAGAATTAAGTTTCCTTAATAATATGTACATTATTAGCGACTTTGTATATGACAAACTTAAGTGCACAAATGGAAATCTACCGAGAGCCTATGGTCTGCCGAAGGTTCATAAGGGCGGGTTCCCTTTACGCATTATTGTCTCAGCGTTGGGAAGCCCGGTCTACAATGTTGCTAGCCTACTTCAAAAGATCATACATTCTGCTATTCCTAAACCGAAATCACATATTAAAGATAGCTGGTTTTTTGTTAAGTTTATTAACAATAAGAATATCAATGATGATGAAACACTTATTTCACTTGATGTCACGGCTCTATTCACTAACATTCCTAATGATTTAGTTCTAAAAGGAATTGAAAAAAGGTGGGTCCACATCTCTAAGAAAACAGATCTCAACCTACCACAATTTTTACACGCCGTGGATCTTATTTTATTGTCCACCAGTTTCAGTTTTAATGGCGCAACTTATGAACAAATTTTCGGCAACCCCATGGGATCTCCTCTATCTCCCGACGCGGCCAATATTGTTATGGATGACTTGGAGACGTTTTGCTTAGATCGCTTAAATCTGAATATCTCGATCTTTTTCAGATACGTAGATGACATTTTCGCTGTTGTCCCTAAAGCTAGTGTTGGCTTGATATTAAAGGTTTTTAATGATTATCACCCCAGACTTAAATTCACGCACGAAATTGAAATAAACGGGTCTCTCAACTTTCTTGACACGACCGTTATCAGGAACGGGAGCACACTGATAACTAATTGGTATCGAAAAACGACGTTCTCTGGGCGATACATTAACTTTTATTCTAACCATCCCTTAAAATACAAGTTAAACACTATCACAAGCTTGGTAGATCGCGCGATTTTACTTTCAGACAATAAATTCCACAATAGCAACATTGAAATAGTTAAAAAAATTTTAATTAACAATAGTTTTCCAAAACTGGTTATTAATAAACATGTTGCCAAACGTTTAAACCTTCTTAAAATACGCAATACAACACTCAATAGCTCCGCGGATAATAAGGCAGATTTCGATTTAAAGAACTGTATACCTTTACCTTATATTAAAGGTTTAAGTGACAACTTATGTCGCAATTTAAGAAAGTTCCATCTCAACACTTTATTTACAGTTCCTAAAAAATTAGATTGCTTAATTAAACGAGGCAAAGATAGAATTGATGATTTTAAACAAACTGAATTAGTTTACAAGATCAATTGTAAAAATTGCAATGCGACGTATATAGGACAGACGAAAAGACATCTGTGCACACGTCTCCGAGAACACCAAAACGATGTCAAGAAAGATTCGAGTAAACAGTCGGTAGTTAGTAAGCATCGAATATCCTCAAGACATGATTTTGATTGGCAAAAGCCAGAAATTATACACAGGGAGAGACAGATTAGAAAGAGAGAATTGGCCGAAATGTTTTTTATTAAGAAATTTGATGACACTATTAATTTGCAAAAAGACACGGAGAATCTTAACGCTCTCTATGTACATATTATTAAGGAATAGTATATTGTGTTACAAGTGCGGAAAGTTGGCTATTGCCACGAGCGCGGTAGGCGCACGAGCCGAAGGCGAGTGCGCCTACCCGCGCTCGTGACCAATAGCCAACTTCCGTACGTGTAACACATACTATTTTGTATTACAAGTGCATGTAGGGATGGGGGTTAAGGGATGCGTCACGAGTGCGGGTAGTCGCACGAGCCGAAGGCGAGTGCGTTTACCCGCACGAGTGTGTGATACGCGAAGGACTTGCGGGGGACGAGGGGGGGCGAAGCCCCCCCGAGTTGGGAGAAATGACACACGGGGGGGTTCGGGGGGGCTTCGCCCCCCCGAGTCTGGGCGCAGGCGGGGAGGGGGGCGCGGGGGGGAGGGGCGGAGCCCCTCCCCCCGCCTATGATGAAAGCAACGTTTATTTATTATTACGTACGTTCCCCACATAGTAGATGGCTTTTGAGATTTTGACAGCTCCTTGAAATATGCCAATAGTGTATGTTCAGACATAGATTTCGTTCTTTTTTCAGCTTTCCACTGCATAAATTTGTTGTAAGTTATCATATATTTTTCTTTTGATTTTGGTGGCAATAAATTTTGCACTACGGTTTTGGCACTTTCTACTATTTCTGGAGGCGTGAGTTCGTTGTCACTATCGGTTTCTGGGATGATATAATCCATTTTTTTCACTTTATAATTGCTTTATGGGAGTTGCGCGTACAAGTATGTACAGTAGAGTGACATATGAGTAGCTGTTAGGTTAGGTGTGTGTTGGGAAGAGGCGAAGTGTCGGTATTTTCGGTAGTTGTTTTCTGTGTGCGCTGCGAGATGGCGTTGATACCCGTTACGTATGGCTTGAACCCGTTGGCTATAAGTCTTAGGGCACGGGTTTCCCGTAGGATATGACTTTGGATATGACGTGTGGAATATTTTGTAGGTAGATGTTGGCAAATCGTTACTTTCCGCACAGAAAACACACACGGAAAGTGCTACTTTCCATGCACGTGTAATACAAACTTAATTCTGACTCTTTCTTCTCTGTTTCCCTCTCTACGTCACTCGCCTTTGTTACTAACGACATTGGTTGTTGATTATCTGTCAGTTCAAATTTTACCACCGCACAGCAATGACTTGTAATTGTCTAACGATAATGCTGTTTAACGTACATTTACTTCTGTCATTTTTGACGCACAAATATTGTAAGCTTGGATTTATATAATTTAAATTGTTTTCACTCATTGTTGCGATATCTGATTTCCGATGTTTTGTTTTAGATTCGGCGTAGTTTGGGCATTATGTCTGACTAATGAATGTTTGTGAGTTGCATTTACACGCTTGAAATGATAAACATTAAAAGACAAAACAAAGGTTTAAATCTGCAGACGGACACAGAGAATCTTCCGGATTGTATATTTAGGCGCTATTGAAGGTCTTTCCAAACTTTAATGTTACTGTTTATCGTTTATTTTATACTCCGGCACCAGGTTGTTGTTCGACCTTTAGTCATTTTTATTTGAAACGTTAAGATGATAAGTCGTGTATTAAGTATTGAAATTAATTTATACGGAGTAAGCTACACATTGTAAGTTTATATTTAATCTACAGGGTGAATCTTAATGGATGTACCAACCTTTTACCATGAGAGATGGGTTACCGACTGCAACTGTAATCAACCGAACGATCCATAGATGACACCTGGTCGGATCGACCGCTCCGATCGACATACAGGGAAGTCAAAAATTGTGCATCAAGTAACGTATTCTATACATACATACTTTTCTAGTATATCCAACTCTCTTCCTATACAGCACAAAAACCTCTTAAAATATATTCAAAACATTATTTAGGAAGTTTAAAATAAATCACAAAAGTATATTTAGAATGTTTCTATGTCCACCAAATCATGTCGAAAGAATATTTTCAAAAATGTTTTAAAAAATTGCATAAAAATATGTTCAATAATATTTGTAAAATCTTTTAGAAATATTGCTTTAAAAAATAAAATGTTTAAATTTCTAAAAGATTTTACAAATATTGTTAAATATATTTTTATGCAATCTTTTAAAAACATTTTTGAAAATATTTTCTTGACAATCTGGCGAACATAGAAACATTCTAAAAATGTTTTTGTAAACTATTTAAAAAAATATTTAGTGCTGTATGGATTACGCGTTTTTTTTACGCAATTATTTTCTAATAACGAGATTTCTTATTATTGCGCAACGTATCTACCGCATAAAAGAGATATTATTTGTATCTGTGTCTTTTTTATACGATTTTTAAAAAATAATGATTCTTTAATAAAGTTACTTGGTAGCGATTTCTTTTCACGTTTACGCGGAACATTTTAGCGCGTAAAAAGAGAGTTGGACCTGAAGCAGCAAAAATATAAAAATGTTCTACCATTCTTATTCAAAAATGCGTAATTCTACTGCAAGAAATATTCTGCTGCATAGTACTTTATAGATATAAAAGTAATAATTTAAAAAATGAAAAGTAATAACAGTGGACTTCCGCACCACCTCTGAGGTACCACCAATGGCGCGTTAGGTTTTTTGAAGTGGACCTTCGCCTGGAGCCATATTGTACCACAGTTGAAGACCTTTTTCAGTAAAAGCTCAAACAGATAAATTGAAGTCATATTGCGTAAGAGCGCACGCAGATAAAAAATTACATCTACGTGTGGCCGTGCGCAACATGTCGCCAATTTGTCATGTTTTCATTTTAGATGCTCGAAATGTCCCCCCTCCATCTCCTCACAATGTGTAGCCCTATCTACAATTGCAACATGCACCCG
The DNA here is from genome assembly GCA_035220615.1 of Leptothorax acervorum. NCBI lineage: Eukaryota > Metazoa > Arthropoda > Insecta > Hymenoptera > Formicidae > Leptothorax > Leptothorax acervorum. The sequence goes on along the minus strand of JASTWQ010000351.1, from coordinate 20,427 downwards.
GCTCAAGACCTCTGGACTTATTGCACGGCAAGCTCGTACAATTCGATCCTTCAGATCTTGAGCGTTAGCAGGTCGCGTTGTGTAAACTTGCTGCTTAAGATGACCCCACAGAAAAAAGTCTAGCGGTGTGAGGTCTGGTGAACGCGGTGGCCATTCGTGGGGACCATGAAGTCCAATCCAACGGTTACCGAATTTCTCATTTAATAAGTCCCTTGTTGCCCTGGCAGTGTGTGCAGGATGGCCATCCTGTTGGAACCACATGTTAACACGTGATTCCAACGGCACTTCATCCAACAAGTCAACAAGTTCATTGTTGAGAAATCTTCGGTATCTGTCACCATTGATCTTACCATCAATAAAATGTGGCCCAATGATGCGGTCTCCAAGAATACCCGCCCAAACGTTCACCGACCACCTGACTTGAGTATGCGCTTGCTGCATCCAGTGAGGATTCTCGGTGGCCCAGTAATGCATATTATGGCGGTTGACAATGCCATCATTATGGAAAATACATTCGTCCGAAAACAGAATGTTTTTCGAAAAATAATAATTTTCCTCAGTCACATTAAGGAACCATCGACAATACCTCAATCTGCGAGGTTCATCATTTGCATGCAATTCTTGAGTCAGGGTTACCTTGTAGGGATGGAAGTGAGCCGATTTCAAAGCCCTACATACTGTTGCCTGGCTGACTCCTTGATCCTGCGCGACGGCTCGTGTACTGATTTTTGGGTCATTAGTGACCTGTTGTAAAATCCGTGCGGTATTTACGCGCGGTGGTCGGCCTGTACGAAGTATAAAAGTAACAATAAAAAGACACAATATTTAAAATTATTTATTATAAAATGTTATAAATAAATATGTACCAGCAGGCTTTATAGGTCTGAATTGTCCATTATTTCGCAGCCGCGTTTCCAGCCTCATAAAAAAATTGTGAGGTGGCTGTCTTCGCTCTGGGTATCTACGAGCATACACTCGCGCAGTTTCCCGCGATCGTCGGCCGCACGTAACATACAAGAAAACCATGTCGCACATCTCATTATTCGTAAAATTGTGAGCCATGTTGACCGCACGTTTTATCACGTTTTACGAAACACACGCGATCGAAGCGAGACACGGAATAAACAATTTGCTAGGATGTAGCTATAGAAACAATTAAAAAAACAACGAAGAAACAGTGAAAGAAATAATTGAAGATCGACAGATTCCCAGCAGAATCCAAACAGAAAACTTTCTTCTATTTTTGCGGGAGACGGAAAGTTTATGCTTTAAAATACCCAGAGCAGAAGTAGCCACGCTGCATATTTTCTACGAGGTTAAAGGCTAGTTGTAGCTGCGAAAAAATGGTCAATTTCTCTGAAATGTTTAAATACTTATATTTATTTATAAGATTTTATAGTAATATGATTTTAAATATTTTGTTCTTAATTCATTACTTCCATTACTATTTTTTGTACAACACGAACACGTCGCATAAAAATGGCTCAAACAGAAGAAATGATTGCGGACGATCCAATAACTAACGCACAAGCCATCGCGCAGTATCAAGGAATAAGCCAGAAAATTATATGTAAAACTTTGATATCAGTGCATTTTTCTGCTTGTAGGATTATTTTAAGCAGTAATTAAGTTTGCGCAATGCGACCTGCTAGCGCTCAAGATCTGAAAGATGGAATTGTACGGGCTTGCCGTGCAATAAGTCCACGGTCTTGCGCGCCGGATGCGTCGTGCAATTTTAAAAAGGGCTATATTTTGTGAAAGGATGGAGGCGGGACACTTCGAGCATCTAAAGTAAAAACAGATAAATTGGCGATATGTTGCGCACGGCCACACGTTGATGTAATTTTTCATCTGCGTGCTCAAAAATGACTTCAATATATCTGTTGAAGCCTTTACACATACTGAAAAAAGTCTTAAAATGTGGTACAATATGGCTCCAGGCAAAGGTCTACTTCAAAAAACCTAACGCGCCATTGGTGGTACCTCAGAGGTGGTGCGGAAGTCCACTGTTATTACTTTTCATTTTTTAAATTATTACTTTTATATCTATAAAGTACTATGCAGCAGAATATTTCTTGCAGTAGAATTACGCATTTTTGAATAAGAATGGTAGAACATTTTTATATTTTTGCCGCTTCAGGTCCAACTCTCTTTTTACGCGCTAAAATGTTCCGCGTAAACGTGAAAAGAAATCGCTACCAAGTAACTTTATTAAAGAATCATTATTTTTTAAAAATCGTATAAAAAAGACACAGATACAAATAATATCTCTTTTATGCGGTAGATACGTTGCGCAATAATAAGAAATCTCGTTATTAGAAAATAATTGCGTAAAAAAAACGCGTAATCCATACAGCACTAAATATTTTTTTAAATAGTTTACAAAAACATTTTTAGAATGTTTCTATGTTCGCCAGATTGTCAAGAAAATATTTTCAAAAATGTTTTTAAAAGATTGCATAAAAATATATTTAACAATATTTGTAAAATCTTTTAGAAATTTAAACATTTTATTTTTTAAAGCAATATTTCTAAAAGATTTTACAAATATTATTGACCATATTTTTATGCAATTTTTTAAAACATTTTTGAAAATATTCTTTCGACATGATTTGGTGGACATAGAAACATTCTAAATATACTTTTGTGATTTATTTTAAACTTCCTAAATAATGTTTTGAATATATTTTAAGAGGTTTTTGTGCTGTATAGGAAGAGAGTTGGATATACTAGAAAAGTATGTATGTATAGAATACGTTACTTGATGCACAATTTTTGACTTCCCTGTATGTCGATCGGAGCGGTCGATCCGACCAGGTGTCATCTATGGATCGTTCGGTTGATTACAGTTGCAGTCGGTAACCCATCTCTCATGGTAAAAGGTTGGTACATCCATTAAGATTCACCCTGTATATTGTCACGCGCATGTGTTTGCATTTGGTGGATGTTACTCCGAATTAACTACACAGGTATCATGCACTTCACATTCCTGGAGATAGTGGAGATGAGGATGTCATCTATCGTTTTTCTGAGGATGCCTGTGAGTTCTTCGGAGAATGCATCTACGAATGTATAAGTGTGAGACACAATGCGTTTGCACCTTTGTAACATTCAGGACTGCGCTTATATAGGACCGCGTTTTACATTTTAATTGAACTGCGAGAATGTGCAGAATTTGACTGACAGTTTTTTTAACACGTATGACTACGGTTTAAATTTTAATTTATTTTTGACTACGGCATTATGCGAAGTTGCGGAGTTTTTGTATTTCTTGTATTTATTTAATTTATACGCTGAAGAGGACTCGAAGATTGAGTCGAAACGTACGTACTTGTAAACTATTTATGATTAAAAAATTTTATTGCGCACCAATTACCGCGCGTTGGCTCTAGTGCCTTATTATTTTATATTTGAATATATTTAAATTAACAGACAGCTCGAGTTGTTATATGTATAGGGTACAATGGATAACAAAAGCACTTGGCACCCTAGTAAAAAATTTTTTATATAAAAACATATATAATTATATATCATGCAAATATATACATATATACATATGTCCATACATGTTCTTTTTTCTTGTACAGTGAAACCTGTCTATGTTGGCCACTGGTGGTGAAACTGAAAAACAGCCAACTTAAACAGGTGGCCAACTTATAGAGAAATGTACATAAAAATCAATTGCAGAATCAAAGTTTATTTATATACAATTTTACATTAGTTTAATTATACATAGATATACATTAACATAATTATTGTTTTTATTTTTTATGTTTTCGACCAGGGATTTCGCAATTTTAAATTGTTTATAGCTATTTTTCTTTAACTGACGCCTTTATATCCAACAGATCTAAAACCTCTCTTTTTTTCGATTGTTAATTTATTTAATTTTTTTTCGTTTTAAAGCCATTTTTTATTATTATACGCACGATGTTTACTGTAAGAATAAATAAATTTATTAATTCGCGATGCTCACGACCGATGGCGGCGCTACAAGCAGCTCGGTCACGTGGGCTAAAAAGGGGGTCGTGCTTGACATTCGCCTTGTCTGTCTTTCAGGTTATCATATTCTTTATTTATTATCAAACGTATAATTCGACCCAAGGATGTTCTTACGATTAACGCAAATATACGAGTTTGTGAGAGGGGATATGCACAGTCGGAACATGAATGAAGGCAAAGAAAAGTATTGAAATCCTGGAAAGTGATTACCGTTGGCTGTTTGAAAACAGCGATTACTACAAATGGCCTTGTTTTACAAACGAGTGCTTTTAGTAAATTTCCTCACACTGTCGAAGGACTGATAAGAATTGAGAACGATGGATTAGTGATTCAACAAATGCAATGCTCGCGCAAAACAGGATTGTCGGGCATATGCAAACATGCAGTGGCTGTGTTGCTTTTTCTCGAACGGTACATACTCTTCTGAAATTATTCGGAGATAAAAAAATTATTTGTATAAAACAAAGACTTGTTAGTTTTCTTTAACCGAATAATAGTTTGTCTTATAGGAAACCTGTGCATCTCTCTTATCATTTGCCCGTACTCTTTATTCTTTTAGAAACGACATTGCTTGGAGGATATGTCCTGTACTGATTTGAAATGTGTATGGTCTTCATGAAAAAAAGATGTACATAAAGATTTTGCTCTTGCTCCAGTTCATGCGTTTTGTTGTGCTTTAAAAGAGAAAATTGACGATACACATAAAAAAAGACCTGACCGATTTTTTTGATAGACTTTGCAGTCTAAATCCAGATGCTGCAATTCAACTACATAGAGTGGGTCGTGCAGGCACAGTTGTGCGCCGCAGTATTGACGAAGTCTTTTCATACAGTCGAATAGCAGATATAATATCTAATAGTTTGAACAATAATTGGATTAATGAGATATCGAACTTGCCTCCACTGACTTATTTGAATAGTTGTTGCTTGTCAGTACTGAACAGTTTGTCAGTATCTGATCCAGTGAAATTATGTTATGAATCAGCACATACTGGAGGAAGGAAAGAAAATTAAGGGTATTTCAGGCTCAAGGATTTATCTATTATTTACGTATGCAAAGAATGCGAAGCCAAATTGGAAAAAATCGAAGGATTATTTTTGGCCAAAAAAATTGAAAAATAAGTATATGCAACATGGAATTATACACGAGCGGTTTACGAGAGAAGAGTATGAGAAGCTGACGGAATGTAAAGTGGAACAGTATGGTTTCGTAGTTCATCCTCAATGTTCTTGGGTAAGATATATTCACCAGAAGGAGTAGTCTTTGGAGAGAATGGTCCAGAATTGCTGTTAGAATTAAGTGTCCGTATTTAGGAAAAACAAACACTATAACCGAATGCTTAAACTCTTGTTCTTTCTTAGATAAAGACTACAATTTAAAAAAGAAACATGCGTATAATGGACAAGTTCAATTAGGCCAACTGATATTAAATGTACAAAAGTGTCATTTATGTATCTATGCATCTTTTGATAAATCGATTTACATCATTTCAGTTCCATTCAACAAGAATTTCGCGCTTGAGATGTTGTCAACTGTTTGTGACATTTATATGTTAAAAATGTTGCACTACGTTTGCAGGAAGAAGAAAAAGTGAGCAAGTAGAAACTTGCACATTGCTTTCTCATAGTTTTTAAGTATACAAATTAGAAACTTGCACATTACTTCCTTATAATTTTTAAGTATGCAAATTTGCAATTATGAATTTGCACACTGCTTAATCAACATTTTATATCGCTCATAAAGCTTCCTCTATGAGAAAACCAAATTTTTTCTTTGACGTATTAGTGGATACTTATTATTTCACTCATAAAGCTTCTTCATAGAGAAAGCTTTATGAGCGAAATAAAATGTTGATTAAGCAATGTGCAAATTTATAATTGCAAATTTGCATACTTAAAGATTGTGAGGAAGTAATGTGCAAGTTTCTAATTTGTATACTTAAAAACTATGAGAAAGCAATGTGCAAGTTTCTACTTGCTCACTTGAAAACTATGAAAAAGCAATGTACAAGTTTCTACTTGCTCACTTAAAAACTATGACAAAGCAATGCGTAAGATTTTACTTTTACACTTAAAAACTGTGAGGAAGAAATGTGCAAGTTTCTTCTTGCACACTTAAAAATTATGAGAAAGCAATATGCAAGTTTCTACTTGCACACTTTAAAACTATGAAGAAGCAATGTGCAAGTTTCTACTTGCACACGTAAAAACTATGAGGAAGAAATGTGCAAGTTTCTACTTGCACATTTAACAATTATAAGGAAGTAATGTGCAAGTTTCTGCTTGCACACTTTAAAACTATAAGGAAACAATGTGCAAGTTTCTACTTGCACACTTAAAAACTATGAGGAAGCAATGTGCAAATTTCTGCTTGCACACTTAAAAGCTATGAGGAGTTATTAGCAATTTTAACCGACGTTTTCTTTTAAGTAAAGTTTTTGTAAATTTTAATTATGGTTTTATAAAAAACCAGTACTTTTCTGAAAATTTGATTGCTTCAAACTCTTAATAAAATCATAATTCTTTAAAACTCTCAAATCATAGTTTAAATTGACTGAACGAAAGAGTGTTTTGAAAACGTTTCGACAAAGGCTACAAGAATATGCAATAACGTGTATACAATAAGTGAGTTGTTAGGATTGTATTGCCAACCTAAGATAAATTTATGAAATTAATTTCAATAATATTAAATTTTACATTTTAGTATCTGGAAGTTTATTAAATTCCTTTTAAAATGACATTATATTTTTCAACTCCGCCCATAGACTTCCGGCAATTACACAAAATAAATGTGGTATCTTATAATCGGAGACTTTTCTCTATATATTTACCCAAAAATACATATTATTTATTATTTATGTTTACAATAAATACCTTATTTCTCTCTCTCTTTCTTTTTCTATTTTTGTCTTTCTTTTTGTTTTTCTCTTATTTTCTTCCTGTTTCTCTCTGTCTCTCTCTTCCTCTCTTTTTTTCGAAACAGCCAAGAATGCCAAAAATAATTTTGAAGGATTAGAAATAGCCCAATGTCTCAATATTTGCGGAAGTTAGAGCAACCACAAACATTTCTCAAAAAATTCCAAATTATATTACAAAAGAACCTCTTTACCAATTATCGCCGAATTCAATGATCAAATTATAAAATGAAGAAGAAGCAATGTGCTCTAATTTACACACTTTTTTATTATATTGGTAATTTTTTTCTGATTTTGTTATATTCTTCAGTCTTTTCTACCCCTATTTTATATATTATTCTTTAATATTTTGTTAATTTGTTCTTGAATTATAGCCTTTTAAAATTTCGAGGAATCTGTATACAGGACAATGTGCAAAAGTTTTTAATTTGTACACTCTTTTATTATATTGGTAATTTATTTTGAATTCTATTATATTCTTAGGTCTTTTCTACCCCTATATAGTATATAATTTTGTTGGAGATACGAAGTGGCTCCACTCGAACTAACGGGTCGCGACATTATCGACGTCTATTTATTCTATTTTCGATACTTATAGATTCTTGTTCAGTTCTCTTTCTGGCGTCACACGGTCGACCACGTGTAATCATTGTAATCGTAATCGATATAGTAATCACGATAAATTGCGTTATATAAAACAAACTCTGATTATTACCCTCCAATAGGTTATGGGCCCAGAGTACGTAAAACGCGGGTGTTCGATTTAAAAGTCGCGAGTGAGGAACTTGGCGAAAACGTGGTTGCGGTGTACCGTGCATCTCGTATACGGGAAAATTGTTAGTGTGTGAGAACCAGTACGCGAAAATAGAGAAATCGCGAGATAAAGACCGAGACAATAAAAAACAGTAAAAGTGGTGTTAAAATGTCGGCGATTATAAAAATCGAGCCGTTAACTGCCGAAAATTATTATATGTGGAAAATGCAGATGGAGGCTATACTAGTGAAAAACGACGTGTGGGCCTACGTGAACGGGACAAAAGTGAAGCCGTCGTCTGGGACAGATGCGATGGAATAGACAAATAAAGATGCGAAAGCAAAAGCCGATATTGTGTTGTTGATGAGTACGTCGGAGTTGAACGTGATCCGTGGTCTAGAAACGTCAAGGGAAGTATGGCTAAAAATCGAGTCGACATTCCAGTCAAAGGAATCGGCGCGAAAAGCGATACTCTTGAAGAAAATCATTTTGTCACGATTGAAAGAGGTGGCCAATGTTCGAACCCATCTAACGGAATTTTTCGAGGCAGTGGCAAGATTAAAAGAGATCGGTTTGGTAGTCAACGAGGAAGTATTAACAATCTTATTGTTATACAGTCTACCAGAATTGTTTGGAAATTTTCGTTGCGCTATTGAGACACGAGATGAATTGCCAGATCCCGAGATATTGCGAGCGAAAATACTTGAAGAATACAAATCGCGAAAAGCAAGCGACAACAATACAGAGCAGAATGTTATTTACGCGAGAAGGTCAAAGTTTCGTCAAAACACGCGTGTGCCACAGGACAGTAGTGAAGATTCGAGGAATGATATCCTGCGAATCTACAAGTGAGTGCACGACAGGTGGAAGACAATGACAACGAATAGCGCGCGGGGACACGGCGTTGTTGAACACAGTTGAGACGGTATTATTTAATCGCAAGAGCGTAAACGGTGTAGAATGGTGCTTGGACAGTGGATGCACTGCACACATGTGTACTGAGAAGACAAAGTTCGAGAAAATCGAAAGTGTGTATAAGACATTGAATTTGGCGAACAGTGAGTCAATAAGTATAACGGGCGCGGGAAACGTGCGAATGGCCGTGAGTAATGGTAAACAGAAGACTAATGTAAACTTTGAAAAAGTATATTACGTGTCGGATTTACAAACTTGTTATCGGTGTCAAAAATAACGGATCGCGGATATGAAGTACATTTTCGTGAAAAAGACGCGACCGTGACCGGTGAGCAACAAGAAATAATTTTTCGAGCAGATAGAATCGGGAATTTGTATTACGTGCAAAGGGGTAAAGACCCGGTAAATGAAAACGATGCGGCGAGAAAAGTAGAAAATGTGGTAATGTCTGTGAATCATATGAAGGGTGAGATCGACGAGTGGCATTACAAGTTGGGACATTTAAACGAACGAGACTTAAAAAGCATGGCGAAAAGCGGAATTGTGCACAGATTGAAACTGATCGATCAAACAATGTCAAAATGCGAAGTGTGTATTCGCGAGAAACAAACTTGAGCTCCATTTCCGAAATGTGAAAGCGGTCGTACGAAAAAATTATTAGAAATAGTACATTCAGATGTGTGTGGACCAATGAGAACTGCGTCACATTCTGGCGCAAAATACTTTGTGACATTTATCGATGATAGGTCGCGTTGGTACGAGGTTATCTTTGTGAAAAACAAAAGCGATGTTTTGAGTGTATTTAAAAAGATACAAAGCCGCGGCCGAAACTTTAACAGGGAGAAAAATAAAAGTATTGCAGTCGGACAATGGAAGAGATTACTGCAACAAAGAATTTGACCAATTCTTGGAGCAAAACGGTATCGCGAGGCAATTATCGACACCGCATACCCCCCAACAAAACGGTGTGGCGGAGAGAAAGAATCGGACACTGGTCGAAATGGCCAGGTGCATGATGCGTCAAGCGGATGTTTCTCCAGTGTTTTGGGCAGAGGCGGTAAATACTGCGTGCTATGTGAGAAATCGGTGAGTGAAAAATCGCTGGATGGACAGGTACCGTATAAATTATGGAAGGGAAAAACACCTACGGTGATATACATATTTTCAAATCTTTGGTTCGAGAGTGTTCGTGTCGGACAAAAATCCCCCAAAAAAAAATTTGACTCGAGATCAGAGGAGGGTATTTTTGTAGGATACTCAAACAAATCGAAAACGTATCGCGTGTGGCTACCAAAATCGCGTAAAGTAATCGTGAGTCGCAACGTGAAATTTTTGAACGAGTCAGCTTTTGATCGTGAATACCAGGAGTTTCTTGAGGACGAGAAACCCGGCCAAATTGAAACTAGGGGACACGAACAGGAAGACGAGTTGATTGAGGACAAAGCAGAGGAGCATCACGCCGAAGGACCTCAAGTTGTCATCAAGGAAAGGCATCACACAGAAGTACCTCGATGTCATCGTTAGAGCGCCTAAACAAAGGGCAACCAAGGGCTTTACTCCTTTACCAACGAGGCTTCAACCACCGAAACGTGGAAAGGGAAGACCGATGCTATTGCGTACCGGATCGGTTGAAAGGCCAAGAAAACTATATCATCTGGTCGCTAACAACAATGACGGAAACGATGGTGAGGATAGTGAGGTTTCGAATGATGAGGGTCTACCTGGTGAGACTCCAGACAATGATGACGCGTTTATGGAATGTAACTTAACAATAACACACGCCCCTGCAGCGTGGCAAGAAGCGGAGAAAAGCGACGACGTCGAAGACTGGAGAACAGCCATGGAAGATGAATACCTTGCGCAGATACGTAACAACACTTGGGAAATTGTATCAAGACCGCAAAAGCGAAAAGTGATTGGTAGTAGATTTGTTTTCTCTACAAAAGATAATGGACTAGTCAAAAAGAAGAAAGTACGTCTCGTAGCAAAGGGTTGCTCACAACGTGCAGGGGAGGATTTCCATGAAACTTATTCTCCCGTGGCAAGATCGACTTTAATTCGACTATTGGCGGCATTGTCGGCAGAGTTGGGGTTGCAAATCCATCAAATGGATGTGGTAACCGCCTACCTTAATGGTGAATTAGAAGAGGACGTGTACATGAAGGTACCTGAGCAGTTACGCGAGATACTGACGAAGATCATCGCCGGAAAACACGTAGGTTCAAATGCGGAAATAATTCGGAAAGAAGATATTATACGAACTTCAAAACGCTGGCTACATGCATTGAACGCACATCGAGATAGTGTGTGCTTGTTGAAGAAATCACTTTATGGATTGCGACAATCTGGGTTGCAATAGTATCGTCGTCTTGTATCAAAACTGAAACAAATGGGTATGCAACCAACGGACCACGACTTATGTATGTTTACATCGCGAAGGAAAAATTTTGTGATGATAATTGCGATTTATGTCGACGATATTGTGATCGCAACCAACGATCCGAGCTGGATGAAGGAGGTGAAGCAGAATTTGGCGGAGTCATTTGAGATGAAAGACTTGGGACCAGTGAATCATTGCCTGGGAATCGAGTTTCAACAAGACGAGAATGACTATAGTGTTGTCTTAGCACAGCGTCAATACACTGAAGCTATCTTGGAGCGTTTTGGAATGCAAGATTGCAAACCAGCGAAGACTCCAATCGATACAAATGTGCAACTGACAAAACCGTCACGAGCTAATGAGAAGATAATGAGACAATATCCTTTCCAACGTCTCATTGGAGCATTAATGTATCTTGCGGTATCTACGAGACCAGATATTGCGTACGCGGTCAATTTCTTGAGTCAATTCAATACGAATTATTCAACTGAGCACTGGCTGGCAGCCAAAAGAATCCTCAGATACCTGAGGGGCACCGAGTGTCATGGTCTGATGTACCAAAAATCAGATACACCATTGTACGGAGTAGTTGACGCAAACTGGGGTGTTAATACAGTTGACAGGCGATCATATTCTGGATACGCATTTATCCTAGCAGGAGCAGCAATATGTTGGGCAACTTGAAAGCAACGAATTGTAGCGCTATCGAGTGTAGAGGCCGAGTATATGGCCATGTCGGAGGCCACAAAAGAAGCGATTTATCTTCAAAGTTTATTACGCAACACAGCAAGACCATGCGACGAGACTATACTGTTCAACGACAACCAGGGAGCACAGCGTTTGGTATAGAGCACTGGTGTGCATCATTCGAGAACGAAACATATAGACTTGCGCCACCATTTCATTCGAGATCACTGTGCATCGGGCGCGATCGAGCTTCAGTATATGTCTACCAATGATATGCCGGCAGACATATTAACCAAGGGATTAACCAGACATAAACACATTCAGTGCCAGGATGGTTTAGGGATGATTGAGTTGCGCGAGTAACTTATTAGCTCGAGCCTACGACTCCGAGAGAAGGTGTTGGAGATACGAAGTGGCTCCACTCGAACTAACGGGTCGCGACATTATTGACGCCTATCTATTCTATTTTCGATACTTATAGATTCTTGTTTAGTTTTCTTTCTGGCGTCACACGGTCGACTACGTGTAATCATTATAATCGTAATCGATATAGTATTCTCAATAAATCGCGTTGGTAATTATGCATAAAAGGGGCATCCTCTCCGATTTGCTTGATATTTTAGTATGTTGTTGGGGATGTCTTCCCGAGTCATTTCATATACATATATAAGGGCCGGACTCAAATAGCTTCGGAGATACAAGCTGAGAAAGGAGGTATTTATGCATAAAAGCGACTCCCTCTCCGATTTGGTTTATTTTTTAATATGTTGTTGGGGATGTTTTTTCGAGTCATTTCATATATATATATAAGGGTCGGACTTAAATAGTTTTGGAAATACAGGCTGAAAAAGGATAAAAATAATAAATACAAAAATAAACGTTCAATGATGATTTATTTAACACTATTATTAGGAATCTGAAGGATTTCAACCAAGTGTGTGCTTTGTATGTGCTTCAACTTACAAAGCACATACTTGTAAAGTGCGTCACTAACCTATAGGTTAGTGGGGCGCTTTATAAGTATGTGCTTTGTATGTGCTTTAACTTAGAAAGCACATATTTGTTAAAACAGAGAACAGTTGGTATATGAAAAGTACATATTTATATGTACGATGAATAGTTGGTATATAAATACCAACTGTTCTCTGCTTTAACAAATATGTGTTTTCTAAGTTGAAGCACATACAAAGCACACACTTGGTTGAAATCTTTGAGATTAATAATGATAGTGTTGAATAAATTATCATTAAACGTTTATTTTCGTATTTATGATTTTTAGCCTTTCTCAGCCTGCATCTCCGAAACTAATTGAGTCCGGCCCTTATATATATACATATATGAAATGACTCGGGAAGACATCCCCAACAACATACTAAAATATCAAGCAAATCGGAGAGGATGCCCCTTTTATGCATAATTACCATACAAACGTTTAAAATTTTGGGGAATCCGTACATAGGAAGCAATGTGCCAATTTCTAATTTTCACACTTTTTTATTATATTGGCAATTTTTTCGAATTCTATTGTATTCTTAGGTCATTTCTACCCCTATTTCATATATAATTCTTTAAGATTTGGTTGATTAGTTCTTGAGATACAGACGTTTGAAATTTTGGGGAATTTGTACATAAGAAGCAATGCGCAAGTTTCTAATTTACACACATTTTTTATTATTGATTGGTAATTTTTTCTAATTCTATTGTATTCTTACGTCTTCTTTACCCCTATTTCATATGTAATTCTTTAAAATTTGATTGATCAGTTCTCGTGTTACACACATTTGAAATTTCGGAGAATTCGTACATACATAGAAGCTTTATAAAGCTGGGTCTAATCAACCAAATCTTGAAGAATTATACATGAAGTAGGGGTAGAAAAGACTGAAGAATATAATAGAATTAGAAAAGTTGCCAATAATTAATACTAAATTGTCAAAAAATATAAATTTATGAAAAGTCTCAATTGTTGAGACTTGAGATGTAGCCCTTAAAGGTTAAAATTTTAAAATATTGGCAATTTCTTTAATTCTATTGTATTCTTCAGTCTTTTCTACCCCTATTTTTTATATAATTCGTTAAGATTTGGTTGATCAGTTCTGGAGTTATAGAAATTTCGGTAAATTTGGCACATACATACACACATACATACACACATACGGACATTGTTTAAAATAGAGATTTTTCGACGTTTTAGAACATTCTGAACACATTGGCAGCGACAACTAAAAAGAAAATTTTTTTACGAAAACAAAGCTTTCTCTATGAGGAAGCAAAAGATCGGCGAATTCGTTCGCGATAGAAACGCGCGGCGAGAAAAGACCGCCCATTGCATTGTAACGTGCAGGTACCTGGCGCGCGGCGAAGCGGAGGAAGGGGCTGGAGGAGCATGGTCCTCACTTTTTGTTAACTTTCTTTGTCACCGTTTAAGGTGGTTTTTGCAGTACTTGCAAGTCAAATAGGCAACTATTTTTACAAGTGATAAATAAGTGTAATTTTTGCCCGTAAAAATCAGCATATAATTAGATTAATTATATATGACATCTTTAATGTTATACAACCAATGTGACCCTCTACGTAATTAAAATATTGAGACAAATGTCACATCTTTTACTAGAGTTGTGAGTCGTGTGAATATATGTACAAAAGCAGCGTGGCAACGTTCTTCGTCGCCGCGATCTACATAGCCTGTACGTACAAGTGTCAAATATTATTGTGGTACTGTGGCTCTCACGAGCCGGAAATCCATTGGGCCAGAAGAAACAGGAAGTATGAAATATGAGCAGCCTCAACGTAAGGGACGTTTCGAGACGATACGAAAAATTGATTGGAAAAACAATATTGTCGCCGGAGCCAAGCGAAAAAAATTAGCATCTGACGCAAATAGAGTCGAAGGTCAGCGAATCGTTGTTAAGATGCCACTCGACTGCAGCCATCACTTTCGTTTTGTCGAAATAGTCAATCGACAATTACGTTTTATTATTATATGGTACGGTTAATGAACTCGGGCTTTTGTCAGTATCTTATAAAATATTTATTGCATCGTTTCGTCAATTTTTATTTTGTTCAACTAGTTTTAAAGTATTGCAATGTTTGCAGGTAAGCGCTCTAGACTCGTTTTTTGCTATAGGGTGTACCCCCACCCTGTTAAATTGGCAGAGTTTACGGACATATATCTCCGGAACCAAGCGGTAAAAAAATCTGAAATTTTTCAGACACATTCTAAGAACGTTAACTTTTCATTTCATATCACATTTTCCGGGCTAACTACATTTGACCTAAATGCAAGAACCACCTCAACCCGTCCGTGTCCGTCATGTGTTTTTTATTACCGTTTTTAAAAGATTTTATTGCTTTACGCATACGCAGTTACACCTGTGGCGGTGCAACCACCACATCTTAATAAATTAAGAAGAGTATACGGACATGATTGTGCCCCGGATGCTCGGTCTCTCGCGGTATCTGGTGCACCATACTCTATGCCAAAATGGATTGCGCCCGTTTCACCATCAACGAGTGCAACAACTTCTGTCGAGAGATGAAGAACAGCGCGTTTATTTTTGTGAAGGCATTTTTATTAAATATGTATTTTCGCGTAAATAAAAAAAGAACAATATTAACAGTCGGCGAAACACACACAGGGTTTCTCGCTTAGTGTCAGCAGAATGATTTTTTCCCCGACCGCATTTTATGGACGGATAAAGCTACCTTCACACCGAACGGTGTGTTTAATAGCCGTAACTTCTAAAAAAAATGCGCCGTGTTATCTACCGCAAAGAGGCGTGGAAAAAATAGCATATTTTTTATTCCGCGAGAGAGAGAGAGAGAGAGAGAAATTAAGAAAGAGAGAAAAATTCGGAGCGTGGCTTACGCGCCACGCACCGCTCGTACATGTGGTAGAGCGCTCCTCCAGCCCTTTCCTCCGCTTTGCCGCGCGCCGCAGGTACATATCCTGCACATTACAATGCAATGGGCGATTTCTTCTCGCCGTGCGCTTCTATCGCGCGAGGATTCGCCGATCTTTTTTAACTAATATCTCATTAATTATTGTGAAGATCGCAAAATGGTAGAGGACTTTTTTACTGGTTTAACCCGTTCTACCTGCACGCGATCATTGATTCAGCTATTACCGGACACATTGTATATTTTATTTTTATTTTATTTTTATTTTATTTTATTTATGTATTAACATGTACGTACAACATGTAAAACATTTATATAACATCACATATATATTGTTTAATAGGAACAATCCATAAAGATAACAGTTCAAGACATATATTTTTAAATATGTTAAAATATGTAAACGCTGGAAACATTAGAATTAGATAATAAAATAATGAAAACAAAATATGCCTTTATCAAAAAAATTCATGCATTTTGTACCTTAACAAAAAATTTGTAACGGATTTATTTAACGAAACACATGCATCCTGTACCTTATAAAAAAATTTTTAACGGATTTATCTGACGGAATTGATGCATCCTAAACAATCATCCTTAATGCAATTTTATACAGAGGCACATTGTACCAAAATTTCTATCATGCAAGTCTTCCTTTTTTCTATGGTTATATAGACCTCAAAATTTATTGGCAAATAAAATCGAACTAGACATGTTAACTAATGCACACGCAATGTTGAATATGTGGTCTGCGTAACCAATTAAACTCCAGGGAAAACGATTTCTCAATATTTAAAAAATCGTTATCCTCTGATTTACCCGTTTGATATGAACTCTCCCGGCTGCTATACTGCCGGGCCCTGTTAAATTCCACCTTTTCGTATGAAAATTGTTTTCTTGCGCGCAAAAATGGTGGCTGAATGACATCTACGTTAAATGCCGTAGACTCAGTTTCTATAAGAAAACCCTTAACCATGACTGCGTCTTCTCTACTAGTATTTTTTTCCAACAAACCAGATTTTAGAAACATAAACTTGTCAGATGCTCTACCATGACCGTATCCCTCACTTACGTATGATATATTGTCTCAGCATGCAGGGGTTACTCCCGTGATATATTTGATTGTAAAAGTCGATTTATATTGGGAGTAACATCGACCTCGGCAACGTACCCAATAAGCACAAGTACGTCTTATGTACGTACAATGGACATCCATGTCGGACATTGTGTACATCCACTGGACGTCCATATTAAGTACGACGGACGTACAGTGGACGTCCATTGTATATCCGTTTGCAACTGGGCTGGACATCCATAGGACATCCATTATTGGACATTTATGGATCTTAAATGGATATAAATTATTAATCTAACGGACGTACTTTGGACCTTTTATGGACGAAATTTATACCTTTACTGGACATATTTCGGCTTCTTATTATACGTGCATAATTTAGAATTAATTAGGTAATAAAATTAATAACGATTTAGTGAAAAACTGAAATAGTTTTATTTTATACAGTTTTATATTATCACAGTATACATATATATACTTATTATTATTACTGCACTTACAGTATCACTGCAATATTTTGTAATACTGCAATACATTTATTAAATTAAACTATAATAATATTTATATATGTATATATAGCTACATATAACTAACTCTTTTATAATCTAATATTCTATATAAATTAATAATTTATATATATAAACTATATATATATATATATATATATATATATATATATACAGGGTGTTACTAAAAGACCGCCCACTAACTACATAGCGGTATTCCTTGTCAAAAACTGAGTCGGAAAGTCCTGAACCACTTTTTTCTATAATGCTTGACAAAGCCGTAATCATTGAGTAAAGTTAGTCCAACCAGCGTCGTTCTTTAGCCGGGCGAACGTCGGTGAGCCGCGCGCCTGATAGTGTGCGTGAGCGCTCAGCCGCGCATCGCGCGGCGGCACGGCGGCACGACGGCACGGCCGCGGTCGGCCGCGGCGGTCGCGTTTTGCTTTCGCGCGCGTCGCGTGCAATATTCTTACGCATTGTAATAAAAGAAATGATTTTTCCTGCACTAAAAATCACTTTTTACTCTTGTCAGAACTACCTCCTTGCAGAAAATTTTGATAACGGATAAAACTTTCGCCAAGACATAACTATTATTAAAATATCAAAACTTAAACAAATACAAAAAATTATACTGTGTATTTTACAATACAAAAATTTACAATACAAAATTTTACAATATAAAATTTTACAATAAAAAATTATTTTCTAATCCGTTTCGTTAAATATCTTTGCGTTAACTTAATTTAAATTATAACACAAAGCACTTATTGAATCTTTCTACGAGGTTTGCCCATAGTTACTCAGAAGTAATAAATTTTTTAAGGGAAATTTACTGTAACAATTAGATATTTAAATAATCTCGTACTTAAAAGGAAATACATTAAAAATATTATTAAAACATAAAGTATTCAAAAATAAAAAAAATTTCTTCTTTTATAAAAAAAAGATTTATCCTAAGTTATAATAAATAACGCTATCCAGATGTACAATCTTTTTGAAACTTAAGGCAAATAAGAGCAAACCGCCGAGCGATCAATATTAATTTTTATAGCAAATAATAAATAATAACACGTTTAATAACTTAAAACAAAATTCAATACAAACGTTTCTATCTTAGTTTAGACGCATAAATAAATGTTAAATGTAATCGTATTCATAAAACATTGGTCAGCGGTAAAGTTATTGGAAATGGTTGAACATAAGGTAAATTACGTGATAACTGCTGCGTTTTAAATAAAGTGAAATTGAAAAGTTAGCTGCAATTCGTATAAGTTTTTTCATAAAGATGTAAAATTCACTTATCAGACAGTGTAATATCAATCTCGTGATAATCTACCGTATCTGGTTTCAGTGATGAAACAATGCTTATGAGTTAAGATCAGTGCACGGATTGAAGGCTTAAGCTGATGCGCAAGGTGAAATGAGTACATACAAATGTCATGAAGTATCATATAACAAAATAACATTAGTAAATAAAAAATATAAAGTAAATAAATAAGCTAGTAAATAAAAAATCTTTCTAATGATTATTCTCCTATTGTCGAAAAACTTCCACACAATTGACATCTGTAGTCTGTTTTATTCATTAACTTATTTTTATTTATTTACGAGTGTTACTTTGTTATATGATGCTTCATGATATTTCTCTGTACTCATTTCAGCTTACGCTTAAGTCTAGGCCTTCAGTCCGTACACTGATATTAACTCATAAGCATTGTTTCGTTACTGAAACTAGACGGTAGATCATCATGACACTGATATTACACTGTCTGGTAAGTAAATTTAACATAAAAAAACTTATACGAATTGCAGCTAACATTTTATTTTATTTAAAAGACCGCATTTACTTTATGTTTAATCTTTTCTAACATCTTTACCGCTGACCTACGTATTACGAATATGATAACATTTCATATTTAATAAATAAAAGGTCAAAGACTCTCGAAAATTTAAACAAACAAGTAAAGGGCACTGAGAGTCGACGCGGTTCTTGATGCGTTGAAATATCAGATTACTGATTTATTAATTCATTGTACGCATTCAATCCGTACGTTTCGGCTCAGGATTGAGCCATCTTCAGCGATATAAATTATTATTTGATCAAGTTCTCCATTATACACTAGTGAGTTTCATGATTGGAAGATCCAGAAACGATGTTAGTTTGTAAATGACTACGAGATCAAAATCTGTAAATCCCAACTGAATTATAATGATTACGGATTGAATGTACAATGAATTAATAAATCAGTAATCTGATATTTCAACGCATCAAGAACCGCGTCGACTCTCAGTGCCCTTTACTTGTTTATTTCATATTTATTTATGCGTTGTTAACGATTCGATTTAAGATTATTGTGAAATATTACAATAAAGAGGATCTAAACTAAGGCCAAAGCGTTTGTATTGTATTTTGTTTTAAGTTATTAAACGTGTTATTATTTATTATTCGCTATAAAAATTAATATTGTTCGCTCGGCGGTTTGCTCTTATTTGCCTTAAGTTTCAAAAAGATTGTACATCTGGATAGCGTTATTTATAACTTAGGATAAATCTTTTTTTATAAAAAAAAAAATTTTTTTTATTTTTGAATACTTTATCTTTTAATAATATTTTTAATGTATTTTTTTTTTAAGTACGAGATTATTTAAATATCTAATTGTTACAGTAAATTTCCCTTAAAAAATTTATTACTTCTCAGTAACTATGGGCAAACCTCGTAGAAAGATTCAATAAGTGCTTTGTGTTATAATTTAAATTAAGTTAACGCAAAGATATTTAACGAAACGGATTAGAAAATAATTTTTGTATTGTAAAATTTTATATTGTAAAATTTTGTATTGTAAATTTTTGTATTGTAAAATACACAGTATAATTTTTTTTATTTGTTTAAATTTTTATATCTTAATAATAGTTATGTCTTGGCGAAAGTTTTATCCGTTATCAAAATTTTCTGCAAGGAGGTACTTTTGACAAGAGTAAAAAGTGATTTTTAGTGCAGGAAAAATTATTTCTATTATTATAATGCGTAAGAATATTGCACGCGACGCGCGCGAAAGCAAAACGCGACCGCCGCGGCCGACCGCGGCTGTGACGTCGTGCCGCCGCGCGATGCGCGGCGGAGCGCTCACGCACACTATCAGGCGCGCGGCTCACCGACGTTCGCCCGGCTAAAGAACGACGCTGGTTGGACTAACTTTACTCAATGATTACGGCTTTGTTAAGCATTATAGAAAAAAGTGGTTCAGGACTTTTTGACTCAGTTTTTGACAAGGAATACCGCTATGTAGTTAGTGG